>JAPPVO010000013.1:124466152-124793294 GCA_030407325.1 Camellia japonica | reverse complement strand
ACCTGGTTTAGGTTTGTACAAAAGAAAAAGGGTTAGCACGGTGAGTAAGTTGGAACAACAAAGTAAAATTGAACCGGAATATTCTTACCAGCAGTTCCTTTATTCCAGTTTGTATTGTAGCCCGGTATCTGGGCTTCCTGGTCTTCAAAATTTCTAGAAATCCAGAGGAAGTCGTCGTCATTTAAGTCTTTATCCGGTGTGTTTTTTATAATTTTTTCTCAACCTCTTCTTACTCTTAAGTAGTATACCCAACCGTCGTCATTTTGGCCGAGCGAATATTGGTGGAATAGCTCGGCCAATCTGAGGTTGAAGCCAAGCCGGCGATTTAGCTCGGCAATCCATTTATTATTCTATAGGTATTGGTGGAGAGCTGGGTTGGACATAATTTGTTTGCCTGAGGAATTCGCAAACGAGGGGTTGAACGGGGAACCGAAGCCCGGCTTCTACGATAGATATCACATTGAAAAGGACGAAGCCCGGTTTACCCCAAGGTGTTGTGTCTAGCTCGGCTAGAGAGAGATGGACGTCGTCAGGAATTTGGTAGTCTTGGCGGAATTCGACCATGGCTCCAAGTGAATTCACTAGGAGCCAGTATTTACCCATGTTAACTTATAAAATTGCTGGTATGTTCACAGTGGCCTAGATCGGCGCGGCTGAGGTTTTGGTTGGCTCGGTTGAGCAAAGCCGTCTAGGGGTAAGGTGCAAAAGTGTGCCTGGCCAACCTAGTCAAGTCTGCAAAGTGGAAATAAAGAAGTGTTATGCCCAGACAACTGGACCGGGCTAAGTAAAAGGGCAATTTAAAAGAAAGCCTAGCTCGGCTACGAATGGTTACAGACATGATGAAGGCCAAACTCATTGTTTTATAGCACGGATGGTGTTCAGTGCGTCCTAGTTCGGTCTGATGCAACCTTGAAGGTTACAAACATGTTACTAGCTCGGTTATAACACGATTTTGGATCAAAAATCATGTTTGACGTTGGTTCGAAATCTAGATTGTGAGTTTTTTGGGCGTGTGGTTTTTTAGGTGATGGTATTTGCTTAAATGCTCAGTTATGGATACATATGCATATATATGGTGAATTAAAAATGAAAGTACAGAAATGAGTACATAAGAACATTAGAAAGAGGTATTGAACATACTTACGAGTTTAAGCATAAAAACAAAACCCAGCCAGCGAGAGGGTAAGTGACAAGAAAGAGACTGGAGCGTAGAAGCTGGAGCAAGTCTCAGAAACACAAGAAGGGAAAAAGATGAACAGTGGGGGTGAGATTTAGAAAATGGGTTTTGAATAGGCATAAAAACGGCGGGACTTTTCAAACGTGGGACGACTGTCGCAGTTTGAAGAATCAATAGACATGTGCCACGTGTCACAGACATGACATAGTGTCAGGTACGTGAAGTAACGGGTTGTGGCAGGTACAGAGCTGAAGACCGAGCTAACCCAACTCGGTGGGGTTGAATATTTTAATCTCGGTGGAATTACTTATTTTAGTTCTGTTGGCTTGGATGTTTTGGGTCAACTGGAGAAGAATAATCCCAAATCATGCGTTGTAAATGGAATTAAGAGGCAATTGAGAGGATAATTTATGTTTGAACATAGGCCGAGCTGGGACCAGATGGGAAATGGACCGAGCTATGGGCTGAGGTGATGGCTTGCTTAGCCCGGTCCTTAATCCCGTCAGTTTGGTCAAGGCTGTGTACCAGTAGCCTGGTCTTTATGCTCTGAACCGAGATATAGGTGGAAGAGAGCCAAGCTGGATGAGGACAAGGCAGAACCGAGCTTAGTGAGCGCGGTTAAATCTGTTGTGAATCGTGGTAGTGTTAGCTTGGTTGTTTTGTTACCAGACCGTGGTAGAACCATCTCACTTGGTTAAGCAGTGAGGATGGTGTAAAAAGATTGGCATTATCTTTGTGATTCCTAGGAGGACTCTACTAAAGACAGTTGGAGTCCTACTAGGATTGTGCCAGGCGGAAACTATAAAAACTCATAGCAGGACCTATGTACAAGTATCACAATTTCTACTCTAAAAAACACAGAGCTTTTTGTCTATTGTCTATTTGCTGACTTAGGCATCGGAGAGGTATCCGGCACACACTCGCCGGCTAGCTCACATTTGTGTTTTCAGGAAGTAAAACGACGACGTTTTGAAGAGTGTAAACTTGATCAACAGGATTATACAAGAAGATTATTTCGTACTCGTACAATTTTTTATTTTTTTATTATGAATTTTTAATTTATATTAAACTGAACTAAACATCATTCCTAGTATATGATTGTTCTTCTTGTCCAAAAATTACTTATAGAGTCAAGCACAATTAATGTGTGTTTCTATTTTATTTTATTTTTTTCTTTTTGACAATATGTAATAAGCAATACCAATAATGTTTTCTTTGATGAAAAATTGATGATAAGTGACTGATCATGTACAAAATAATTATAAGAGTTTGTTTAGATTGAGTGATTTGATGATAAAAAATAAAATAAAATAAAATAAAATAAAATAAAATAATAATAAAAAAATAACTGTCAGTCATGATCAGATTATGAATTAGATGAGAAATAGTAAAAAAGGAAAAATAGAGAAGAAAAAAAATTTAGAGTAGTGATTTAGACCCCCTTTTTCTTACCCCCTTTTGACCCCCTCTCTTCTCTCATTGGTTACACTTTCCTGCACCTCCAATCATCACCTGCCATGTGTCAAAGGGGTTGTGGGGGTGGTGTTGGGAGGGGGTGCCAATCTTTATTGAAAAATTTATTCGAGATTTGGCGAGAAATTAAACCAAGTAGTTGTGTATTTTTTGTTATATAATATTAAGATTGCCTCAAAATATGAAAAAGTAAAAGAAATCACATCCTTATTCTTATTTTTAGGCCTCCTTTGGGATCAAAAGATTTTAGCTAAAAGTTAATTCGTCCTTTCTTCCTTTTTATATATTTTTTTATAAAAATAAAAAAGTCACTAAAAAACCAATTTTTAAACGAATTCGTAGTATTGTGAAATCAGAATTAATTGATTATTTAACTTTTTTTTCTCACTTACGTTATGTATTAGATAGATAGAGTATTTGCTAATCAGTTTTATTAATTAAACTTATTTATTTATAAATTTTAACTGATAAATTTATTATTAATAAAACTTATTTATTTATAAATTTTAATTGATAAATTTATCACTATAAAATTTATTTATAAAAATAAAAAATATTAATAAATTTATTAATAAAATTTAATGACTAATAAATATCAAAGTAGGTGTGTACGTCCACGTGTGTTGAAGTAATTATGAGAATCAGTATCTGCCGTAGGTGGGTTAATTATGAGTGGACATTGGAATTTATGATAGGAATGGACTTCCCTCTCGTTTATTGTGGGTTGGATTGTATTATTGAGTTGGGTCATGGTTGGTAGCTCGAAAGAGCTACCCCCGAATCTCCCGAATTTGCAGAAAACAGAAGAAGGAGAAGGAAGGAGGAGGAGGAGGGGAAGAAGAAGAAGAGAAGGAAGGAGGAGGAGGAAGCCGAAGGACTGGAGGGGCCAAATAAATTGGGGTGTGGAGGCGGAGGCGGGGGGCGGAGAAGGAGGCAGAGGCAGTGGCTGCGACGGCGAGGAGCTGCGACGACGGGCGACGAGCTCTTCCCTGCGACGGCGAGAAGCTCTTCCCTGCGACTAGCTCTTCTCTCCCTCTCCCTCTTTCTCTTTCTCTCCCTCTCCTTCTCCCTCTGTCTCAGAGCTGCGTGAAGAAGAAGAAGAACAAAAAATAAAAATAAAAAAAATAATGCCCAAAACGACGTCGTTTTGGGCATTAGGGGGATTAGGGGGGGCATTTTTTGAGCTCTCAAACATTATCCTATTGAGTTTGTAGGGTTGATTATAGTTTCTATTTTGATAATTTAAACTGTTTAATATATATAATTTATTGGTTTATTTTTTTTATAAAGAAAAATATCATAAATGTAAATGTGTCAGTAAGGATTGAAAAATTCTTACAGATTAAATTCAAGTCAATTATCAAGCGTTTGCGTTGACGGTTCTTTTGCCTCAACAAAGAGGGCTTCGAAATTACTTCAAAATTACTAAGTGTAGAGAAAAAAAATTAAAAGAAGAAAGAGGGAGACGGAGAAAGATGATTGAGTGAACAATCAAAGTAATAATTACTTACCTCTACTCTTATGCTTTGAAAAGGAAGTACATAAAATACTTTGAAAAGAAAATGCTGAAAATAAATGTTTTGAAAAAGAAGTAAGTAAAATAAAATGCAAAAAATATAAATGACAAGAAAAATAGAAATCAATTGTCTTTGATTTTAGTTTTGGATCCTTCACAATGTAACCATTAACAACTATTTATAGAGGAAAAAATGCAGCAATAACTACTTAGTAATTACCCATTTCTCCCATCTTCATTCTTGTCTTGCTATGTGTCATTCCACTCATCCATTTTGCCCTTCATGTTCTCCATTATCTCCATAACTTCTTTTAACTTCCAAATGACTAATAGGATGTCACATGTCCTGAAAATAATAACAATAATAATACTAATAATAATAATAACAATATTTTATGGTGCCAACATTATCCCCCACGACCCTTAAAAATGATATTTACTTAAATTTTTGAAGGGTCGAACCAAGCACACATACTGTCATTTTTGTGCCTTAAAAAAAAAAAAAAAAAAAAAAAAAAAAACAATTGGCCATCAATCCTTAAAAATGATGTTTACTTGAATTTTTGAAGGGTCGAGCCAAACACACATACTATCATTTTTGTGTCTTAAAAAAAAAAAAAAAAAAAATTGGCCATCAATTGAAAAGATAAGCCATTCTCAACCACTGATTTAAATGCATAGGCTTTTCCTAGCCAAATTCAACATTTCAAATGGCTAAGTTGTTCTTTAGTGCATCAAATTCATCAAAACAAAGCTTAAAGATGATTGTTTTATTAGTCATTTCATCAAAATTAAATTTTGATATGAATCACAAATCCAAAAAGGATTTTGAACACCAAGAACCATAATACAAGATGGCCTTAAAAATTCAAATAACTTGACATTTTGAATAATTTCAAAAAATTCAGATTTATGAACATTAAATTGTTCATCATTCTTAGCTATGTTTTGCTTGAGCATATGTTCTTTGGCCAAATAACTTTCATCATTCATTGACAAATGGAGTTGTTTTTCTATTTTATCCATTAATGGATTATGAAAATCCTCCATGTGAGTTTCATCATTTCTCGATCTAATGGGTTGTTCCATTTTAGACATTAATGCCTTATGAAAATCTTTCATAGACATCTTATATCTATGGTTTGACACAGCTAAAAATGAGTTTTTTAACCCCCCGAGTCTTATATGGAATATTATTTTTAACCATACTTGGCTCAACAACATGCTTTTTGGCCATGTTATTTTCATAAATTGGCTCTTTAAAAATAAGTTTTTTGACCCCCGAGCCATTGATGAAATCAACTCTTGCTTTTGCTATAAAAAATTCTGAAAAAATTCACAAATTCTGGCCATTAAAGCCTCAATTAAAGACTTGGTAGTAAGAGTTGACAACTCATCATTTTATTGGTGAATTTTTATATCAAGTTGATGAATTTCTCTAATTAAATGGAGTTTTTTTTCTTCCACCAAATAATATTGTAAGGGATAAATGTTTATTTCATCAAGAAAATGGATCTCTCCTTGAAGATCCAAAATTTTTTGCTTACACCAATAGATTTCATCTAGGCTATTTGAAATGGACGAATCCAATTCAATTTTCATTTCTTACACTTGACGTCCCACTGGGCGTGCCAAAAATTATTGGCTTATTTTTCCTACGAAGAAAAATATCATAAATGCAAGCGTGCCAGCAAGAATTGAAAAATCCTTACAGATTAAATTCAAGCCAATTATCAAGCGATTGCGTTGATGGTTCTTTTGCCTCAACAAAGAGGACTTCAAAATTGCCAAGTGTAGAGAAAAGAAAAATTAAAAGAAGAAAGAGAGAGACGGAGAAAGATGATTGAGTGAACAATCAAAGTAATAATTACTTACTTCTGCTCCTATGCTTTGAAAAGGAAGTATATAAAATGCTTTGAAAAAGAAAGGCTGAAAATAAATGTTTCAAAAAAGAAGTACGTAAAATATAATGCAGGAAATATAAATGACAAGAAAAATAGAAATTAATTGTCTTTGATTTTAGTTTTGGATCCTTCACAATGTAGCCATTGACAGCTATTTATAAAGGAAAAAATACAGCAATAACTACTTAGTAATTACACATTTCTCCCATCTTCATCATTGTCTTGTCATGTGTCATTCCACTCATCCACTTTGTCCTTCATGTTCTCCATCATCTCCATAACTTCTTTTAACTTCCAAATGAATAAGAGGATGCCACATGTCCTGAAAATAATAACAATAATAATACTAATAATAGTAATAAAAAGAAGAATATTTTATGGTGCCAACACAACTCATTGAATATTTCATTTCTACAAAAAAATTACATTGATCAAATATCGATAACTCTTTAATCATAATATATTTTTGTTAACAAAATATTTTCAAAATTATATTTACTATTGATTAAAATGTATTTTGATGAGCATGATTTTTTGCAAACATGAACTACTTAACGAGTTCTACACATTGAATGATTCAAATTATCAAAATAAAATCTTTAATAAATTTCACAAATTCAATAATACAATTTAATAAAATAAACTGAAGAGAACCCATCCTTTATGATATGCATATTTGTGAATCGAAAATGCATTGTACCCCCACTAGGGGTCGACCCCCAGTGAGGTGGAGGCCCGTGATTGGGCGAAAAAAACTATTTTATTATTTTTTTTTTTGGACTGTCAGTCAGTGGGGGTGCGCCACCTCAGGCACTGCTCTTTGTGAATTCTCAAGTCAAAGATTCCAAGATTTGAGCTTTAATGTATTGTAGTTGATGATTATTGTTTTTTTTTTTTAAATAATTAAAAAATTGATCTTTTGTCATTACAATCCTATTGTGTCATAAAAATAATTACAGAGTGATTGAAAAGTTTATAACTTTAATTATTAATACTGTAGGTATTTGATAATTTTTCGTTTATTTCTTTTTAGAAAAAATTCTTTTTAATTTTTTTTAACAAAAAATATTTTCTATGTGAAGTTTGTCAGAAATTAATTATAAATTTTTAGAAATAATATTCTGAATTTTCATTAATTAAAATTCTGATTTTCAGTATTTTAATTTTTGAAATTTATAGAAATAATATTCATGAAAAAAAACTGTAGGTATTTGATACCCCACATAACGCATTAGAAAATGTTTTAACTTTTAATATTAAAACATTTTATTTATGTTTTTATTATCACGACTTCAAATAAGTTTACAATCTGATAGTAAACAAATTTAATAACAAATAAATATTGAAAACTTGACACAACATATTAAATGCAACAAAGAATTATGACAAACAAAATTCCCAAGGAGGCAGTTGTATAGCTTTTTCTAGGTGTTTTTTAGGCGTGAGGATCCTCTAGAGTGCCTTCTCTAGAGTGATCTCCTAGAGTGGAGGATCCAAGGGCTGAGATTGTTTCACGCCAAAACGACGTCGTTTTGGCGTGAAATTTGAAAAAAAAAAACAAAAAAAAAACTCAGAGTTCTCTTCTTTTTCTTTCCCCAAAACCCAGTTGAATCAAAATCCATCTTCAACAGCTCTTGCATTCTTTGCACAATCAACACAAAGGGTGAGATTAATGCACAGCTATGAATATGGATCTCTATATGCATATATATATATATATATATATATTTACAGATTCTTGACCCTGCAAGAACAAATCCATCAAAATCCAAATACACTAACACAGCTATGAATATGGATCTCTATATGCATATATATATATATATATATATTTACAGATTCTTGACCCTGCAAGAACAAATCCATCAAAATCCAAATACACTAAAAGAACCCAAGAAAACAAAAAACCCAACATTACTAAACAAGTAAAGGAAGACCCATAAAAACAAAAAGATCAAAAATCTAAACTTTGCATAACCCAATTAGTTACCTTTTTGTCAAAAAGTTCTTTTTTTCCACACACAAACTAGAGAGAGAGAGAGAGAGGGTTTCATTGATGCTTGGTCAAATGAAGATCCCAACAGTACTAACAACAACAACAACGAGTCCTCTGTTTCTTCACGTGAGAACCTCTCGCCTTCTTCTCTCACTCTGTCGATGGCCACGGCAGCGGCAGCGGCAACGGTGGCGAGTGGCAGCGGCGACGGTGGCGAGTCGGAAACTCTCAGCCCTTCTCTCTCTCTCTCTAACTTCAGATCCAGATTTCCGATCCAGATTTCCATAGAGTAATCGTTGTTTTCAAATCCCTAAATCTGTAATTTTTTTTTTTTTTTTTTTGAAATTCCTCACCAAAACGACGTCGTTTTGGTGAGGAGTATTCTGAGCCGTTCGATCCTCCACTTTAGGAGATCACTCTAGAGAGTTACTCTAGAGGATCCGCTCGCGTTTTTTAGATGGCTTTTCTAGGTTGGGCAGATAGAAGGTTAGGGAAAATGATTATAGATTATAATTTATAACTGTGAATATAAGTTGTTAATCTGTTTGGTGCGATTGTGGGATTATGATTTAAGTAGTAGAGTAGTATTTAGTTGATAAGTTATAAAATAGCTTTTTATTGTATAATTGTCATTTTTGCCTTTATATGATATAAAAATGATAATTTTGTCATTTTTTTTTTCAGTTTTAATTTAAAAAAATTATTTTATTAATAAAAGTTAATATAATTAGTATTAATTAGTGTCAACTAATATAAAAATTGATACATTTGACAAAAATGTAATGGAAGTATTATTGTAACAATTTTTTTCTATTATAAAATTAATTAGTATCAATTAATTGCTTAATTAGTATCAATTAATACTAAAATTATTAATTAGTATCAATTTCTTAATTAGTCTCAATTAATACTAAAATTATTAATTAGTATCAATTAATATTAATAATTAAATCTTTTATTAGGAGAAATGCTATGTAGGGCAAATATTCTACCAAATATTTTACCAAACCTCTCATATGGGGTGGGACTTATACAAACCCACATGCGTGTGGTCCTACACCCATATGAGAGGTTTGGTAGAATATTTGAGATCCCTAACATAACTCTTTTATTAGTATCAATTGATACTAAAATTATTAATTAGTATCAATTTCTTAATTAGTCTCAATTACTATCAATTAATAATTAATTCATTACAAAATATATAATATTAATTTATTAATAATTAATACCAATTAATATTGATTTTTTAATTAATATTGAATTTCTTTTTCTTTTTCTTCAAAAATATACAATTTTTTCTTTTTTAATTAATATTAATATTGATTTTTTTTATTTTTCTTTAATTTTTTTCTAGGGTTTCAACGCTGTCAGCGAACAACCGCCGGTGGCTAGGGTTTCAATGCAAATTGCGATCGCGATCGCAATCGCGACGACGACGGCCTCCGTTCTTCTCCTCCTCCTTCTCCTCCATTTCAGAGCGACGACCAACTGGTTCTGCAAAACCCTAGCTGTCGGTCTACAAATCGACGACCAACCGTCGATGTAGATATGGGAGGCAGTGGAGAGAGAGCGAACGGTAGATATGATTTCTAGTTTCAGATCGTGATGGAAAGAGAGAGGAAGAGGGAGAGAGAGAGACCCTAGCCGCCGGTCTGAAACAGTATTGATGCGTGATGAAGAGAGAGAATGTGTGTGTGAGAGAGAGAGAGAGAGAGCTCTGGTTCGTGTGTGTGTGTGTGAGAGAGAGAGAGAGAGAGAGAGAGAGAGAGAGTTGAGAACAGTGTTGAGAGCTACAAATCGCCCTTGCCGGAAATCGTCCATCGCCGGAAATCACCATTGCCGGAAATCACCTCTGTCTCTCTCTCTCTTGAGTGAATAGTGCTTGAGAACAAAGCTTATATAAATGGGTTTTTGGTAATAGGTGAAATATCTGAGGGGCATTTAAGTCATTACAAATGAGACCAAACTGCTTCGCACATAATCCATTTTGACAAGCACCTAGGAACCAACTTAAGAGATTATTGCTGAAATAGCTTAAGTTAAGCTATAATCCATTCCTCATAATTTTTACCAAACACTCTAACATGACTTATTTTAAGCTGCAAATAAGTTTTACCAAACGGGGCTAATGCAATTTCCATAATTTCCTTCATAATGCATGTAAATTCAATTATGTTCTCTCTTATTTAGGGTTTTGTGATCTATGATAGTAGAAAATTGACTTTTTAAGTTTGTGTGATATATGTTGGAAATTTTTTATTTAAATGAACTAGCAAAGTGAATCAAGTTAACCCTTTATTTATTTTGGGTAAAAAATATTTTCTTGCATTTAATTACGATTCCAAAACAAATAACGTTGATAAAACTTTTATGTGTCTGGTTAGGTTCAGAAAACAATTTATCTGTAATAGGTAGAGAACATTTTATTTCTAAATCAACTTATTTTCTATTAATTTTTTTTTATTGATTTTTACTTTTCGTTACTAAGTGCTAAAATACTAAGAAAAAAAAAAAAAAACCAAACGTAAGGGAACAAAGGTGTGTCATTTCAAGCTAGACAATGAAATATTGTGTACTGTAAACGACAATAACTTTCAAAATCATAAAAACACTTAAATTCAATAGCAACTGTCATCACAAATTAATGATTACGAAGTTTTTAGTTTCTTGTTGTTGGAAACAATGTTGGAAATAAACATGGTGTGTGATCTCATGATGCATATGGAATGATCTAATTTTAAAAGTTATATGATACACATGATTTATTTATATATGGCCTAATTATGACGGATATATGATTTTGGACATGTGGTACACATGGTGTGGCTTAACCACATAATATATATGATTTGTCATTTATGCCTATATAAGGGCTTATGCTCCACACACCAAAAATAATAAGTTTTCTCTTTATTCATCTATCTTGAGGCTACCATATTGAAAGTCTAGGAATTTGGAGTGTGAACAAATATTGAGAAACTCTAATAGCTTCTCAATTGATAGGGGATTTTTCAGATGAGGCTCGTAATTCAAGCATCCGATCCAAATTGTTTTCGCATTAGGTAATATGATTACCCGTATGTTTTTCCATCACTTGTTATAACATTAACCAACGCAAAAAGAATATAAAAACAGGCAATATTCTTATGGCCTAATTGTCATTGCTTTAATATTTTCGTATGGCTGTGTTTGATTTACAGATTTGGGAAAAAAAATTTGAAAAGAAAAAGAAAAAAATATGTAAAATGTAGTTATATTTAGTAAACATTTTACTTATATTTTTCTCTCTCTCTCTTTTTTTTTTTGGGTCAAATTCTTCTTTAAATTTATGAACCAAATACAACTTAGAAGATTAAGAATTCAAACCGTAACAAGATTACAAGTGTTTGGTTGGATTGAGATGGGTGAGGTAGGGAGAGTATTTGAGAATTTCATCAATAGGAAATAAAATTAAATAAAAATAAAACAGAATGTTGGTAATAGCACTCATAATTTTTTAGACCCCATATTTTGATCCTAGCAATTTGATAGCAAAATTTACCCCACTCTCTCAAACCCTAACCAGTTGCCACCACCCCTAACTCCAGCCACCCTCCTCAACTCCTCCCCGACCCTCCCACCACCCCCATTCCCTTCCCACCCTTCAGCGTTAACTCTAACCCCCAGCCCCTCTTGCAACTTCCAGCCCCACCACTCCCCCTCCCTATTATACATAACCACCTCTAGCACTGGGACCCCTTCTTCCCTACCTTCTCTCACTCTATATAGTTTTTGCTATATGTTTAAAATGTAATTATGCATAACATTACTCGATTAAAATAGTTAATTAAATATCCACTACGATTATATACAACACTAAACATGGATTGTATAAATTTCTCAGTTTCTAGAACAACATGGCTTTTAAAAACGTGTTGCACTAAAAATGAACATTATTGAAGCTTATGATAATTAGAGACCATCTGATGAATGTACATTGTAATTGACAGATACCAACTTATAATGGCCCTGTTTGGTGTAGGTTTTCTTAAATTAAAAGGTGATAATCAGAAAGTAGAAACTAAAAACACTCATTTCTCAACTTTTAAATAACCAACTTTTTAAAGCTTATTTAAGCTATTTCTGCTTAATAAGTTATAAACAGAAATTATATCAAACAGTTTGGCACAGACTCCTAAATTAAAATAAACTATAATCACCTCCTAAAAACTGTACCAAACAATCGCAATATAAGGAAACAAAAAGGTTTGGTCCCAAAATTTATGTAAAAATAAATACGTGTGACGAAGATTGAATTGATAAAATGAAGGTTCATATATAAAATAAATATGAACTATTAATATAAAATTTTGAATAATTTTTAAATTTTTATGTCTGAATCTATAACATTACTAGCGAGGAAGACCATGCATGGGCGTGTTACAGTACTACTATACAAGTACAAGTAGTAGCAGTGTGGACCTGTCGAATCCCACCCATATATATGATGTTTCAACTAAGAGTTGCTGTGGCTGAAAACCATCCATGCATCTTAAAATTGTCCCCACGAATTTGTCATTTTGTTGGAATTTTTTTTTTTTTTTTTGGATGTGTGCGCTGGTTAATTAATCAACAACAACGATATTGGAAATTCTGTAATATACATATGTCCAGTTATGACCTCTGTAATATTTAATTATGATTTATTATAATATTAATTATGACTCATCATGATATTAGTCATAATCTATTATGATTATTATTTTGATTATAATTAAAAAAGTCTTTACTTGTTTTATGGGTCTTGTTAACATATATCCTTAAGGCATATGTTAAGAATGTAATTAATGATAGTAACTACCTCCATTTGTATAGGAAGAGAAAAGTTAGGGATCATAAAAAATTTTTCATGAAAATGATCATGAAAGATTTATGATCCTTGGATTACCTTGATTAGTGTGTGGTGCTTTACTCTAAGTGTAATCCAAATGCCACAAAGCTTTCATGATTATTTTCATGAAAGGTTTTTCATGATACCTAACATTGTTGGTATATGAAATATAAAATATTAAGTAGAAATAATATGGTGATTTTCAAAAGAGTGCTATTATTAGCACCGATTTTTATTCTTTGGACTCTCAATTCTTTGAACACTCACCATAAATCTTAAATTTTAATAATAATTCTTTTAAGACCCCACTTAATTTCAAATTTATCTCTATTCATAATATTATCACCCAAGTTATGCACACCCACCTTATTTGCACACCCTCTCCATCAATGAACGACGAACAATGATCCCTTTTGTCCTACAAACTAAAGAACGACGGTCTCTCTTTCTCTTTGATTTATTTGAAACCCTAAACCTATTAACAGTGAGAACACCATTGCATCTCGTCTGAAACTAAATGACGGTTCTTTGATTTTATACCGTTTCATCTCTTCTTCAAACTCGTATGGAGCTAAGAAGCATAGTCATCGGAAATCTATCCTCCAACATATCAAGGGAAAAACCTTCAATTAAATGACAACTAGGGGAGAAATCCTACAGCGGGAACCATTCGACATACCAGTGTTGAACAAAACATTATTGTTAGGAGCCCACCTTCTGAACTAAATATTTTTGTTCAGCACTGTATTATCGAACAAAATTTTAACAGTTGACAAATCAGTACTGAACAAACTCAAACAACTGAACAACAATCGAAAACGACAAAGAATCATTAATTTAAGGATCGAGAAGATATATAAACTTACCAATGCAACGCCCACCTCATTCGAATTGTTGTCATCGTCCTCCATTGTTGGACTCATCTAAACTGTTGATTTCTTATATCAACGAATAGTGAAATAAACTAATGGTGACAATGATTTGAACCAACAACTTCAACCCACAGTTACAATGATTTCTAGTTTAGGGTTTAAAATGGTGATGAGAAGATGAATACTGTTTACGGTTTAGATTGGTGAATGGTCTTTGTCGAATGGTTTGGTAGGAGTAGAGGTAGGTGTATAATGTTGTAGAGTGTGATTCTAATTGTCTTCATCTGGTGAGTGGGTTGGAAGTTGTCCTTTATTGTAATTTTACTTCATGTTATAATTGTAATAAAAAAAGTTAAAATTAGGACGTTCAAAGAATAAAGGTAGGTACTAATAACAACTTTCTTTTAAAAAACTAGACACTTTTCTATCTGGTCAAAAATATCCTCATTTTTAGAATAATGAAATTAACTTATTTATAAGATTCAAATATTAATGTGTAGTGTCCGCCCAAATAAATAAAACTACCGTGTATAAAGAAAAATTAAAAAACATGTAAAGTAAAATATGTAGAAGCTCATATTGCATTAAAAATTAAAAATAATAAAAATAAAAATAAAATAAAATAATAGTAAATAAAAAAGATAAAATATTAATATTTCATTATAAATAAAAAATAAATTTATAAATCATATAAAATAATAATATTTTCTTCATTTGAAAGCTCATTTAAGTCTAAACAATGGTTTGAAATGAATTAATGAATCTCACTTACAATTAAATTTTAATTTATTAATGTCATAATATCACTACCAAAAAAAAAAAAAAAACCATTGATGCTATAATGTTACAAAAATAAATAAATAAAATTCATTTCAATTTATTTCAAAAAATAATAAACCAAATAAATAAAAACAGTTTATTTGGAATTATATAATCACCGTATGTGATGCAAATTAAAAAAAAGAAGAAGTTATAAAAGTAATAAAATAAAATAATAGAAGGGATTTTAAGAGATGAAATTGAGGGAAGTAATTGTATTTCATTTAATGCTTTTTTTAACGTGTCTCAAAAATATTTTTTTATATGGTATTTGGTTCATTATGTTTTTTTTTAGTTATAAGACCTCGTTTGGGAACATATTTTTTTAGTAATTTTTTAGTTTTTGATTAAAATATGATGTAAAAAAAATTAATATGTTTGGGATAATTTTTTAACTTTTCACGAAAAGATGTGCAAAAAGTAGAAAGATAAGAGAATTCTTGACTTTTTGGTATAAGTTGTTGATTTTTTAAATTTTTTAGTAACTTTTTGACTTATTGGTTAAAAAAATCACTTGCCAAACGAGGCCGTAGATATCATATTTGGGGTAATCAACACTATAAATATTATAACTTACATATAGTTCATATCATATTGAGGGTGTGTATTCTAGAATGAAATTAGAGTGTGTTTGTTTGGACGGACTGGATAAGGGGGGATTGTAATCCATCGGAGTGTTAGTCCCGTGATACATTGTTCTCTGACTATTTGGTTAGATTGGATTTGTATCCTATGTTTATTTAGTCATGGGATTAGATATCTGGATTGGACTATTTTTAGTGAATCTAATGTTTAGTTAGACAGACTGGATAATGATAAATATTCAAAAGACTATTTTACCCTTGTAATTTATAATTTTTATTTAAAATATAATTTTAAATTTGTAATCTATAATTTATAATTTAACAAGACTAAAAAAATTTAATTTATAAGGGCATAATTTTTAATTTATTATTTTCAATTAAATTAGATTTATAATTTATATTTTTTATTTAATATATAATTTTAAATTAACGACAATAAAAAATAATTTTATTTAATATATAAATTAAATTTTCAACAACACTAAAAAAATTTAATTTATAAGGCATAATTTATAATTTATTATTTAATATATTATTTTAAATTAATAACACTAAAAAAATAATTTTATTTAATATGTAAATTTAATTTTTTGACAACACTAAAAAAATTTAATTTATAAGGCCATAATTTTTAATTTATTATTTTTAATTTAATTTAATTTATAATTTATAATTTATAATTTAAATTTTTTATTTAATATATAATTTTAAATTAACAACACGAAAAACATAATTTATAAATGTTCAAAAGATTATTTTACCATTTTTTAATTGTTTGCTAAGTAATAGCATGAGGGTAAAATGGACATTTCAGAGCCTAATCTCATGGGATACCAATCTTATGAAAATAATCCCACCCCTCCATGGGATAGGATAGTCCCATATTTATGGGACTAATAGTTCGGAGCAAAATTTTTCAAATAAACAATGGACTATTAGTCCGGTGGGATTAATAGTCCAATCCCACACCCTAATCCTTCCCCGTTTGTTTTCAAAGGTAGAATGGAGGGGATTAATAGTGAGGGGATTGATAGTGAGTGGATTAAGTAAAATTGTGTTTGTTTTGATGATAATTGTTAGTGTAGGGATTGTTAAATTATTTTTATATAAAATAAATATAAAATAATAAAAAATACAAAAACATTAAACATTAATGTTTTAAAAAAAATGCCCAACATGTAAAAAAATTTTAAAAAATAAAAATGAAATAAAAAAATTTCAGAAAAAAATAAAAATAAATAAAATAATATTTTTACTTAACAAAAAATATAAAAAATTAAAAATTAATGTTCAAAAAAAATGCCCGACATATAAAAAATAAAATAAAATAAATAAATAAATAGATAAAAAAATTTCTAAACTGCCGGACTATTTTTCTAATACCAAGTCTTGGAGGCCCATCCGAATCCCATCTGCAAGGCCTATCTTAAACCCTTTGGCTTATCAGTCCCTTCCTCAACTCTGTAAACAAACAGCATATTGAATGAGACTCACAGCTATCCTAATCCCAATCCTCCTCTCATACCCAAAACAAACGGGGCCTCAAAACAAACACACCCTTAATGTTATATATGGTAATCAAATTTGAATACCATATAATGCAATATTTTGAGTATTATATGACATTATTTACTTAGTCTTTTAAATTAATGATGTAGCGAAATTTTTTACAAATATGACAAAAAGTGATTGTTTTTGTTAAGTAGTTTGAGAAACAAGATAACTTGAGTATGTTTTGGGAAGATAGTAAAAAGTGATATTTTGGCTTTTAATCAAGCTTTTGATTTTTTTAGACAAGTGATTTGGGAAGATAGTAAAAAGTTACTTTTGACTTTTTTGATTAATATTTGTTTATAATGTCAAATCATAATAAAATGACCAAACTATCCCAATTCAATTTAAAATATTTACAATTTCACCCATATAACACATTTTGATCCATAAAGAATAGAATTATAATTTTACTAGTGGCTGAAAACTAACTTTTCAAATATCTCTAAATATAAAAAAGCTAATTTTTAACTTTTACTGCCAAACCTAAAAAAATGACTAAAAGTCATGTACCAAAAGAGGCCCTGGTGTGCTACGATTTTTAGAGCATCCACATCAACAGTGCTAAACCCGCTGCTTAGCTACTTTAACAAGAAAATTCATATAAATTGCATTTCATCAGGCTCGGCAGCACAATCGTCACTTTAATTGATAAACTATTAATAAAAGTTCTCTCAAAGTTTCAATGAAATTGGAACAAAAGTAGTATATTTTGAGTCAATAATGATAGGGAATTTTAATTTTGGAGCTCTAAAGAGAATTTTAATGATATAAGTACACACCTCACATCACATGTGGGTTCCATTCTTTGTCACATCACTAGAACTCTCTTTAAAATTTGAGTCCCGCTACAGAGCTCGAATTACTCAGGCTCGAAGTTGGCTCGAATTTTAAACGGCATCGTTTTTGTATTTTTTTTTTTTTTCAGCAGAAGGAAGAAGACGAAGAAGAGAAGGAGGGGGAGGGGGAGAGGGAGGAAGGACTGGAGGGGGCCTAAAAATGGAGGAGGAGGGGGCGGAGGCGAGGCAGAGGCATGGTGACGCGATCGGCGGAGGCGAGGGACGGACCTACGACGACGACCTACTGCCTGCGACGACGACCTGCTGCCTACGACGACGAGTTGCCTGTGACGACGAGCTGCTGCCAGCGACGACGACGAGCTGCCTGTGACGACGAGCTGCTGCCAGCGACGACTCTCTCGCCTCTGTTTCTCGCCTCCTCTGTAACAGAAGAAGGAAGAAAAAGAATGAAAAAAAAAAAAAATCGATTTTGAGCCAGATTCGAGCCACACATTTCGAGCACTCAAACATTTTCGTTAGAATTTTAAAATTAGAGATTTCAATCTTTATTCATTTTGAGTATTACCTCAAAAAAAATATGACAGGTTTAAAAAGTGTTGGTTTGAAAAGAATAGCAATAACATACAAATATAAAATTTTTACAAAGTGATGTGATTCAATATAAATTTTTTATTTTAAACTAACAGACTCAGTAAAATAAATTTTATTTATTTATTTATATGTTGCTACCACATCATTCTTGAGACAAACTCTATATAAACATTATAATAGTTTTGCATTTTTTGTTTGAAAAATATGATTATTGTCCGCTTAAAATATATGACAATTGAAAAAAATATGATTTTTAAAAGAATAAATAAATAATATTTAAATATAATAAAAAAATTTAAAGAGTTTGTTAAAGAATATACTTGAAAATGTGATTAGCTAAAATAGAAATTAGCTTTTTAGGTAAAATTTGTCTAAAAATTTAACTATTTTGATGCCAATGCTGTTAAGTAACACCACATGATATTCTAAAAGCTGGCTAATAATTTTCCATAATATATGATGTATCATTAATTATTGCTACGAGACATGAAAGATAGAATTTATTAAAATCAATGCATTCTAAACATGATATCTAAAATTTGGTACCCACATTTTTGATTAATTAAATCATAATGAATATCAAAGGAGATGAAGAAAGAAAAGGAAGGAGTACCTACTGCCACCTTATCCTCCTTTCAAGGGGTCATGTTAATGATAATTTATAACATCGTCATTAAAGTAGAGAATGAAATTAAAATAATTAGGATTTTTGTACATTTTTTTAATATATTTTAAAATAATTTTATGTATATTTGTAATACATATTGGTTACGTTTTAAAAATAAAAGATTGTGTTGGTGGTAAGAAATATGAATCTGTTTATCCAATGAATATTTTAAGTGATAAAATTTATTTGTCACATAATCTAAGCTTATTGATAGGTTTCACACAACTCACCTTTGAAATCATATATATACTAGCCTATCACCCGTGCTATGTACAGTATAATTATAGATATTTATATTTGTTTTAGATTTTTTTTAATATATAAATTATATTTTTTAAAGATTTTTTATAAAAATAATTTAACAATTTTATCATTAATCATAGTGTAGGAGAGAAATTGAAAAAGGTACTGCAGTAACTATACATAGATTGTATTTGTATGAGGGGATTTTAAATGCTGATCAAGGGATTTTGATCAAATCAATAAATACAGGCATGTGAAAAGACATGTGGATTGAAAAAAGTTAATAAATGTTGATTAGGGAATTTTCACCAAATCAATAAATGCTGAATTTTTTTTTTTAATAAAAAATTTAGAAATTTCAGATTGGGATTATTTAGAGCCATTGAACAAACTATAAACACATTTTTTTTTTTGTGAGTAAACTTCAATCATATTTAAAAAATCAAACTATAAACAAAATGAGATAACTTCAATCATACAAATCACAATTTTTTTAATACTATTTAACTACAATGACATTTTTCTCATAATAAAAAAAATAATTGAAAAAAATAACCATTAAAATAGTAAATAAAAAAGATTATTTAGAACCATTGAACAAACTACAATCACATTTCTCTTTTTGTGAGTGTTTATGTTTATCTAACTTCAATCATATTAAAAAATAAAATTATAAACAAAAGGAGATAACTTCAATCATACAAATCACAATTTTTTTAATGCTATCTAATCATCATCAATAATTAAAAAAACACAATAATTTATTTTTCAAAAAACATAGTGAGTTAAAAAGATCAATTACATTTTTTTTTGGATCAAAATAGAATCTAATCATCATCAATAATTGGTACATTATATGACTCTAATGAGTACAATCCATTTTGTTTTTCAAAAAGCACAGTGAGTTAAAAATCAAATCACAAATTAAGTGAATTGATAGTTAAAAAAATACAATAATTTTTTTTTCAAAAAACACAGTGAGTTAAAAAAATCAATTATAATTTTTTTTTTCAAAATACAATATAATCATTATCAATAATTGATACTTTAAAAATCAAATCAGAAAAAAATCAAATCAAATCACAAATATTTTTATGCTATCTAACTACAATCATATTTTTTTCGTAAATAATTGTAAAGAAAAACCATTAAAATAATAAATAAAAGATTAAATCACATTAAAAAAAAAGAACCATTGAACAAATTACAATCACATCACATTTTTCCCATAATAAAAAAAATAAATAAATGAAAAAAAGAACCATTGACTAACTACAATCACATTAAAAAAAATAACCATTGAATTAACTACAATCACATTTTTTTCTTTGTGAGTTTTATGTTTATCTAACTTCAATCATATTAAAAATAAAATTAAAATAGTAAATAAAAAGATTAAATAACATTAAAAAAAAAACCCATTGAACTAACTACAACAATCATATTAAAAAAAAGAGCCAGTGAACAAACTACAATCACATCACATTACAATCACATTTTTTTCTTTGTAAGTGTTTATGTTTATTTAACTTCAATCATATTAAAAATAAAATTAAAATAGTAAATAAAAGATTAAATAACATTAAAAAAAAAACTATTGAATTAACTACAATAATCATATTTAAAGAAAGAACCATTGAACAAATTACAATCACATCACATTTTTCTCATAATAAAATAAATAAATGAAAAAAAAAACTATCAAACTAACTACAATCACATTAAAAAAAAAGAATCATTCAACTAATTATAATCACATTTTTTTTTGTGAGGGTTTATATTTATCTATTTTCAATCATATTAAAAAATCAAATTATAATTTTTTATTCGCTAGACAAATCACAAATATTTTTATACGCTATCTAACTACAATATTAAAACACAGTAAACAAAAGGAAAAGTCAAGAAGAAGAAAACAAAAAGAAGACTTACTTTTTGCATACGTGGTCACTGAAGTTGAAAGTGTAGAAATGAAAAGTCAAGCAGGAGAAAACAAAAAGGAGACTCACTATTTGCAATAGGTATGTGAAAAATTAAAAAGAGTGTGTGTATTGGAGAAGTTAAAAAGACTTGAAAGAATTTAATAAGTGCTAAGTTTTTTTTAAAAAAAAATCAAAAAAATTAAGAAATTAAGGTTTAGATATTGGAACCCCCACAAAACTTGTGGGTTAGAAATAGATATAAATAAATAGATAGATATAGATATAGATATTTATATTTGTTTTAAATTTTTTTTAATATACAAATTATTTGTTTTGGAAAAAATACTACAGTAATTATGAGAGAAGTCAAAGAGTCTTGTAGGTTGAGAGAAGTTAATAAATGCTAAGGTTAATTTTTTTTTTAAAAAACAAAAATTAGAAAATTAGGATTGGCATATTAAAACTCCCACAAACCTTGGGGGTTAGAAACCCGGGTAAACTACCAATAGGTCCTACTTTGGAGACTTATTACCCATTAAGTCCTATTGATAAATTTATTAAGTGATAAAAATAAATTTATCAGTCTTTTATTTTTATGAATAAATTTATAGTGATAAATTTATCAGTCTCTTTGTTTTTATGAATAAATTTTTAGTGATAAATTTATCACTCTCTTATTTTTATAGTGTTAAATTTATTAATTAGGACCTGTAGGTAAATAAGTCTAGTTAATAGGACTAATTGGTAAGTACCCCTAGAAACCCCCTTTTACTTAATATATAGTATAAATTTTTTTTCAATCAACAAAACCTTTACTTTCACATATTTTTGTATTCTACATGCACCCCAATCAAATATATTAATATCTTCTCTTTGGTACCAAATTTTCTCTTGCCGTTCAATATTCCAATGTATATATTGATATAAAAATTAATTAGCCTATCACCCGTGCTATGCACAGGATAATTATAAATATTTATATTTATTTTAGATTTTTTTTAACATATAAATTATATTTTTTAAGATTTTTTATAAAAATAATTTAACAATCTAATCACTAATCATAGTGTATGAGAGAAGTTGAAAAGGGTACTGCAGTAACTATACACAAATTGTATCTATAATTATTTATATGAGGGGATTTTGACCAAATCAATAAATGCAGGCATGTGGATTGAAAAAAGTTAATAAATGCTGATCAGGAGATTTTGACCAAATCAATAAATAAACAGAGATAACTTCAACAAAAGGAGATAATTTCAATCATACAAATTACAATTTTTTTAATGTTATCTAATCATCATCAATAATTAAAAAAATTAATCACAAATTAAGTTAATTGATAATTAAAAAACACAATAATTTATTTTTCAAAAAACATAGTGAGTTAAAAAGATCAATTGCAAATTTTTTTTGGTCAAAATACAATCTAATCATCAACAATAATTGATACATTATGTGATCCTAATGAGTACAATCCATTTTGTTTTTCGAAAAATACAGTGAGTTAAAAATCAAATCACAAATTAAGTAAATTGATAGTTAAAAAAACACAATAATTTTTTTCCAAAAAACACAGTGAGTTAAAAAAATCAATTACAATTTTTTTTTCAAAATACAATCTAATTATTATCAATAATTGGTACTTTAAAAATCAAATTAGAAAAAAATCAAATCAAATCACAAATATTTTTATGTTATCTAATTACAATCATATTTTTTTCATAAATAATTGTAAAGAAAAACCATTAAAACAGTAAATAAAATATGAATCACATTAAAAAAAAGAACCATTGAACAAACTACAATCACATCACATTTTTTCCATAATAAAAAAAATAAATAAATGAAAAAAAAGAACCATTGACTAACTACAATCACATTAAAAAAAAGAACCATTGAACTAACTACAATCACATTTTTTTCTTTGTGAGTATTTATGTTTATCTAACTTCAATCATATTAAAAATAAAATTAAAATAGTAAATAAAAAGATTAAATAACATTAAAAAAAAAACATTGAACTAACTAAAATAATCATATTAAAAAAAAAAGTCATTGAACAAACTACAATCACATCACATTACAATCACATTTTTTTCTTTGTGAGTGTTTATGTTTATTTAACTTCAATCATATTAAAAATAAAATTAAAATAGTAAATAAAAAGATTAAATAACATTATAAAAAAAAATCATTGAACTAACTACAACAATCATATTAAAAAAAAGAGCCATTGAACAAACTACAATCATATCACATTTTTCCCATAATAAAATAAATAAATGAAAAAAAAGAACTATTAAATTAACTACAATCACATTAAAAAAGAAGAATCATTCAACTAATTATAATCACATTTTTCTCTTTGTGAGGGTTTATATTTATCTAATTTCAATCATATTAAAAAATCAAATTATAATTTTTTATTCGCTAGACAAATCACAAATATTTTTATGCGCTATCTAACTACAATATTAAAACAGTAAACAAAAAGAAAAGTCAAGAAGGAGAAAACAAAAAGAAGACTACATACTTGGTCACTGAAGTTGAAAGTGTAGAAGTGAGAAGTCAAGAAGGAGAAAACAAAAAGGAGACTCACTGTTTGCAATAGATATGTGAAAAGTTAAAAAGAGTGTGTGTATTGGACAAGTTAAAAAAACTTGAAGAATTTAGGCTAAGTTTGGCATCTTCAAAAAAAAGTCAAAAAATCGCTATCCTATTTAAGTCACATCATCTTATTTAAATCACATTACTTCTCTACCATATCACTTCAAACCCAACCCATATTTCATAAAAAGTCAAAAAGTGCACTTATTTAGAACATTCCAAACAACCCTAATAAGTGCTAAGTTTTTTTTTTCAAAAAAAATCAAAAAAATAAGAAATTAAGGTTCAGATATTGGAACTCCCACAAAATTTATGGGTTAGAGATAGATATAAATAATAGATAGATATAGATATAGATATAGATATTGATATTTGTTTTAATTTTTTTTTAATATACAAATTATTTGTTTTGGAAAAGGTACTGCAGTAATTATGAGAGAAGTCAAAAAGTTTGTGGGTTGAGAGAAGTTAATAAATGCTGAGGTTAATTTTTTTTTTTAAAAACAAAAAATTAGAAAATTAAGATTGACATATTGAAACTCCCACAGACCTTGGGGGTTAAAAACCCCCTTTTACTTAATATATAGTATAGTATAAAAGTATAGAAGAGTTTGGATCTTCTTTAACTTTTATATAATAAATCTTAGGTGTTGTTTGGGGAGTTATTAAGGCCTCGATTATGAATAGATTATTTGAGTAGTTTTTTGACTTTTTATGAAAAGATGTGTAGAAAGAATAATATTAGAGATACTTACAATCTTATTAACAATCTTACTAACATACTTACAAGTTGATGTGGGTCCCATACCAAGTGATGGTTGATTTTATCAAAACTTGTGAGTCTTGTGAGTGTGTTAGTAAGATTGTTAGTATCCCTATTATTACTCGTGTAGAAAAGTAAAGAGAGTGGGTGATACCTTAGAGTAACTTTTTGATTTTTTTACTAAAATGTATAGTTGACAAACGAGGCCTAAAATAATTAAAAAATCACTATAAAAAATCAACTCATTTTATCTTTTTTTTTTTTCCCCATACATTTTCATAAAAAATTTTAAAAAAAAATAAAAAATCAATTCCTAACCACCACTTCAATCATTCAAAAATGCACTCTAAAAAATCAGAAGATATATTTTTAAAAAATGGGACTAAAAATTTAAAATTAAAATCCACTTCTGTGGATGTGTGGTTCTTATCATTCAATTCGAACCAGTTACAAATTTACAATCACACATGATTTGAAAAATCCCCATAGACATAAGTCCGCCACACACATATTAAAACCATTTTGTTGATAGAAAAATATCAAAAAAATGAAAGAAATAAAATCAATTATCAAATCAGTGAGAACTATTTGAAAATTTCAATATAGATGAATTGAAAAAAAAAAAGAAAATCATAAAATCTATATTTTATGAGGCAAAAATTTTCCATTTTCCATCATACTCTCATATTTGAAATCTTAACCATCACTTATTTTCTCTTTTCAAAGATGTGGACATGAGATGATGGATTTGGTTTGGGATGTTCTAAAAAAGTATATTTTTTAACTTATTGACTTATATGGGTTGGGTTTGATGTGATGTGTTAGAGAGGTGATGTGATTTAAATAAGATGATGTGACTTAAATAGGATAGTGACTTTTTGTATTATTTTATGCCAAATTTGGCCTACGAGAGATAGGAGGTGAAGTGAAGGAAGTGAAAAGGGGCAAGGGTTTTTTTTGACTTTTTTTTTGGGGGTTTATTTTGGTTTTTAGTAAATTTTTTAAAAAAAAATTCAAAAAGTTTTAAATTTCTAAACCTAACTCAATAAGATGAATCGAAAAATTATAATTTTTTTAAAAAAATACAAAAAAAATTCAAAAAAGACAAAAACAAGTCAAAATAAGCAAGTTTTTTTTTATTTTTTATTTTTTGTTTTTAGTGATTGTTTTTTAGAATTTTTTTTTAAAAAAATATTTTTTAGATTTGACTCGACAAGAAGGATGGAAAAGTAAAAAAATTTGATATAATTTTTAAAAAATCACTAAAAATTTTTAAAAAAATTAATAAAAGAAGTGGCATTTTTTTTTGGGTTTTGGGGGGGGGGGAACTGTTATCATGACCATAATCATGATTACAATTTATATTTGGGTAAATTATAAATATGCTTTTTGAGATTTGATTAAAATATAAATAATTTCTTTTGTTTTAGAAATTAGATTTTATTCATGAGATTTTTAATTTCATAATAAATTGCTTATTTTATTAATAAATTATCAAGTCAATTAATAATTTTTAATGATATTATAAATATGTTTCAATTAATAATTTAGGTAATTTTATTATGGACAAATTACACTAACGGTCTCTATAATTTGAAACTTGTGTTACTTTGATCCCTGACTTTTTAATTGTAACATATTTGACTCTAAATTTTGAATATTATTTCAAATAAGGACAATTGAAGATATCATTATTTAATTTCAAGGGCAAAATCATCAATTTGATAAAATATAAACTAATTTGACAAAAATAAATATTAAAAGATTTATTAATTTTACATAATTTTATCTTTAGTGGGTACAAATAATTTTAAAAAATTTAAAAATATTTTTTTAACGTTTATTTTTATCAAATTGACAATTTTACCCTTAAAATTAAGCAATAATATTTTTAATTGTCCTTATTTGGAACAAGATTTAAAATTTATGGTCAAATGTATTACAATTGAAACGTTAGGTACCAAAATAACACGAGTTCGAAACTATAGGGACTGTTAGTATGATTCGCCCTTTTATTATTATATAGGAGAATAATTAGGAATTTCTTTTTTTTTGATTAATTTTGTTAAATAAATTTTTTTAACAAAAAAATATATTTATAATTTACCCTTTATATTTGTACTGGGCATAGTTTTTCACTCGCATCAGACACGATTTTCACTTGCATAAGTCCATATTATTGGTAGGCAACACATGTCGAAGAGGAATGATTTGAGCTACGGTTATGTTCGCGAGGTTAGTTTCAGGTTATTTTAGTCATAAAAAAATAAAATAGATTAAAAAATTAATAAAATAAAATATTATATTTAAATCATAATCATCTTATTTTCTCTCTTATAAAAGTTAAAAAAATCAAAAAATAATTTTAAACGAGACTTTTTAACACAGATTAAAATAATTAAAAAATTAAAAAAAGCGACTTGCATTCCAAACGAAGGCTAAGAGTAGTTGCAATTTTTTAGTGGGAATTAGAGACGCTAACATTGTATTTAGTTGAGAAATTTAAAAAGAAATAGAAAAATAAAATATAAATAAAATATATTTAAATTTTACATAATTTTATATATATATTTTTTCACCTTTCCAAGTTTATTTTTAAATCTTTTAACCAAATATAGTCTAAAAAGGTGGCAGAAGGGCTAGAGGGACAATTGCATGGTGGTCCACTTAGACGAGGGTGGAAAAAGGGCTAGGGTGACAATTGCTTGGTGGTCCACATTGCGTCCACACATGAAAAGAAAAGAAAGGAGAAAAATATGGAACTGCAAAATCCATGCATTAGGTATTTTTTCCATCCCATGTACTGAAATTTTTCATAAAGTTCCCAATAAAATTTTCATTTCTCAAATTTTTGATATTTTCCCTTTTTTGCTTGGGTTTTTGTGTGTGTGCGCTCGTGATAATTTACATTTTTTCAATAAAATTTCAGTTTTTTAATCCTTGAAGGACTTTTTACAATAAGCCCCAAAATTAAATAAACATTTAAAAGTATACAAAATATTTAAAAATATTTACTGAAGAATTACAACTAGACAAGAAAATAAATATAAAAAAAAAAAAAAGCTGCCAAATGAATTCCTATCCCAAACGGGGCAAGACAGAAGTACCAATCGCCAGTTATTTATTTATTTTTTTATCCAAAAAAAAAACACTTTGTTGAAGAAGCAGCCAGCTAGCTGTCAATGTCCAAGGGAACAAGGTCAATTTGGTCATTTGGCAACACATTCTGTCGGTATCTAACCCAACCCTGGTCAGGTTAAACCAGAGTCTGGGGTTAGTACGGACCGCTCATGAGCTTCAGGAGAGGAGCGTCGGTGGCTCTGCTGGTCTTGACCGTGAGTTAACTTATTGACAGAGAAAATAAAAGAGAAAGAGACAGAGAAAGTGAGAGAAAATAAGAGACAGATACAGATAGATATATGTACACACATACATACATACAAATACATATACGCAAATCTAGAGAGAGAAAGATAAGTATAGATTCGTATATAAGCCAATGGAAGCCAAATCCAATGCTTCTCAAATTTAACATACAAAGAGAGAGAGAGAGAGAGAGAGAGAGAGAAGCCTCTGCCAATGGCGGATTCAAGCGACTCTGTTTCCGTTGACATGGACATTCTCTTTCTTGGTGGAAAGGTTAGTCTTTGTGGAAATAATGTATATTGTTTGTTTGAGTTACATTCGCTTCATATGATTTTGATATTTCGAATAATTTGTGTTTATAGAGGTGTGATTTGGGAATCATTTGGTTTGTTTTTGATTGATTATTGAATAACATAATTAATTTTTTTTTTAATTTTTTTTTATATTCTGTTTTGGTAGGTAGGTTGAACTTAATTTCGCAACAATTTTGTTGTTGTTGAAGTTTCATTAATTAATTGCAGTTTCATATATTGAGTTTTTATGTGTTGATTCGAATTGAATTTCAAATTGAACGTTTACAGAGTGATGTCTTTGATTGGGAATGAATGCATTTGAAGACTTAGTTAGACTTTGCTGTTGTGTTATTGTTGTTCTAACTTTAATTAATGCTTTACATATATATATTGATAATTTTGTGGGTCTGATACATTTGGACTTGAATGTTTGATTGATTATCTTGGATGTGTTATTTATTGTTCGAGTCCATTTTTTTTCATGTTTACTTATTGGAAATACTTTCGAGTGTGCAAGATCATATTTTTGCTTTTAGAGGATTAGATTAGAGGATTATAGTCCATTTTTTTTTTCATGTGTACTTTCATAAAAGCATACAATTTTTAATTTCTTTTTTCACTTTCTTTCTTTTCTAAAGAATATATTGAAGTCAATTAGTTGTTTTAAGTGGACTAGTGAGTTCTAATAAAGCTTTCTCTGTGGATGCAAAATTCCTTTTTGGAAAGAAATATGCTTAACTTGGGTGTTCCTTAAATTGATTTTGTGAAGTAAAGGATTCCCAGAAAGTGTGGACCCTTTAGGTTTTGCTTTTATTGAGTAATACATGATTGTAGCATTTTCAAATTTTTTGGCATATTGTATTGTATTCCCTGAGTTGGGACTTTTGATATGCTATTTACTTTCCTTTTTTATTGTTTTTCGTTGCTGTACATAAGGTTGTTTATGTGATTATTTGAATTTTCTAATCTGACTTCAGGAACACCTCATAAAAACTGGCTGTGGTTCGGTGTCTGTTACTGTGTTTGGAGATCCAGACAAGCCAGCTCTTGTTACTTATCCTGATGTAGCGTTGAATCGTAAGTACAGACCAAATACCATGTTTAATCAATTGTTACAGTTATCATCATGAAAGTAACAATAGTTTCTGAAATTATTTTGAGAAGATTGACCAAACCAAGCTGTCCAAATATTTGGAAAGTTATATTCAAAAGTATTAAGAACTTTTTTTTGTCAAAGCTTAAAAGAAATTTGAATGTTTGAACTTGTTTGAATTTGCTTGCATGGAACCATGATCTTTTTCTGATGCTTCATTGCTTAAAGTAACTTCCCTCTTGTTCTTGTGCATGTCTTGAGCAGATGTGTCTTGCTTTCAAGGTTGTTCTTTTGTCCAGATGTATTTTCCTTGCTGCTCCACAACTTCTGCATTTACCATATTAGTCCTCCTGGGCATGAGGTCTGTAACTCAGCAACTTGACTGCTGATCTTGGTTGTACTCCTAATTTTTTTCTTGTTTTTGTTCTGCTTGTGGTTCTTCATAGTGATGAATGCCCTATTATTGGCATTGTTTCTTATCTGGTACTTTCTTCAAGAGCTGTTGCAGTTAGGTGCGGCTGCGATTAAGCATGATGACCCATTGTTATCTGTGGATGACTTAGCAGATCAGATTGCTGAGGTTCTTGATTATTTTGGGTAATTGTAGTGTTACAGCCTTCTCTTTTTAATGCCTCTTTGAGTTATAGCTTACTCGGAACTTTCTTTGTCTTGTCGTAGAATTTGTCTTCATGTGACAATCAGTTGATCTCTATATATAATTGGAAGCAAACTGATTTTCTTTTATTTGCAATTTTCATTTCCTTTTAGACTCGGTGCAGTGATGTGCATGGGGGTGACTGCTGGAGCTTATATCCTAACCTTGTTTGCTGTAAGACACGCCTTTTATATAGCCTGCTTAATTTTCTATGTTTTGGCTTCTAGTTTTTATATTTTTCGGGTTGATTGATATGGTTATTTTACAATTTGGTCACAGATCAAATATAAACAACGGGTTCTTGGTTTGATACTCGTCTCTCCTCTATGCAAAGCACCATCGTGGACAGAATGGTTGTATAACAAGGTTCATTTTCTGAAGTTTTATGTCATTTGTATGAGAAAAATTCTTATTCTTGCCTAAGATAGTACATCCTTTGCAGGTGATGTCAAATTTACTTCACTTTTATGGCATGTGTAGCCTGGTGAAGGAGTTATTGCTTATGCGATACTTCAGCAAGGTATTGTTGTTTATCCAGTTTATCTTATTGGCATTAGTGTTTCCGGAATTTTGGATGGGTCAATTGGATTTTATATGATATTTTATAGGAAGTTCGTGGTAATTTGGAAGTACCAGAATCAGATATAGTTCAATCATGCAGAAGAGTAAGTGCTTCAGGTCCCCCCCACCTGTTCAAATTTTTCAATATGCTTCTTTATGTTAGTAACATGGAAAAAAAGGATATTACCCAGTTAGCAAAGAGGTTGGCATTTCTCTGATTTCTGCTATGGATGTTCTTTTTTGTAGTTGCTGGATGAGAGGCAAAGTCCAAATGTTTTGCGGTTTCTTGAAGCTATTAATGAGTAAGATCTGTCTCCATTGAAGTTTTTTATTTTTCACTTTTAAAGGACAATTATGAGAGAGAGAGAAAGGATTTGCACGTTGTTTTGGGATGGTTATACATATTGTCTCCAAAAATCTAGTGTCATAATGTTACTGCCCTAGGCTTCAATATAGTGAGCCTTGTAGAAGTTCTCTTCCATGGAACACACAGTTGTCCACAACTTTTGATTTGAATGTCATTTTGTCTGGCAGGAGACCAGACATCACTGAAGGGCTGAAGAAACTACAATGCCGGTCTTTAATATTTGTCGGGGAAAACTCTTCTTTCCATTCAGAGGCTCTACACATGACTTCAAAACTAGATAGAAGATATAGTGCATTAGTTGAGGTATGTGCATTAGAGGCGTTCAACAATCTGATTATAAAGTTAATCTTGCATATGCTTCAAGACAGTTTACTTAGTCATGGTGTGTGGTTCTACAGGTTCAGGCGTGTGGGTCGATGGTGACGGAAGAGCAACCCCAAGCCATGTGGATGCCTGTGGAATACTTCCTCATGGGATATGGCTTTTACCGGCCGTCCCCATCTCAGTTCAATGTCAGCCCGAGAAGCCCATTGAGTCCAACCTCCCTCTCTCCAGAGCTTTTCTCACCAGAGAGCATGGGCTTGAAGCTAAAACCGATAAAAACACGAATCTCCATCGAAGTTTGAATGAAGGTAAAAATGTAGGAGCAAGATTTTTGTTTTCTATATATCAAGAAAGAGTTTGTATTTTCACTTGTTTGGATGGGAAGTGTGGAGGAAATTACTGGAGGATTGTAGATAAGAGAGAAAGGAGAGGTAGAAAGCATAAGTTGATAATAAAAAAAAGTGGGGTTTGTATTCTTTCATTTGTAATCATAAGGTTGTGTTTGGATCTTTGATTTGTGCAGAAAAAAGAAAAGAGAAGAAAAATTAGCGTAAGTTAATTATTTTCTTTTTCTCTATAAATTTAAGATCCGGACACTGTATAGATGTTAGTTAAGGACTGCGTTATGTGTACATCCTCGGAATAATTTAATAACAAAACAATATTTAATAAGAGGTAGTAGGTGAACTTTTGGTTTCTCATGAGTTGTTGAATACATGTCTTATTGTTTATTTTCCCAATTTAATCGCAATATCTTTGTTGTGAAGGTAAAGTGAGTTGTTAGGTATCTGTTGAACTGGCAAAAAGCTTTAAGTTGGAGTCTTCGAATGTTGAACACAAAGCATATGGAATTGAAATTGACATTGAAAATGGTTTATTTTATTATTGACAACTAACTTAGTGACAATATCAATATTATTATTAGCAAATGACAATAACAATGATTACATGAACTTTTTCCGGGGATTAAAAATGAAAGTCAGGGGCCAACTGGGATTTTGTCTCATGGGCATTGGCAACCCCTAGCCTAGGTTTTGTAACAAATTTGTCCTCTTGGGTGGTTGGGATATGTTTTAAATGAAGAAATTATTGTTTCATTTTATTTGCTAGAATGTTGTTTTGCACTTTGTTTCTTAAAATTCTTAGTGCCTGTTTGGTGTAGTTTAAAAGTTGTTTATTTTAGCTTTCAGCTTAATTTAAGCTATTTTGATGTGTTTGGTTTAGCTTATAGCTTATAGCTTATAGCTTTTTGGAAGTTAGAAATCAGCTTATTCTTTGAGTGGGGCAGGAGATGCTTAATTTATAAGTCAAAAATCAGTTTATGTTCATAGTTATAAGCTATAAGCTGTTTAGACATAAGTTATAAGCACTTTTCCATAACTCTACCAAATAGGGCCTTAGGGTGTGTTTGATTGGACGGATTGGATAAGGGGGATTAGAATTCATCGGATTTGAATTTTGGGACTATGAATTCCCGGACTATTTAATTGGATTGGATGTGTATCCCGTATTTGTTTTTTTATGGAATTAGATTTCTAGATTATTTTTAATGAATTTAATGTTTGGTTGGACAGACTGGTTAAGATAAATGAATAAAAAACTATTTTACCCCTTTTCAGTTGTTCACTAAGTAATAGCAATATTAAACATATCTTTAATATTTTAATTATTTTTAGTAAGATTAAATAAAATTTTATTTTATTTTATTTTTTACACAATTAAATAAATTTATTTTTACACAATTAAATAAATTTATTTTTTAAAATTAAATAAATAAAATATCAATAAAAATATGTTATTTTTTTAATTAAAATTTTAAATAAATTTATTTTTAAAAATAATAATAATTAAACAATGAAATTAAATAAAACATCTATTAAAATTTAAATAATGAAATTAAATAAAATATAAACAAAATTTTAAAATAAAAAATCAATAAAATATCTATAAAAATTAAATAAATAAAACATCAATAAAAATTAAATAAAATTATTTTATTTTTAAATTGAGACATTTAAATTTTATTGAATTTTACTATATATAATACATAATTAATAGTAGAAGGTCAAAATGGTCATTTCACCACCTAATCCCATATCTCCCTGATCCCTCCATTTGTGTCTCACCTCCTCCATGGGACACAATAGTCCAATGGATTTGGGACTAATAGTCCAGTGCCAAAATTTTAAATCAAACAACGGATTATTAGTTCGGATGGACTAATAGTCCAATCCCACTCCTCAATCCCTCAAAAAAGACACCACCTTAGGGTATGTTTGATTGACAAGATTAAAACATGGTATTGAGATTATTAATCCGTGGGCTCAATAATCCTGTGTTTGTTTTGAAATTTTGTTTCAGGATTATTAATCCAATGAATAATTAATCCAAGAAATTTGTAAGATTATTAGTAATGGGGTAAATCTAGGATTATATATTATGAACTCGGAAATAAAATAAAGATTGTTTTACCCTTGACTAAAAATTAAAACACTTATTATTTTTACATAATTTTATATTTTAGAAAGCTAAAAATAATTTTTTAAAATTAAAAAATATTTTTTGATATTTATTTTATCAAATTAATTTATATTTAAAAAAAATTAAAAAACAAACCAAACATGGCCTTTGTATTTTGTATTTTGTATTTTTATTTTGCTTTTATTTATTTATTTATAATTTTTTTTTTCAAAAACACGTTTATGAAGAAATTTTGATAAAGTAAATATTGTGAAAAAATATTGATGGGGGGGTAAGATTGGAAAAGAAAATAAATAAAGTTGTAATCCTACATTCATGTTTTCTTATCCAATGCAATCAAACAATAAATAAGGGGATAATTTATCATACTAATTTAATTGGATAGTGAATATCACCCTAATTTGATGGAATTATTAATACTTTCACTATTAATCTTGTGAATCAAACATAGCCTTAATATAAAAGAAATGGATTTTTTAGTTTAAATCAACTTTCGTTTGAGAAGTGAGTTGACTTTTTAGATTTTTGATTATTTTAGTCTGGGTTAAAAAGTCTCATTTAGGATAGATTTTTTGGCTGTCTCATTTGGGATAGATTTTTTGATTTTTTTGACTGTTGTGGGAAAAAAATAAAATGATTATGATTTAGATATGACATTTTTCTTATTGACTTTTTAATCTATTTTATCTTGTTGTGACTAAAATAACCTTGGACTCACATGCCAAACATAGCCTCAATAACTATTAATTTAGAATATTACCAGAATTTGCTTTTGGAGTGAACAATTTTTCTCTCTCTTAAACGAGTCCAATTTGTTTTTTTATAGTACCGGAGTACTAAGAGACATTATTTATGTGGTAATTTCAATTAATGAAAAATTTTACAGATAAGACAATGTTGATTTATTTTTGTTAATTAAGGCCATCTCCAACGGTACACAAACCTTGCATCAGATTTGAAATTTGATGAAAAACTCACTTTTTCTCACTCTAATGATTTTACCAAATTGATATCAAAATGAGAATTCACCAAAAGTTTCACCAAAATGAGAATGCGCTGGGTCTTTCACCAAAACACTATTCATTATCATTGTATTTTCACTACCGGATGACCAATTTTTGCAAAATTTTGTATAGATTTTACATTGGGAGGTCAACCAACTGGACGCCCCCGGGGTTGACCCCCCGGATGACCCTGACCTTTTGGTTGCATCAGCTCTAAGGTACAACATCAGCCATGGATACAATTTTGAGGTTTGGAGTTTATGACTAAAAACCCAACTTCCAACACCCACTTTCTTCTCCCAAACAACCTCAAAATAAGAAATCCCACTGATCCCACCTTTAATATCAAAATCCAAATCATAGGTACCACGAAAACCCCCAATCATTGTACCATTACTTGATAAACTCGTGGGTTGATGATACAAGAGGGGTTGATTCATACACCCATCTCTGAAACACGAAAATCTTCCAGGTTTAAAAGGGGGTACCTTCTTCCCATTCTCTGGACACAAACCAGACATTGTGTCATAGTTTCCATTTTTCAACATAATCATCCAAAATTGCCATGGTTCTGAATTTGGGCTGTCCAAAACTTGGCATAAAGAACCCAGAGAAGAAGGTGATAAAGAAGAAACACACAACAACCCTACCACACTAGCCATGAAAAATTGCCCAAGCAATTGATTTTCCATTGCTGTTTCCAAGGAAGGGGCAGATATCAGATCAGATCAGAGAAGCTAATTCATTAGATCCCTTCTCCTCATAATTGGATAGCAGCATCAAGATAGAATGCAAATCAAATGTTACAAAATTTCATAAGCCTTACCGGTCAACCGGTCGACCAACCGGACGGCCCCTTCCCTTTTGGTGCACACCGTTGGAGCTAGTCGTATCAGATTGAGAAAATCAACTATTTTTTACTCAGATTTGGTAAAAAAAGTAATGAACCGTTGGAGATGCTCTAATTGAGAAATAAAAGGTGGTTCACCTAATGTGGTTTGAAGTTTGAAAAAAAATCATACGAACAAAAAAAATAACTGAAATATATATGTGCTTCACCATTGATTATTCCTGTGTTTACATCTCATTTATAGTAGTTTTGATTTATCTAATCTTATTAAAATAAAGTTTATTATAAACAAACTAATGATTGTATTTGATTAGTCAGGGATGATAATTGGAAGTTTGTTGATAAAGAAAGAACAACTACTAATATTAATAATAAAAAAAAGGGGACAACTTTAGAGGAAAAGGAAGATTTGGTTATGCATTTTTTTTTTTTTTAATTGTAATAATAGGCTGTTGATTACGGTTGTCCTATGCATGTATCCTTCTTTTAATTAATTAATTTATATATTTGATGTCTTATTTACTTTAGTCAATTTGTTCTAATCAAGAGGTTATCGATATCTGATCAATATAATTTTTTATAAACATAAAGTACTTAACGAGTTTTACACATTAATTTACACATTAACGGTTCATATTATTAGAACGAAATTCATGATGAATCCCACAGACTCGACAATATGCTTCAGTTCACAGTGGACTGGAGATAAGCCATCTCCCATATATAATTTATGAAGGCCCTTCAAAACTGTGAAAAGTGTTCTGAAGGAATTGGAAGCATGTAGAGCTGGCATATTTGTGGGACAATATGTGAATATTGATTTATTGACTCATTTAAAGTGTTTTGAAGGAATTGGAAGCATGTAGAGCTGGCATATTTGTGGGACAATATGTGAATATTGATTTATTGACTCATTTGCTAATTGGAACATGGGTAGGTGCATTGCAACATGGGTAAAGAAAATCTAAATGTTAGGTAGAAAATTTAAATTCATATGTTAGGTAGAAAATTTAAATTCATATGGTATGTTATAATGAAAAAAATAAAACATTATTTAATTTAAGTATATAGTTGTTGATAGATTGACTGAAAAAAAATTCATGTATCAAAATGTAATTACGAGTTATTTTGAAGTTAGGTACTCTCCGTAAGTATAATTTTGTAAAATAGTGGATTATTTTTTATTTCTCAATAAACAAAGGTAAATCAACTTTCTTACACTCATAATTTGTTGAATATGTCTCTAATTAAAAGCACCATGTGAACAATATTACAATGTAATTATTGAATAATTGCCTTAGGTAGCCACTATAGAATAATTTTTGTATTTAATGCATTGTAAATTCTTGTACTTTATAAAAGAATCTTTTATATTTAAGGCCCCGTTTGTTTTGGGAGATAGAATGGAAAGGATTGATAGTGAGGGGATTAATGATGAGGGAATTGATAGTGAGGGGATTAATAGTGAGGAATTGTTAAATTATTTTTATATAAAATAATAAAACAAATTAAAAAATATAAAAATTAAACATTATATTTAAAAAAAAATTCCCAATATATAAAAAATAAAAAAATTTCTAATCCTCTCACTATTTTCTAATACCATCTCTACCTCCTCCTTACCAATCCCCCTTCCAAGGGTATTAGTAATACCAAGGGACTAATAGTCCCAAGGCTATCTCTCCAAACAAACAAAGGCATTAGTAATACATTGGTATTACTAGTCCCAATACCCTCCCTATAGCCCAAAACAAATGGAGCCTAAAAGAAATGTGGGTATAAAGGACAATTTAATGAGTGCATCTAGAAGCTCCTCTTTTATTCCTCTTTGTTTCAAAGATACAGCATTGTGCTTGACTCAAATAAGCTTGTGAAAGGGGCGATGAGCCTCAAAAGTTGTTATCATTTGGTGTACTTATCTGTTGGTTGAATTCAATAATTGATAGCTGTCACAGTTGGCATTCTATTCTTTGCTTTTTTGGTGTTTAAGAATTCTTTGTTTAAGCCATCAAAATACCATTCACACTTTTAATTTGAGATTTTTGATTTCTTTATTATGTTATGAATACCTTTCATACATGTTCTGATATGACATTAAACAAACCTAAAATCCAAAGAAAATAGATTCAGGCTAGTCATGTTATACCCAAGAACTGTGTTTTTAACCCAAGATTTGGAACATATTTGCTGAATTTTTCTGAAGCCAAAAGTTGTTAATCAAAAAACACGAACAGGCCTTCAACTCTTTTGGCATTTTGAGCCCTAATTTATAGTTTACATCAAGTATAAGCTCGATTTTGTGAAGTTGATTTTCGGTGCAAAATCCAATAGTAATCTTAAACAATGACACACAAACACAAAACTACTACTATGCAATTTACTTAAAATTATGATTCAAATTTAGATAAAATACTTGTCCTTGAATAACAAATAATTACCAGATTTTACCACTTAATGCCTAATTATATAGAGCATATACAGTTGAAACCATGTTTTGAACATCTATTTCCCCCTATTGAATGTTCAAGAAATTCTCAGTTCCATTTTTCAATATATCTACCTTTTTGCAGTGTTACTTCATATTAAATCTTCGGTGGCTGCCGATGCTTACAAGGCTTCTATGGTTGCTGTCTGTTTCTTCATCAGACCTCCGGCCTTTTCTCCTATTCATCTCAGCATACATTTCCTCTATCATTGGTTTCCAGAGCCGAACTCGAGCATTTATGAACCAATTGGACACCTGCTCATAACCCATACAGCAAAATGAGATCAGAATATGGAAGCTGGAAACTAATTCATTGAACTTCGCATATGCTCAAGTTCAAATTGGAAAGGTGTCAACCAATTGTCACTGAACAACTTTGGATGAGTGTCAAGCACGTCTCGGGAAATGTCTAGCAAGAATCGGTGTCTGACACAGACATTCTCAGCACAAAGTTCTCACAAAAATTTAACTTCAGAATCAAATTAATATTAATCTAATTAAATTAAAAGTTTATGAACCTGGCTCCTCGTCAATCCACTTTTCACTGCAAGCAAATGTTTCTCTGAGTCTTTAGGATACCTGAAAAACCCACAAAATTCATCATGCAAATTAAGTCTATTCAAGGATGAAAGATAATCAAAGATTTCTTGTTCCCAATGCAAGTTTTGTATAAGCACCCCTCCCACAACATCAAGATAATTAGTCTTTTTCAATTTATTTAAGTTATTTTCCCACATAAGAATTAAGCAGAAAGCAGAAGCTATTGCAAACAGTCCTGTACAGAATCCCAAAACAAATAAATAAATCATAACCCCCCATTAAAGCTGTAGCAAACAACACCACCCCAAGTATGAAGAACCAACAGGTTTGACACATTTGACCATTGACACCTTAATAAACAGAGGATAAAGCAACGAATTAGCTATCGCAAGAAGCAAGAATTTGAAAAAATTAACTCAAAATATAAGCTACTGTCAACAACAGAAGAAAGAAGAAAATGATGCATGCGTTGTCAGTATAGGATTGTTTGAAATAATTCAGAAATGTTTTGCTAATTGATCCAAATCCAAACAAATTAGCATTTATTGAATCTTTATGCACAAATGTCTACCATATTCTAGTGTGATAACTTACGGGTGAAGAAAATTCTGAAACATCCATGCTCGTAAAACGGAGACAGATCTTTCTGGCAAGCCTCTCTGGGGCCTCCATAATTGATGATCTTTACTTCGTAGCTGCTGGAGAGCCCATTGCTTCTGAATGAAAGATGTCTCAAAAGACTTATCTGCTTCCCTAGCATCATCTCCTTTGTTGAAATACATTCCCGTTGTAATGATTTGGTTGCTAATTCTCTCCTTCAGGTTCTTATACAAGGAGGAGATTGAATGCAAAGCAAAACGAGCATGTAAGTGGGGATCCAACTCAGTTGCAGCATGGAAGGCAGATATTACTGTATGGATTTCATCCAAGCATTGGTTGTATCGCTCATCAACCTAAGTTCAGATAAGTATTAATCACATTCAGCAACATAGTCTTAAGTTGCAAGGCACACAGTCCAGATAATAAACATTGACAAGAAAAGAAAAACAAAACACCAAGCAAACTCAATGAATCAAAGTTCATGGAATTTTGCAAGTAAATTGTCTACCTTGGAAGAAAGAACATGAACAAGATTGTTCAATCAGGTTAACTTGGTCAAGTACATCTCTACTATTGAAACAAAGTTCTAAGATTTTATTAAGAATATTTAAAATTACACTATTTTTACACCGACATCCTTTTTAGTAAGGCTAATGTAATCAAGGCTAATGCAGATTGTAAAACACAAGATAAACAAGGTAAAAACTGCACTTAAAAAGGACGACAATTTCATTTTTTTTTCATCCATAGGACTAACGAATTATTGATGAAAATGGCGTTTTAAGTCTTATGTGCATTAAAATCTTTAAGGAACCCAATGTGATAGTGCCAAACTTGTAAGGCTCAATGTGTTTTCTCCAAACCACAAGGAAGGTTAGTGTAATTATCCTAAATAGAAAGGTTAGGACAATATAGTACATAAGCATCATACTATATCAACATACCACTTGAAGTAGAGCCAACAAATGCTTTTTCTTTGCTTCAAAGTCCTGTCCTTGAACAACAGGTTCCATTTGAACCTCAAATCTATCATCTCCATCAGAACCCATCACTGTGTAGCCTCTGCCAGCAAGGCAACTTGAAGAGAATGAAAATTTCGCCCCAGTACCAATCCCACTAGCAGGATAGTTTATCTGGTCCAGATTTTCAAGTGAATAACTTGCAATTTCAGCAAGTATTTCTTGAATTACACGAAGATATCTAGATCCAGATAAAAATTGCGAAACTTGGACTGACCTACAAGAACCAAAACTCAGAGAAAGATTCTTACTGTTGCAAGATGTTTCTGAGCCAAATGGCATTTCATTCAAAGAACGGTGACTAACAGAGGAACAGCTTATTTCCGAACATTGATCAGGAATACTTGTTCCATGAATAATAGAAGGCTGGCACGTGGCAAGACTTAGTGAGAGCTCATTTCTAAATTCTGAGGAGCCAGAAGGATTATCAGGGCTCACATTAGCATTGTCCAGCGATATCCACCCGTTAGGATTAATGTTTCCCATTAATTGGAACGGCTGAAACCCTGTTCTTCCGGGGACTTTCCCAGAAAGCTCTGGAGAAGCAAGACACTTGTCGAAATCCCATTTATTGTTCACACCGCCAAGTATTCCGTCATATCCACAGTTCATAGAGGTTGCAAATGCAGAATTTAATGCATCGGAGTAGTCATTTGAAATAGAAGTTTTTAAAATCTCAAGAGGATTTACAGAAGGTGCAGAAGTTGCTAATTCATTCAGGTTATCACGAGGATCACACCGTGCAGCCAAAAGGGTAGCGAGTGAAGCGGCAGAAATGGGCTCTCCACCCATGAATCGCCCCAAAGCCTCTGTGTTACTGATTGGACATGAGCTGGTGAGTGAATTATCTATAATGGTGTTTCTTCCAAGTGATGGATTCCCAGGAATCAATGCATCACAATCAACATGGCCAACATGATTTGATATAGTGAAACCAGTGTGGAGATTGTTTGTGCATTCGCCTTGCAACATTGGAAGTGCAGGAAATTCAGCCATTATCTGGTTTTGGTTGTTCGGATCAAGTGAATTGGGCTGAGCAGGGGAAACTGAGCTCATATGTGAGAACATTCCATCCATAAAAATAGCATTGCGGTCACCCATATCCATTGGCACATTGAATGCATCATTCTCAGTCATATTATGGGGAGCGGAGGAATCAAAGTGCATTATGCATAAGCAACCTCAACATCATTTTCAAGGTTCTATGCTACTTACTGCGCTTATGACACCAGTTTTGCAACCAAAAAACAGTGTTTCCCACCTCTTATGGGAGATCTCTCAAAATATCAAGAAAATGATCGGCAGAGGATCACTAATAAGCCAAAGAAAATGTTGCACTGCTATTGATTGCCATCACCTGAAAAGTTCCAAAAGCAATTTTTCGGTACACTGTCACATACGTCAAAATATTTTGAAGAAAATAGAGAAATAAACTTCAGAATAACTCCAAACTGATATGGAAATTATTTCTGTTGAGAAACTTGTATGGAAAACTATATTTATATCATCCAACTTCCCACCATAACTGAAGTGTCAAGTGCACTTTTTAGGTGGTCAATAGGGAACTTGTTTTGGAATAAGAGTAGAAAATGATAAAGACATGTTAGCCAGGATGCAAAACCAGGAATCAGGATTAGTAGCATCACAACTTGCTGTCATAAATAATGCTACAAACTCAGAAACTTTCCACAGAAAAGTACACAGGCTACATTCATCCTAAACGATTGCTGGTCTTGTCCAAAAAGAATGCAACATTGCATTCTGTGCCCTTTTTTGAAAAAAAATTCCATGTTCCTAAATTTAAGGGTATTCATACCCAAAAAGAGGCTAAAACCATGTTTGACAACAAAATCTAGTACTAATTATGCAATTTGGAACAGATGTACACTCGACTAAGAACAATGCACATGAACTTTTAAACCGCATACAATAGAAAGGAAAGGAAACATAAATTCATGTTGAAAAAACAACATCAAATTGATGTGCAAAATCAGACAAAGTTACTATACTGTAGAATCCCCAGGACACCACTGTAATCAATAACTGAATTTTCGTTAGCCAACCACATGCATAAAGTGGCATCCCAGGATTCATTATTGACATGCACCATGACCAGGACTCTCAATTTTTTCTTGACACCGTATTATTTTTATTAAAACACCTGTAGTAAATGTCCATGTTATTGTTACTTAAATTTGTTTTGGTTGCTGTGTCAAAACATTGAGTACCAACTCTCATGTTTCTTTGTCCAAGTTACATTAAAAACCAATAAAGATTTTTAATCCAAAGGGGCTAGCTAGAAAGGGTGAGGTTTTGCCCAAAAAACAAAATCAAAATAAAAGAACAAAAGACAGCAAAAAAGAAAAAAAAAATGGTAATGGTACACAAAACAAAACTTCTATACAAAATGATGTCACTCCTTGTGCTCATTTAATTTCCAGTTAAAACACCCACCATTGCCTTTGTAATTTAAAAAATGTCACAAGGACATCATTTTGGATGTACTTTTTGTTTAAGTTTTCTAATGCAAATCATTTTCCAAATATATATATACAGAGGTTATGTCAATTACAACCTTTTGGAAGCCACCCTTCTGAGAGCTGTTCAAGGTTTCATGGTAATGGAAATCATAATCTTCATAATTGGAAATGCATTCTAATCAATACAGTTGGTTCAATCTAGTATGCAGTGGACAATAGAACCATGGTTAAGCAAGAACAACTGAGTACATAATGGCACCACTACAAGCTAACAAAGACTAAAACCACAAAAAACTACATCACTTTGGAAGAACACAAATTAGAAGTAGAACACAGACATCAACAGAGAAATGTTGACACTAGAAAAGAGTAAGAGAGGCAAACATGAGAAAGTAACCAACCTGACAATCACTTGTAGTTGAAAGAAATCACCCACCACCAACACAACAATCTCTGAAAATGCATCGTCCTCCACCAAGCTATGTCAAAAAAATAAAAAATTAATAAGAACAATAATCTGATCAATAATTTCTATTCAGATTCAATAGATTTACCCAATCAGTAAAAAAAGACAAAGTGACTTGCTTTTAGTGATGGACACTATATATGTGGGTTTCCTCATAGAACCCAAAACAAACAAATGGAGTGCAAAGTTCACAAAGAGGCACTGTTTTTCTTCTTTTAACAAAAAAGAAACAAAGGTGAAAAAGCTAACAAGGAATCATGAAAGCCCCACCTTTCCTCAGAACCACAAGATTGAATAAATAAAAGCCAAAAGATAAAAAAGTGGGCTTTATTTGCTTTTGCATGAGCAGAAAAAGTGGGGATTTTCTTCAAGAACACAAAACCCAAGAATCTGAGAAGTTCTTCAGAGTTTCAGACCCATGAAGAATCATGACCTCTGCCTCTCCCTCACTCACTCTCTACCTCACTCCAAGCACAAGATTTCGATCGCTCAAAACACAAATGGGTCTAAATAAAGCACACCCATAAAACCAAACCCATTAAAAAGCAAGAAAGGTAGTGCCAAAAAGCCAAGAAAAAAGGGGGCACTGTAGAGAGGGGTGAACGGAATGGACCCATTAATAAAGATAGAGAGAAGAAGAGCCACAAAAGGGTACAAACCAAGGATATATTGATAGATTTATACAGAGAAAAGAAAGATAGGGCAGAGAGAGAGAGAGAGAGAGAGTGAGAGAGAGACATTACTCTGTTTGGTGGTGCAGTGCCACTCATTTCTGTAGCAGGCTTTGAAGGGCCCCTCTCTCTTTCTCTCTCATCTCTGAGGAGGACTGATCTCCTTTGTCCTCCACAACACCTCTCTCTCATGATCTGTTTCACTGCAATCAGCGAAATCAAAATATCTGGATTCTCTCTCTGTTCAAACCCCTGTTCATGGCAGGTCATTTTCTCTCTCTCAGAAAAAAAAGGGGTTTACTTTATAGCAATTTGAAACCAACAAGCTAAAGCTAAAAAAATGTTGATGAGAAAGAAGAGTAAAAGAGGGTAACAAAACCACACACTTTTTGTTCCTGGGTTTTAAGAGTAAGGGGTTATGGAAATTTGATTGTGGGGATGGAACAAGAGTGGCACTGTTGTTGCACCCACCTGCACTGTACTTGTGTTGTGTGTGGTTTTTAGAGAGAGAGAGAGAGAGAGTAGGGGGAAGGAAGGCTATGGTGGTGGTGAGGTGATGCAAGCAAACGTAAAGAGGTTTAGAAAATCTGAAAGGAGAGATATCTGACCAATTTATTATGAGTGCCTCTGTCGGCTAAATAAAATTAATAAAATTTACAGTGTGAAAGTAGCACGTTTTCATGTTATTATTCAGTGGTTGATTTCAATTTTTTATATTTAATTTTTTTTTAATTTTTAATAAATATTTTTAAAATTTTAAGTAATTTTTTTATATTTTTTAAATTTATTTTAATTAAGTATATCTATATAATAAAATATTTATGAAAAATATTTTAACAAGATTTTTTTCATAAATATTATACTTTTATATTTATGTTAGGTATGTCTAAAAATTTAAAAAATTATTTAAAATATTAAAAAAATCAATGAAAAAAAAAAAATACAAATAAAAAAAAAGTAAAATTTTCTAAAAAATGAACACTGAAAACTGAAACCAAATTGAGTGATTATTATTTTTTATTTTTCTGAAACGTGTATTAAAAATATACTATTACAAAAATTTATTTTGAATGTATTTGTGCAGTGAAAATTAAATTTATGAAGTATGGTAGAGTTTATGAGTAAAATGAATTTAAACAATTAATTCTTTTTTTTTTTTTTTGAGTAAATTCTGAAATCATAAGGGGTTGTTTGGAAACTACAAAAAAATGATTTTTTTTTTAATATCTTTTTATCTTTTTTAACTCACACCACCTCTATATTTTTTTTTACACATCTTTTTATAAAAAATAAAAAAAATATACTTATTTAAGGGTGATTATTCAGTATTCACAGTATATAATGTTCCATAAGGTTTTGATTGGTAGAAAGGGGTAGGAACCCACGATTTATGTTGGAGATGAGAGACAACATAGGGGCTAAATATTTAGTGATTGACTTAGAATATGGCTACGTGGTGTTCCGAGATTATTAAATAATTTCCCCTTATTTAGCACTTCTCAAATAATCTCTAAATTTAAGTTTGTAATGTTTTTGTTTTTTTAAAAGCTTTGTTTTTTTTTAATGTATTTTAATTAATTTTTATACAATATTTTTTTAAACGCGCATAATGTAAAGGAAAAATTACTCAAAAATCTCATTTGAGAAACTGTTGCTCCATTTAATCATGGAAGTTTTCTTTTAGGAAAATGTCTCAATGGTCAAAAGTGGCTCAAATGGTCAAAACGACGTCGTTTTGACCATTTTTATGTTGTTCTGTACTCAAAACGACGTCGTTTTGGCCATTTGAGCCACTTTTGAGCCACAAAATTTGAACTACGTAGCATTGCCGTTTCTTTTAAACCAATTAGTTCTTTTATTTATGGTGTCCTTTTATGTATGGTATGTTGTTTTTGTTTAATTTAGGGGTTGTGGAGTTTACTTGTTTACCTTTGATTGTGATTTTGGTTTTGATTTTTTTTTGATGTTTTGGTGGGTTGGTTATGGTATTGTGTTATTTTTCAAATTTTTTGTGGGGATTGTGTGGAGTGATTTGGGGGGTTAGTGATGTTACCCATTTGATGTGGGTTTATGATGTGGAATCTTGGGTTGTTGATAGTTTGTTATTTTATTTTCGATCTTTTTATTGATGTTGGGTGGGTTTATTAAGGTATGATGATATGTTCTCAATGTTTTTTTTGGAATTGTGTGGAGTGATTTGTAGGGTTAATGTTATTGCCCATTTAATGTGTTTTTCTGATGTGGGAGCGTGGATTGTTGATGTAGGGGGGGGTGTTGTTCATTTTATTTTATTTTTGTTCAATTTCTACTTCGAGTGCTGTGTTGTTGACGTTGTTGCGTGGGAATTTGCAGGTCTGTTTTGTTGCTGTGTTGTGGACGTTGCTGCGTGGGGACAAACCCATTTACCACTAGTACAACAAAACCCACTCAAAACGGACACATTTCCATGGCCTTCCATTGAACATCATAAACATATACATCATCATAAAATTTCCCTTCCACTAACATTGACATACACCACTCCACATCACTACTAACATCAATCCAACTGGGAAAAAACAAGGGACAAAGAAAAACAAGAACATGTACATCTAAATGTTTTTGATGAGGAAACAAAGAAAAACCCACGAAAGATTGACCAAACAAGAAAAGAAAAAAAATGGATTGATCGAAATGTAACAAATATGAACAAGAGAAACCTCTAATTCATGAATGTAAACAGAAAAAAACATAAGAATCAAAGCTTGAAAACCCCAAATTAGTCACAAAACCCAACAATTCCACAAGAATTAGAGCTTCAAAAAAACAAAATTAAATCCACAAATAATGATATCGCTTCTAACAAACAAACTCCAATTCAAAAGTAGAAAGAGACGAACCCAGTTCAGACACGAATTGACAGTTGAGGAATTGGAGAGAGAATTCTTACAAGAACAATTTAGGATCTTCTAAGTTGTACCTGTCCACAACAGTCACAACCCAGAATAAAGCGAGAGTAGAGAGAGAAAGAAACAGATAGAGTTGGTCTATATATATCGCGATATAGAGAGAGAAAAAGGAAACAGGGGTTTGCAAAAGGGGGGCGTATTGCAGTGGGTAGTGTGAACGTATTTGGGATAGTGCCATTGTTGAATGTTTTTACCTACATTGATCGTGCGGGGGTGTTTATTGAACTGTAATGGATCTGTGTGTGATGTGGGTTTGTGTGTGATGCGGGGGTGTTTAACACTGGGGGACATCAGTTTTGAGTGTTGCGTACGCCGCCGATTCAGCGATTGCAAGAGTTTTCCGACGATGACAATGAAACTAGAAAATGTGTATCTTTTCTGGGTAATAATGTCGATGTACTGGAGACATTGTAAGTATGAGTGATGTTTGAACATTACCAAAAAAACATTGCAAATCAAGACAATAAGTATTATTCAGCACACTAACATTGCAATCCCATAACTTGCCAAATTCATCTCTTCCGGATTGATTGGAAAAAGAGGAAAATCCAAAAACCTCTACAGTCTGCTTTTTGGACAAATTGGTAAATTCAACATCACCAAAATATCCTTCATACCCCTACCTTTTGTACAATCAGATCAGGCAACGATGTACATAAATGTCTTTGACATTGGTATGGAACTTATTAGTCTACGAGAAAAAAAAATAGGACTGAATGGTTCATAAGACTTAAACTTGAGATTTATTGGTGTTTTACGCTAATGTAAATGCATTTAAAAGTAAAATACATTATCATTTTGAATAAAATACAAGTTTTCCAAATTTTTCATAATTACATGGAATCTTTTTTTAAAAAGTAATCCATTAGTCATGTAGATATTAAAAAAGAAGAAGAAGGTGCCATTATCATATTATTTACACTCAAATATATGTAATTTATTTATATTTGTGCGTCTTCATACCATCTGTCAAAATTGTAAAATTTACTATATTTTCTTCAAATTTTATAGATTAGTATAATTACCCAAAGTAAAAATATTGGTAAAGAAAAAGATAAAAATGTGGCAATATGCATAGTTTTTGTTTATTTATTTTTGGAATTTTAGTGATTTTTCCCCATATAATTTACATTTTAAGTGCATCTAAAATAAATATATCTAACAAAAAATAAGAAGCTAAAAATATATTTTTTAAAACCAAGCCAAACAAGTTAAATTATTTTATAATATATATTTTTTTACTTCACAAATTTAAAATTCACACGCAGCATAATTCTTATCACAACTTATTTGTTGGAACTCATTTACTTGATATTTCTTTCTCTCTTTCTTTCCTTTTTTTTAAATTTTTTTTTTTAAAAATCTTAATAATTGATATGGTTGTAATATCTGATTGCTGAAAAAAACTAAAAGACTATTATTTTCCATTTAAATTTAAAAAAAATACTATATAAAAGTGTTATTGTTCCATTTTTATACTTTCAGCTAGTGGTCAAATAAGATTATGACCTATTTTAGGAAGAAGATTAAAAATTAATTTTTAAATTTTTTTTAAAAAAACGTACAAAAAAATAGAATGTGATGTAACCAAAACACAGTCAAAAAAGCTTAATTGTCAAAATAGGTCTATGTAAAGGCAGACTGGTGGGCTGGGTCAAAGAGGCCCAGGATGGGCTAACTTGGGCTTCTACCTTACATGCTTGGTGGGCTGGGCCAGAGCGTCATCATTCCACTTTTATTATTATTGATTTTACTATTTCGCCCTTTGAACAAGAAATGTTCATTTCTGGGCCTTAAAAAATTCAAGGCCGAAGAAGTTGGGCCTTAGGCGAGGCTTTATCGGCCTAATTGTTGAACCGACTCGAATTATGTTGTGATTTAAATAGTGTTTGTAAATTTATTTTAAAATTATGTTTGAATAAAGAATTTAGAAAATGCCTGAAAAAATTTTATGAAATAGAAATTATATATATATTTTTTACTTTTTTTTATTCTCTCTATAAATTTATATTCAAATTCTTAATCCAAACACAACCTTAAAGTAAAAATTTATCCGATAAAAATAAAGTCTAAAATTAACTACTAACTTGGACTTTGGTCTTTTGTAGAACCAGCATCCTACAATGTTGAATTTTTATGAGAACATTTCTCATTCTTTCCACATAATATTTGTTAGGTTTCCTAAATACAATGTATTGGAAATGAATCAAAATTGAAATATGAAAGTGAAAGGAGATTATTGTTTGTCATAGTGACCTTCCAACAAACATGTGGAAAATCTAGAGAGAAAACAATCATATGATGCCCATAATAGTAATTTGTGAATATGACATTGCTTCACATGCATTTCTCTTTGGATTGTTTTGGGCTTGCTTCTATTGGTTGGTCATACTCTGTTTGTTTTAATATTTTTTCTGCTGTTTGACATGATAAAAAACAGAAGTTAACAAAAAAAAAAAAATATTTGTCCTAATCAACCAAAAATAAATTTATTTAAATGATTTTTTTTATTTGCGGAAAATGATTTGCTTCAAGCAACCATGGAGAACATCTTTCAAGGGCTGTTTGTGAATTGTTACTAAAATTTGCAAAAAATGATCTTTTATTCAATTAAATTATGACAAATTGTACTCGTAATTTCTATAGTTTGTTTTTGTGTCTATTTAATTCTCATAATTCTAATTGTATCAATTTTATCTTTGAATTTTTTTACATTGTGTCAATTTAGTCAAATTATTAAAAACCCTTCAGAAATCAAACTGGAATTATTTTCAAAATAGTTAATTCACTCTCCTCAAAGTGATGATTAAGGATTTGACTTCGGGTAATTCTATTTCCACCTCACAAATTCTCTTAGTATACACCATTTACTCAGTAGACACCAAACACAATTTTTACTTTCTTATTTTTGCTCAATGCACACCATCAATTTTCAAAAATTCCAAAAATATCCCCATCTTCCTCAACCCAACTTATCTCAACTCTAACCCTAACCCTAACATCTTCCTACTGTCGGCGTCGCCCTTGCGAACCGCTTTTTCGCCACCGTCTTTCTCCAATCGAGGTCATCCCCCTCTCCATCTTCCACTCCCAACTCCTCCGCAATTCCTCACTCCACGGATCCCCCATTGCAGCCGCCCACAACCCTTGCCCCCATCGCCCCTCTTTTTCCCTCTATTTCCACTCATAGCCTTTTCTTTTTCTTCTCCTCTTCAAACCCTAGATTTGGAAACCTAAATCAATCTCTCTCTCTCTCTGGGATCGAAAGGTTGAGGAGTTGGGTCGCGCTGTGGAGTGGATCTGGAGGATGGGTCGCGATGGAAGGTTATAGTGTCAGCGGTAGAGCGAGTTGCAAGTGGTGGCTGGGGGGTGCGGTGCCGGAATTGGAGAAGAAGAAGAAAAAGAAGAAGAGAAGGAGATGGTGGTGCTTGTAGAAAGGTGGGTCGTTGGGGATGATCGCTGAAGTGACGAGGTGACGGTTGAGTGACGGATTGGAACGGAGACGACAACGGCAACGGTGTGACGGGGCTAGGAAGGTGACGACGACGATGGTCTGGTTCACCAACGACTGGAGAGAAAAAAAGTGGTTGGTGTATAGTAGATTTAGGGTTTTGTCCTAAATGGTAATTTACTTAAGGATACAATTGTGATTCTAAAAAAATTCATTAAGTGTGTGGAGTAAAAAAACTTGGTGTGTGGAAATAGAATTTCTCTTAAAATAGGTTAAAAGGTGAAAGCTATCTTTTAAGGGTAAACTACCAATAGGTCCTACTTGGGAGACTTATTACCCAATAGGTCCTACTTTGACACTTATTACCCATTAAGTCCTATTTGATATAATTTATTAAGTGATAAAGACAAATTTTATCAGTCTTTTATTTTTATGAATAATTTTATAGTGATAAATTTATCAGTCTATTTTTTTATGAATAATTTTTTAGTGATAAATTTATCACTCTCTTATTTTTATAGTGTTAAATTTATTAGTTAGGACCTGTAGGTAAATAAGTCTAGTGAATAGGACTAATTGGTAAGTACCCCATCTTTTAACTAGCTTCCCAAAAGAGATAGCAAAAGTTATACTTTATAAAAGAGAGACAACCTTGAATGAGGCAGCTTTCTAGTTTTCTGTTTATTATATGATCAGTAATGTATGAAAATCAATACTTATAAAATTTTCTTATAAATAGATGTGACGTATATAATGTTAATTAATTGGATTTATTTCCTGTATCAAAATTTTATTAATGCATAACACAATAATTTGACAAAAAAGTTAGCAAATAAAGATGTTTATATATTATTCATGAATCCAAATTTCAATGTATGTGAATCCCATTTAGGTTTCAAATTTGTTTTAGTGCTTTTTTTAAATTTATTTTAAAGCCTTTGATTTCCGTTGTAAACATTCACACCATTTGGCAGTATATGGTGAGGAATCTTCTTATGAAAGGAAAAAAAAACAAAGATTTAAATAAGTGGAAGTTTCATTTTACTGGAGGAATTGACTTTAATTAAATAACTGCTTAAAATTAATTTATTGAGTGCTTTATATTGTTTCTTATCTTATATATATTATATACAATATAAACCCAAGTTGTGATTTTACTCTCTTGGTCATACCAAACTTTTTGGAATTTATTAATGCTAAAAAAATCTTGATGTCTTAGGTTTTCATCATAGTATTGTGCTAAGGTTTTCAATCTTGTTGCTTTATTAATGCAGTTCTAATAAGTTGTTGAACAATAAAATAAAAAGCATCTCACATTTAGATAATAAATAAATTAATAGTAATGATGATATATAAATGATTTTTTTTTTATAGAATGATGTGTCTTTTTATGGGAGTATGGCTTATCTCCATATTCTTATCCTCCATGCTTTTTTTTTTGGGTTTCATTCTAAGTCTACATTGATAATTTTTAAATCGTTCATCTCGTAATCTTAACAATTTAGATGAGTTATGAAAAAAAAATAGTTTAATCGAATATCACTAGATATATATAAATAAATTGCATCTTTTTAAAAAAAAAAATAGATAATAGTTGTTAGTTTAAACTTAAACCTTTCATTCTATAAAACAAAAAAGTAATTTGTTTATGTATTCATCGATATCTGATGAAACTGATTTTTTGCACATACGGTCTTTGTTGTGGGGTTTACAAAATGAACAATTTAAATTATCATTGTAAACCTAAAATAGAGTCCAAAAAATAAAATATAAAGAATAAGAGTATGGAGGGGAGATCCTCTTATTTCCAAAAAAAATCGAATTTTTTTTTACCATATCATTCTTGTCATAAACTTTATGTGCTCATCATTTTTCATGAATTAATATGCACGCAATTCCTGAGCACATAATTATTAATTAAGGTGAAGCAAACCATGGGTTGTGGACCAGGTCAAAGCTGAAAATTAAAATTATAGTTTTTAATTAAGTTTAATTAACGGTGATATTATATGTATTAATTAATGTATTAATTAGTGTATCAACATTTGTTATAATATTATTACTAACTTCATCTATTATACAAATTACAAAAATCTCTAAAATTATGTCACGTCATTAATTGGTACACTAATTGGTATACCAATTGATGCATATAGCATTATTTGTGTTGCTACATGCACCAACTAATGTACCAACTAGTGTTATGACATTATTATTGACACACCCATTATATAAATTATAAATACCTAAAATTTTTAAAATTATATCATATCATCAACTAATATATTAATTAATATACTAATTAGTACGTATTGTATTATTTAATCATAGGATCCCATCTCCAATCACATCTCTAAATCGTGCAAAGGACACATGCATCTTTGAGGTAGTGGGTGTATAGCTGGATTAAATTGGCATTGTTACTATTTTAATGATGATTAGGTGAAGTTCACTAGTCTTTTTTGATTTGGGATCCAATTAGTCATCTAGGCTTAAAAAAAAAAGAAAGAAAGAAGTAAATATAGAATAAGAGATTAATTTCAATATGAATGTTGGAAGAACATTCACTTTCAAACTTTAGTGATATATTACAAGAAAACAAACCTACAAAGGTGTAGGTTTTTGTCTTAAAATTTTTAGTTAATGCACTCTCAACTATACGCTTGTGCTCTAAAATTCTTGTTTTTTCACTAAGATTTCAATCACAACGTGTGGTTTTGAGTGCATTGTGCAGTTACAAGAATTTGATAACTAATTTTTATGAGTCATTAGAGATATTAAAAAAAAAAAAAAACTCTGTTAGCTCTAAGGTTATTCAAATTTAAATTCGTATTGATTTTGAATATTGACAAATATTTTAATTTCATTTTGTCATTCAAAGTTTTCAAAATAAAAATATACAAATTGTGCTTTAATGGTTATAAGAGTTATATGATTTTAGAGTATTGTTTTTTAACCCTTCAAAACAAGGAATTAGTACTTTCATGCAAAACAATATTCTTTCTTAAAACAGGTACAAGGGTCGACACCAATAATGTAGCTCAAAATTCCTAAATGTTCCAGCTGCAAGGGTCGACACCAAATTTCAGAATACAATTCAGCAGCAAGGGTCGACACCAAATTTCAGAATGTAATCTAGCAGTAAGGGTCGACACCTGGAACTCAACTCAGAGAAGAAAAGAAAGCAAATGGTCGACACCCAATTTGCAGGAGTCAACACCTGTAAATCTGGGTTTAAAAAATTTCACCTACCAAAACAAATCCAGACTGTTGTAGATCATTTCTCAGCCACTTTTTTAGATTTGTGTACAGAATACGTCATATCTTCTGACCACTGAGCAAATCCTCTGGCACCATATCTTCTCCAAGAAGTTGACTTATGAGGTTGAGTATTAAATAAAAAACTTATGCATTTAATGAATTTTGTCTTCCCAAGACCTATCTACAGTTTGCCTTCTTCTTGCTCTGATCAAACACAATTGGAGCAAATCCTTCATGATCTTCTCCAATGAATAGACGATTCAAATCTCCTATTTCTCTAACAGCTAGAAACCATCAATATTATAAATATGGAGGTCTTCTTATTCATTTAAAACACTTCTTTAATACAACAAGCCTAGAGCATTCAAGAGCAATCAAGAGCTTTTAATATACTCCATTTGTACTTCCATTTTCATATCTAAGTGAGTCTTAAATTACTTGAGAGTTTATACTTTCATATCCATTTTTTGAGAGAGAATATTTATAAAAGAGGGTAGTTGTACCTCTTATTCTTGTTCCTTATTTTCTGAGTGACACACTTATAAAGTGAGGCATTTAGTTGAGAGGTCCTCAACAAATTAAAGTAAGTCATTGTAAAAATCCACAAGGTAGGTGAAGCTTGGCGGTGCATCTATTCATAGTGAATAAATTCTCAAGAAGGTCTCTTGAGGAGTGGACATAGGCCGGCGAGCCGAACCACTATAAATCCTTGTGTCGAGCTCTTTTTTCCTTTCTTTTTACTTTCTGTGCAGTCATTTATTGTCATCTGCTTTTAATCACTTAGTCTTTGCAAATTTATTTTCGGACCAAATTTTTAATTACCCAATTCACCCATCTCTTAGGTTGCTTTCCTAAATAGCAATTAGTATTAGAGCCTTGTCTCTAGTATTGTAACTTAACCGTCTTAGAGTGATCTATGGCAACGCCTAGCTCCTCTAAAGGTTAAGCCTCAAACAGACCATCCTTCTTCAATGGCACAAATTTCAACTATTGAAAAATCCGCATGATTATGTATATTCAATCTACCGACTATGAGGTTTGGAAAATCATATGTAATGGTCCTAAAGTCCCCACCAAAACCATAGATGGTCTATTAGTCCCCAAACTTGAAAGTGAGTGAACTAGTGCTGATTATAAAGATATTTAATCCAATGCCAAAGCTGTTAACATGTTATATTGTGCACTTGATGCTACTGAGTTCAACAGAATATACACTTCTACAACTGCGAAAGAAATTTGGGATAAACTTGTTGTAACTCATGAGGGAACTACTCAAGTCAAAGAGTCTAGAGTGAGTTTGCTTGTTCACAATTTTGAGCTCTTCAAGATGAAACCCGATGAGAACATATCCCAAATATTCACTCGTTTTACAAATATTATAAACAGTCTTAAATCTCTTGGGAAGACTTATACTAATGCAGAGATTGTCAGAAAAGTCCTTCGTTCATTGCCAAAAAGCTGGGAAAACAAAGTTATAGCAGTGATATAAGCAAGAGATTTGTTAACATTAAGTCTTGATGAGTTAATGAGATCTCTCCTAACTCGAGATCATCATGCAAAAAGGAAAAGAAGAAGAAGACAAGAATAAAAAGAAAATGATAGCTTTCAAGTTTACCTCAAAATCTCAAGAGGAAGAAGAAGATGCTTCGGAGGAAGATGAATATAACGACCCCAGTCTTTTTCCATTTGGTTGTTGTATCCGGACTTAGGTTCCGTAGATCCTGTTGTTATATTATTGTTGTTGTCGTCCTTTAATTTCTTATTTCTGAGTTATGGGATGTATTGAGCAGGTTTGTTACAGGTTGGTAGTGTTTGGGAGCAAAGGGTTGCTGCCAAGAATTTTTACCCTTCGCTCGAGCGAGCATTTAGTCGCTCGAGCGAGCTCTTTGTTTTTGGTCCGTCGCTCGATCCAGGGTTTCTTCGCTCGAGCAAGCGACTACGTCTAGGTATAGACCTGAGAGCTGTGTTTCTTGGCTCGAGCGAGCTCTTCTTCGCTCGATCGAGCTGGTTTGTTCATCGCTCGAGCGAGCGTTCCGTCGCTCGAGTGTGCGTCTGGTTGCAGACCTGAGGGTTTGAGTTGTTGGCTCGAGCGAGCAGTCTGTCGCTCGAGCAAGCTTCTGGGTTATTGGCTCGAGCGAGACCTTCTTGGCTCGAGCGAGGATTTTCTGTGTCTGGTCGCTCGAGCGACCAAGTCTTTGCTCGAGCGAGCCTGTTTTATTTAAATACGCAGCAGCGGTTTTAAATACACTTTTTCATCCTCTTTTTTATTTAAAAACCCTAGGTCCGTGTTCTCTCTCCCTCCACTCACCTTCTCTCTTAGGTTTCATCTAGTTTTAGGGTGTTTCTACCCTAGGCTCTTTGTTAAAAAGATAGAGGGACACGAGGGCTTCACTTTAATTTGAGAGTTTTGCGGTTTGGAGCACTTTGGACTTACGTCATCATCTCCATCATCTCCATTTGAGTTCTTCACTTTGAGGTAGGGATTTCCTACTCCATATTATAGGTTTTGTCTTAAGTTTTGGTATTTTTGATATGTTGGTGTCGTTTGATAATTTTGGGAAAACTAGGGTTTGTATCATAATTTGAGAAATAGGGAATTGTTTATATATTAAATTCCATGTGATTGTGAATCATGAAAAATGACATAGATAGTGTCAAGTTGATAAAATTGAACCATAGGGTTAATTTTGAGGAAAGGGGGGAAAAACCCTAAATGTTGTAACAAATTAATTTGTATAATTAATTTTGGGAAAATGTGGAATTAAGTTTATTTCATGGAATTGGAAAATTATGAGTTTATATTTTGGATACATTTATTTCCTGTTTAGAAATAACTGTTTTGGGCTATCGGTGGAGGATAGTTGTGATTGTTGTAGACATTGCATGTTGATTAGGGAAAACTGAAACTAATCACATTGAATAAGTCATTGAATATGACGGTTAAATTAATACAACAAATACGTGTATTGATTGAGTATTGTGTATGACAAGTGTTTAATACATTGTATATGCATATTGTTTGGGAGGAGATAGGGGATGTACTCCACGGTTTGGGAGGAGATAGGGGATGGACTCCTAAACCGGATATTGTTTAGGAGGAGAAAGGGGATGGACTCCATTAGTACAACAAATGTGTGTACTTATTGATTTATGGAAGTGTTTCAGTATGAGCCTTAGTCTCATTTGAATTGTTAGTATTGGAAGTAATGTTGATGTGAGATGTAGTCTCATTTAGTAGTTTGGCCAGGTTCTGAACCATGTTTGTATAAATGAAAAGTTGAATAGTAACGGAAAGTGAAACATGTCATGGACATTATTGTCATGAAACTGAATTGTGTTATAATTGATTTTAAGTGGTAACCATCTATCGAATGCTATTGCTTTAGTCAATTTCTATATTTGGTTTAGTATATTTCTGCTGGGCTGTGGCTCACCCTATACGGGAACATCATTTTTAGGTTCAGGTGATATGCTACCTCCAAGGACTTAGCTTGGAAGGATTTGGAGTTGAAGACTCTGTTTAGTTTAGTTGTTATTTTGTTTTAGTTTGGTATTACATGTAAACTCAAGCCAAGGGCTTAATGTGTAATTGAGTTAGTACTCAGACTTTTGTGTCCAAGTGTTGGCTTGGAAAGATGTAAGCCCATAGGGCATCTACTTTCGTTATTACATGTAATATCTTAAAATAAGATTACTCTGATGAATGAAATAAGGTTTTGTCTTTCTTAATCAATGCATGTTAATATTGTATATATTATGGGTTTATTTTGAGGGCGTTACAACTTGGTATCAGAGCGTACCGGGTTCGAATACTTTGGGTACGTGGGAAGTGATTAGTATCACAATGGGTTTGTCTCGCTTGATAGAGACTTAGATGTACTGTTATATGTTTATATGATAACATGTTTATGTGATTATGTAGGTATAAGATTTAATTCTTAGGATGTTGACTGGATCCTTGGGTTTCTATGAGTCTTGTTAGAAAAGCACTTGATCAATGCTGTTTCTAACCGGAACTCTAGTAACGCCTCGGGACTGTCATTATCCAGGAATGAAATTCGTAGGTGCTTATGTGATTATGTGTTTACGTGGAATGAATTATTGTTGTCCACTGCATTAGGATGCAAGTGTTATAGTTTTGGCACATTTATTAGAGTGCTAACGTCTTTGTTACCTTTATTAGGATGTCAGGACGAGGACGAGGACGTGGTAGGCGGGGTAGGCAGGAGATGCCTATTCCGGATGAGATTCTGGAGCAGCAGGAGGGAGTTGGCCAGGCCAATATAGCCGAGCCAGTAGGTCAGCAGGCTATGGGCGCTTTGGCCCGAGAGATAGCAGGAGCATTTAGGGAGTCTGTAGGCATTCTTAGAGCTGAGAATCAAGCTCAGGTTCATGTTGCAGATGCAGGACCTTCTTTTCTGAAGAGGGAGTTCTTCCGGTCTAACCCGGACGAATTTTTGGGTGATTCTAAAGAGCCACTTAAGGCAGATGAATGGCTCGAACAGACAACGAAAACGTTTGAGATGCTAGGCATTGAAGACGAGGTACTGAAGGTGACCTTGGCATCTTTCCAGCTTAAAGGGGATGCGGGTCAGTGGTGGAAGTTCACAAAGAGCCGTATAGGAGGGACGTGGGAGGCTTTTGTGGATGCTTTCCAGGAGAAGTTCCTGTCTCCAGCTGTTAAGGAGAAGTTAAGAGATCAGTTCTGCCAGCTTAAGCAGCTGAGTTCTTCAGTGGCCGAGTTTGAGGCCGCATTTACTAGCTTATCCAGGTTTGCACCTGAACTGGTGGCGTCTGAGGAACGCCGTTGTATCGAGTTTGAGAAGAAGTTGAGGCGCGGCCTCAAGTTGAGAGTTGCGGGACTATGATTCGAGATTATGGGCGTCTGGTTGATGTTGCAGCCCATATGGAGATCATGATGCAGGAAGAGGAGGAGGGGCAGAAAGGTTCCAAGAGGAGTCAGGATGGCCAGAGTGATGGCAGGAGACAGAGGGGTTTTAACCCTCTGCAGTCTCAGGGTAGCTTTACTAGATCGACTTTTCTAGTGCCGAGTGCAAGTTCTGGGAAAGACAGCCAGGGAGACATTACCTGTTTCAAGTGTGGCCAGCTGGGCCACAAGTCTCCAGCTTGCCCGCAGAAGGGAGGAGTACAGAGAGCAGTATCATCTTCGGCTCGATCTCAGAGCCAGAGTCAGGGTAGAGGCCAGCCGCTCTCGTGTTATCAGTGTGGTCAGGCAAGGCACATGAAGAGGTTTTGCCCGCAGTTGAGTGGCACATCTGGTGCATCTGGTTTGAGGCAGACTCAGAGTCATCAGCCAGCTCAGTCAGTTCAGGCCTCGAGGGCCAATCAGGGGGCTTCATCGTTCCAGTTCGTACAGCAGTCTTATGCTCCTAGAGGTGAGCAGGTTGATCAGAGACCGTCTGGACGCGTGTATGCTGTTATCGCGCAGGATCTTGTACCGGCTCCATCGGTTGTGAGAGGTACTTTCTTGTCTTGCAACTCGGTTGCTAGTGTATTGATAGATACGGGAGCATCTCATTCTTTTATATCTGCTGCATTTGCATCTGTTTTGGGATTGGAGTTGGCACAGTTAGCATCTCCTATATGTGTAGTATCGCCTGTTGGGGGTGAGTTGATTTTGAAACACGGTTGTAGAGGTTGTGATATAGAGATCGCTGATCGTCGGCTTCCTTTTCCTTTTGTAGTTATGCCCATGTCGGGATTTGATGTTATCTTAGGTATGGACTGGTTATCGTCATACCGGGTAGTTATTGATTGTTACCGCCAGAGGGTCACAGTATGTACTTTGAGCGGGGATTGTTTTTATTTCTTGGGGGATCGGGTTGGTAGTGTTTTGCCACTGGTGTATGATCCGCGGGGGTGGAGTGAGTTGAGTGGTCTTCTTGCTAGCCTTTTGAGTAGTGAGTGTGATGAGACCCAGACTGTGTTACCGAGGGTGGTTTGTGAGTACTTGGACGCCTTTCCCGAGGATCTTGTTAGTTTGCCACCTCACAGAGAGATTGAGTTCTCTATTGATCTAGGGTCCGGCACGGCGCCGATTTCTATGGCACCATATCGTTTTGCCCCAGCCGAGTTATTGGAGTTGAAGATTCAACTCCAGGAGTTGCTAGATAAGGGCTACATTCGTCCTAGTGTTTCGCCGTGGGGAGCACCGGCCCTCTTTGCTAAAAAGAAAGGTGGTGCTTTGAGACTCTGTATCGATTACCGGAAGTTGAATTGGGCTACGGTCAAGAATAAGTACCCTATGCCCCGTATAGATGATTTGTTTGACCAGTTGAAGGGCTCCCATTGTTTCTCTAAGATAGATTTGAGATCGGGTTATCGTCAGTTGAGAGTCAGGGAGGAGGATATTCCGAAGACGGCATTCCGTATGCGGTATGGCCATTACGAGTTTTTGGTGATGCCATTTGGGCTCACCAATGCACCGGCAGTCTTTATGGACTTGATGAACCGGATATTCCGGGAATTCTTGGATCGTTTTGTAGTCGTTTTTGTGGACGACATTCTTATCTATTCACCTTCTGAGGAAGAGCACGAGGAACACTTGAGAGTGGTGCTTGAGTTGCTTAGAGCCCATAAGCTTTATGCTAAGTTTGGGAAGTGTGAGTTCTGGCTAAAGGAGGTGAAGTTCTTAGGCCATGTGGTTTCTGGGGAAGGGGTGTCTGTTGATACGTCCAAGACGGAGGCAGTGCAAGATTGGGCACAGCCTAAGAGTGTGTTTGAGATCCGCAGTTTTCTGGGATTAGCTGGGTACTACCGACGGTTTGTGAAGGATTTCTCCAGGTTAGCTTCGCCGTTGACTAGACTGACTCGAAAGGGAGTCAAATTTGTATGGAGTGAGACTTGTGAAAAGTCGTTCCAAGAGCTGAAAGTTAGATTGACCACCGCTCCGGTCTTGATTATTCCGGAGAGAGGGTTGGGTTATGCTGTTTATTGTGATGCCTCACGAGAGGGTTTGGGTTGTGTGTTGATGCAAGAGGGGAAAGTGGTAGCCTATGGCTCACGTCAGTTGAAAATACACGAGAAGAATTACCCTACGCATGACCTAGAGTTAGCAGCTGTGATCTTTGCCTTGAAAATTTGGAGGCACTACCTGTATGGTGAGAGATTCGAGGTGTTCTCGGATCATAAGAGTCTGAAATATCTGTTTACACAGAAAGACTTGAACTTGAGGCAGAGGAGGTGGATGGAGTTCATTGAGGATTATGATTTCAAGTTGCATTATCATCCGGGGAAGGCCAATGTGGTGGCCGATGCCCTTAGCAAGAAATCTATTGGTGACGTAGCTAGTATAGCCATCCGGGAATGGGAGATGATGGGTGCACTTGGGGAGTTTGATTTGCTTCTAGGCGAATCCATTGAGGCTGCGGCCTTGTTTTCTGTTATTGCGCAGCCTACACTTGTGACTCGAGTGTTAGAGGCATAGAGAGGTGACCTTGAGGTAGATTCCCTCCGAGAGAAGATCTCCAGTGGGAAGGTTGAGAAGGGTTTGACGGTGTATCCCGACTAGAGTGTGAGATACCGAGACTGTCTGTTTGTGCCGGAGTCTTGCCGAGAGGAGGTACTCCGAGAGTTTCATTATTCACGCCTTGCGGTGCATCCGGGAGGCACTAAGATGTATCGGGATTTGGGTCGCCAATTTTGGTGGCGGGGTATGAAGAGAGATGTGGCAGTTTTCGTGTCTAAGTGTCTTACTTGTCAGCAAGTGAAGGCCGAGCATCAGAGGCCAGCGGGTTTGTTACAGCCCTTGCCTATTGCCGAGTGGAAGTGGGAGCATGTCACTATGGACTTCGTTGTAGGTCTTCCAAGGACTCATCGGGGTAGTGATGCTATTTGGGTGGTTGTAGACCGGTTGACTAAGTTGGCGCACTTCATTCTTATGCGCGTGAGAGATTCGGTAGATCATCTTGCCGACTTATATATTCGGGACATAGTGAGGTTGCACGGGATCCCAGTGACGATCGTCTTAGATAGAGATCCTCGTTTTACTGCTAGATTGTGGCAGAGTTTGCAGAGTGCCTTAGGCACTAAGTTGACCTTTAGCACGGCTTATCATCCTCAGACTGACGGACAGTCCGAGCGTACTATTCAGATCCTTGAGGATATGCTTCGGGGTTGTGTTCTTGACTTTAGTGGGTCGTGGAAGAGGCACTTGCCATTAGTGGAGTTTGCCTACAACAACAGTTTCCAGTCTAGTATCGGTATGTCACCGTTTGAGGCCTTGTATGGCCGACCGTGTAGGTCTCCAATTTGTTGGGCCGAGGTGGGTGATGTGCCTTTATTCGGTCCGGAGTTGGTGAGGGAAACGACGGAGAAGGTTGAGCTTATCTGTAGGAGGCTTGTTACAGCCCAGAGTCGTCAGAAATCGTATGCCGACCATAGGAGGAGACCTTTGGTATTTGAGGTGGGTGATCATGTCTTTCTAAAGATATCACCTAGGTGAGGATTGATGAGATTCAGGAAGAGTGGGAAGTTGTCCTCTCAATTTATTGGCCCTTTTGAGATCCTTGAGAGGATTGGTGAGGCTGCCTATCGTTTAGCTTTGCCACCGCAGTTGTCCGGAGTTCATGACATGTTTCATGTAAGTATGCTTCGGAAGTATGAGCCGGATCCATCGCATGTATTGGATTGGACCGACTTAGAGGTAGATGAGGATGTCTCGTATGAGGAGAGGCCGGTTCGGGTCTTGGATAGGCGGGATCAAGTTTTGCGAGGCAAGACCATCCCTTTGGTAAAGGTTTTGTGGAAACAGTACGGGGTGGAGGAAGCCACTTGGGAACGTGAGTTGGAGGTCCGAGAGAAATATCCAGATTTGTTTGTAGATGCTTGAGCATATGTTGTTTATTTTGTTATAATATTGAACCTTAAGTGTATTGAATATAACTTAGGCTGTGAAACATGGTTTATGTTTTGAGTTTATGGAAGTATTTTGAAACTGGCCTCATAATGGAAGTTTAGTGTAACATTGCATATGTTGAATGCGTTGTAGAATTGGAGTTATATCATGAAATTGAATATGATATGGAAATAGGAATCATGTATATTGAAAACTGTTGAAATTGAAAGGAAATTGCATATTGATAATGCAGGTTGAAATATATATTGTGAAATGCCTTTTGATAAGAGATGAAATGACCGATATTGGGTCAAGTTGTTTATTATTGTAATGTAATATCATTGGAAATTGAGAACAACCTGTTTTTGAAAACTTATGCTTAATTTCGGGGACGAAATTCTTTAAGGGGGGGAGGTTATAGCGACCCCGGTCTTTTTCCATTTGGTTGTTGTATCCGGACTTAGGTTTTGTAGATCCTGTTGTTATATTATTGTTGTTGTCGTCCTTTAATTTCTTATTTCTGAGTTATGGGATGCATTGAGCAGGTTTGTTACAGGTTGGTAGTGTTTGGGAGCAAAGGGTTCCTGCCCAGAATTTTGACCCTTCGCTCGAGCGAGCATTTAGTCGCTCGAGTGAGCTCTTTGTTTTTGGTCCGTCGCTCGATCCAGGGTTTCTTCGCTCGAGCAAGCGACTGCGTCTAGGTATAGACCTGAGAGCTGTATTTCTTGGCTCGAGCGAGCTCTTCTTCGCTCGATCGAGCTGGTTTGTTCATCGCTCGAGCGAGCGTTCCGTCGCTCGAGCGTGCGTCTGGTTGCAGACCTGAGGGTTTGAGTTGTTGGCTCGAGCAAGCAGTCTGTCGCTCGAGCGAGCTTCTGGGTTGTTGGCTCGAGCGAGACCTTCTTGGCTCGAGCGAGGGTTTTCTGTGTCTGGTCGCTCGAGCGACCAAGTCTTCGTTCGAGCGAGCTTATTTTATTTAAATACGCAGCAGCGGTTTTAAATACACTTTTTCATCCTCTTTTTTATTTAAAAACCCTAGGTTCGTGTTCTCTCTCCCTCCACTCACATTCTCTCTTAGGTTTCATCTAGTTTTAGGGTGTTTCTACCTTAGGCTCTTTGTTAAAAAGATAGAGGGACACGAGGGCTTCACTTTAATCTGAGAGTTTTGCGGTTTGGAGCACTTTGGACTTACGTCATCATCTCCATCATCTCCATTTGAGTTCTTCACTTCAAGGTAGGGATTTCCTACTCCATATTATAGGTTTTGTCCTAAGTTTTGGTATTTTTGATATGTTGGTGTCGTTTGATAATTTTGGGAAACTAGGGTTTGTATCATAATTTGAGAAATAGGGAATTGTTTATATATTAAATTCCATGTGATTGTGAATCATGAAAAATGACATAGATAGTGTCAAGTTGATAAAATTGAACCATAGGGTTAATTTTGAGGAAAGGGGGGAAAAACCCTAAATGTTGTAACAAATTAATTTGTATAATTAATTTTGGGAAAATGTGGAATTAAGTTTATTTCATGGAATTGGAAAATTATGAGTTTATATTTTGGATACATTTATTTCCTGTTTAGAAATAACTGTTTTGGGTTATCGGTGGAGGATAGTCGTGATTCTTGTAGACATTGCATGTTGATTAGGGAAAACTGAAACTAATCACATTGAATAAGTCATTGAATATGACGGTTAAATTAATACAGCAAATACGTGTGTTGATTGAGTATTGTGTATGACAAGTGTTTAATACATTGTATATGCATATTGTTTGGGAGGAGATAGGGGATGGACTCCTAAACCGGATATTGTTTAGGAGGAGAAAGGGGATGGACTCCATTAGTACAACAAATGTGTGTACTTATTGATTTATGGAAGTGTTTCAGTATGAGCCTTAGTCTCATTTGAATTGTTAGTATTGGAAGTAATGTTGATGTGAGATGTAGTCTTATTTAGTAGTTTGGCCAGGTTCTGAACCATGTTTGTATAAATGAAAAGTTGAATAGTAACGGAAAGTGAAACATGTCATGGACATTATTGTCATGAAACTGAATTGTGTTATAATTGATTTTAAGTGGTAACCATCTATCGAATGCTATTGCTTTAGTCAATTTCTATATTTGGTTTAGTATATTTCTGCTGGGCTGTGGCTCACCCTATACGGAAACATCATTTTCAGGTTCAGGTGATATGCTACCTCCAAGGACTTAGCTTGGAAGGATTTGGAGTTGAAGACTCTGTTTAGATTAGTTGTTATTTTGTTTTAGTTTGGTATTACATGTAAACTCAAGCCAAGGGCTTAATGTGTAATTGAGTTAGTACTCAGACTTTTGTGTCCAAGTGTTGGCTTGGAAAGATGTAAGCCCGTAGGGCATCTACTTTCGTTATTACATGTAATGTCTTATAATAAGATTACTCTAATGAATGGAATAAGGTTTTGTCTTTCTTAATCAATGCATGTTAATATTGTATATATTATGGGTTTATTTTGAGGGCGTTACAATGAAGAAATGGCTTTCATTACCAAAAAGTTCAAAAAATTTGTAAAGAAGAAATAAGGCGTAAAAAAATTCTTCAAAAAAGACTTCAACAAAGATTATCAAAAAGGAGAAAATCATAAAAAATCTGAAGTTACTTACTACAAATACAATAAGCTAGGACACTACAGGTCGGAATGTCTAGAGCTTAAGAAACAATTCAAAACGGACAAGAAGAAAGCCATGATTGCAGTATGGGAAAAAAATAGTGATGACAGCGACTCAGAGACTGATATTTGCAAAAATGAAATCGCAAATCTATGCTTGATGGCACTTGGAGATGAAAATAAGGTAAATGATGAATCCTTTACCTTTGATGAAATACAAACTGCCTTTGATGAATTGCTTGATGAATTTAAAAAACTAAGTTCAAAAAGTAGTTGTCAAAAGAAAAAGATTTTAAATTTATCACAAGAAAAGGAATCCTTGACTTCTAAGATCAATACTTTAGAAAATAAAGTCTTGACAATGGAAAATGAAAAAGAACTTTCAAATGAAAAAGAATCCTTCACTTTTGAAAAGAAAGTAGATGATTTGCAAAAAGAAAATGAAATTTTGAAAAAAGAGAAAATTGTTTTAAATGAAAATATAGAAGATTTAAAAAATGTTCTTTCAAAATTTACTCAAGGTAGAGATACCATAGATAAAATTCTCAAAAGTCAAAATCAAACCTTTGGAAGAATGCGGATTAGATATAATTCTTTTTCAAAAGCAAAAACTTCAAAGAAGATCTTTGTTCATGCTACATCAAACCATTCTCATCTCACATGTCATTATTGTGGAGGAAAATGTCACATCTCTTCTTCATGTCCTATTAAAAGAAACTCATGTGTTAGAATGAATAACAAGTGGGTTCCCAAAAATACTTCAAATTCTAACTCTCATGGACCTAAGAAAGAATGGGCACTAGGTGTGTTTTAGGTCAAAATCCAGCAATAACCAGTGGTACCTCGACAGTACATGCTCAAGGCACATGACCGGCGATAGAGCAATATTCTCAACCCTTAAATCCAAAGAAGGAGGTCACGTAACCTTCAGAGACAATAGTAAGGGAAAGATCATCGGCGAAGGTAGTATTGGTAAAATTTCTTCACCCGTTATCGAAAATGTGTTGCTTGTTGAGGGATTGAAACACAACTTGCTTAGTATTAGTCAAATGTGTGATAAAGGAAATCACGTCACTTTTAAAAAATCTTATTGCACCATTAAAAATTCTATTGATAACAAAGTGTTTTTTGTTGGTCATAGGCATGAAAATTTGTATGTATTTGATTTGCATAGTTTATCTCCTAATTATGATGTTAAGTGCTTTTCTACTATGAATGAATCTGGATGGTTGTGGCATAGAAGGTTAGGACATGCTCACATGGACTTGCTTTCAAAACTTTCAAAACTTGACTTGGTTGTTGTTTTACCAAAAATTGATTTTGAAAAAGATAGACTTTGTGATGCTTGTCAACAAGGAAAACAAACAACAGTTTCTTTTAAATCCAAAAATATTATTTCTACTGCTAGATCTCTTCAATTGTTGCATATTGACTTGTTCGGACCATCTAGAACTTTGAGTCTTGGTGGCAAATCTTATTGTCTCGTTTGTGTGGATGACTACACTAGATTTACTTGGGTGATCTTCTTAGCACACAAAAGTGATACCTTCTCTGTATTTTTAGCTCTTTGTAAACGTATTCCAAATATGAGTAGTCTTACTATTTGTAGCATTAAAAGTGATCATGGTAGAGAATTTGATAATGATAAGTTTATTCTATTTTATAATGAGCATGGCATTGATCACAATTTTTCTGCTCCTCGAACTCCTCAACAAAATGGTGTGGTCGAAAGAAAAAATAGAGTTCTTGAGAAAATGGCTCGTACTATGCTTTGTGAAAATGATTTGCCAAGATATTTTTGGGCGGAAGCCGTCAATACTACTTGTTATGTTATTAATCATGCCATGATTAGACACATACTTAAGAAAACGCCATATGAATTGTGGAAAGGTAGAAAACCTAGCATTGGTCATTTTCGTACATTTGGTTGTAAATGTTTTATACTTAATAATAATAAAGAAAATCTTAGGAAGTTTGATGCAAATGGCTATGCAAATTCTAGTAAAGCTTATCGTGTCTTTAATAAAAGCACTTTACTTGTTGAAGAATTTATACACATTGCTTTTGATGAATCTAACTCCTTTGCTTCCAAGAATATCACTAATGATGATGTTGCAGATTCTAATCTAAGTATTGAAAGGATTTACTTATCGAAAAATAATGAACTTCATTCTTCAGAACCCAATGTTGAAGTCTTTATGGAAGATCTTCAAAAAGAGTATGCCCATCCAACAAAGAAAAATAATCTACCCAAAGAATAGAAGTATGCTCATGGACATCCCAAATACCTCATTATAGGAGACGCCACACAAGGAGTAAGAACTTGTTCTTTTATTCATAATGTTTGTGGCAATTTAGCTTTTGTTTCTCAAATTGAGCCAAAAACCTTTTCTAAGGCTGAACACGATGAAAACTGGATTTTTACTATGCAAGAAGAATTAAATCAGTTTGAAAGAAATGAATTTGGTTTTTGACTTCTCGTCCTAAGGATCATTCCGTTATTGGAACAAAATGGATTTTTCGAAACAAAATGGATGAATCTGGTATTGTTATTTGAAAAAAAGCTAGACTTGTAGCCAATGTTATAACCAAGAAAACGACATTGATTTTGATGAAACATTTGCACTCGTTGCTCGTCTTGAAGCCATTTGCATGTTACTTGTTTTTGCTTGTTTTAGAAATTTTAAACTTTATCAAATGGATGTGAAAAATGCTTTTCTAAATGGGTATATTTCGGAGGAAGTATATATTGAACAACCTCCAGGTTTTGAAAATCATAAACACCCAGACCACGTTTATAAACTTTCAAAAGCTTTGTATGGGTTGAAACAAACACCAAGAACTTGGTATGAATGCTTAAGCAATTTTCTTATTGAAAAAGATTTCTCTCGTGGGAAATTGATACCATTCTCTTTATAAAAACCCAAAATGATGATATGCTTATTGTTTAGATATATGTTGATGATATCATATTCGGTGTTACTAATGAATCTTTGTGCAAGGAATTTGCTAAGGATATGCAGGGAGAATTTGAAATGAGTATGATGGGAGAATTGACTTACTTTCTCGGATTACAAATATAGCGACCCCGGTCTCTTCCCTTTTGGTTGTTGCATCCGGACTTAGGTTCCATAGATCCTGTTGTTATATTTATGTTATTGTCATCCTTTATTTACTTGTCTTTGAGCTATAGGATGTATTGGGCAGGTTTGTTACAGGTTGGTTGGGTTTGGGAGCAAATGGTTGCTGCCCAGAATTTTGGTCCTTCGCTCAAACGAGCAATTTGTCGCTCAAGCGAGCTCTTCGTTTTGGTACTTCGATCGAGCGAGGGTTTGGTCGCTCGAGCGAGAGTAGAGTCTTGTGTCTAGTGGATCAAGCCAGAGTGGCTTCGCTCGAGCGAGCGATTGCGTCTGGTTCTGGACCTGAGAGTTGCAGTTCTTGGCTCGAGCGAGATTTTCTTCGCTCGAGCGAGATGGTTTGTTCTTCGCTCGAGCGTGCTTCTGGGTTGCAGACCTGAAGCTTCGAGTTTTTGGCTCGAGCGAGAATTTCTTCGCTCGAGCGAGTCTTTCTTCGCTCGAGCGAGTCTTTCTTGTGTCTGGTCGCTCGAGCGACCAATCCTTCGCTCGAGCGAGCCTATTTTATATAAATACGCAGCAGCGGTTTTAAATATACTTTTTCATCCTCTTTTTGATTTCAAAACCCTAGGTCCGTGTTCTCTCTCCCTCCACTCACCTTCTCTCTTAGGTTTTATCTAGTTTTAGGGTGTTTCTACCCTAGGCTCTTTGTTAAAAAGATAGAGGGACACGAGGACTTTACTTTAATCTGAGAGTTTGGCGGTTTAGAGCACTTTGGACTTCCGTCATCTTCTTCATTCGAGTTCTTCACTTCGAGGTAGGGATACCCTACTCCATATTATAGGTTTTGTCCTAAGTTTTGGTCATTTTGATATGTGGGTGTTGTTTGGTAAATTTTGGGGTTTGAATTATAATTTGAGAACAATGGGGTTTTTCATATATTAAACATCATATGTTTGTAAGTCATGAAAAATGACATTGATAGTGTTAAATTGAGAAAATTGAACCTTAGGGTTGATTTTGGGGAAAAAGGGAAAAACCCTAATTGTTGTAACAAATTAATTTGTATAATTAATTTTGGGAAAAATGTGGAATTAAGTTTAATTCATGGAATTGGAAAATTATGAGTTTATATTTGTTGATACATTTATTTCCTGTTTAGAAATAACTGTTTTGGACTATCGGTGGAGGATAGTCGTGATTGTTGTAGACATTGCATGTTGATTAGGGAAAACTGAAACTAATCACATTGAATAAGTTATTGAATATGACGGTTAAATTAATACAGCAAATACGTGTATTGATTGAATATTGTGTATGACAAGTGTTTAATACATTGTATATGCATATTGTTTGGGAGGAGATAGGGGATGTACTCCACGGTTTGGGAGGAGATAGGGGATGGACTCCTAAACCGGATATTGTTTAGGAGGAGAAAGGGGATGGACTCCATTAGTACAACAAATATGTGTACTTATTGATTTATGGAAGTGTCTCAGTATGAGCCTTAGTCTCATTTGAATTGTTGGTATTGAAAGTAATGTTGATGTGAGATGTAGTCTCATTTTGTAATTTGGCCAGGTTCTGAGCCATGTTTGTATAAATGAAAAGTTGAATAGTAACGGAAAGTGAAACATGTCATGGACATTATTGTCATGAAACTGAATTGTGTTATAATTGATTTTAAGTGGTAACCATCTATCGAATGCTATTGCTTTAGTCAATTTCTATATTTAGTTTAGTATATTTCTGCTGGGCTGTGGCTCACCCTATACGGGAACATCATTTTCAGGTTCAGGTGATATGCTACCTCCAAGGACTTAGCTTGGAAGGATTTGGAGTTGAAGACTCTGTTTAGATTAGTTGTTATTTTGTTTTAGTTTGGTATTACATGTAAACTCAAGCCAAGGGCTTAATGTGTAATTAAGTTAGTACTCAGACTTTTGTGTCCAAGTGTTGGCTTGGAAAGATGTACGCCCGTAGGGCATTTACTTTCGTTATTACATGTAATGTCTTTTAAATAAGATTACTCTGATGAATGGAATAAGGTTTTGCCTTTCTTAATCAATGTATGTTAATATTGTATATATATTATGGGTTTATTTTGAGGGCGTTACAACAAATAAAACAAACCCAAGATGGAATGCATCTATCTCAAGCCAAATATATCAAAGATCTCCTCAAAAGGTTTGAAATGGACTTATCCAAACCTGCAGCAACTTCCATGAGCACATCGATTAAAATCGACAAAGATGAGCAAGGTAAACCAGTAGACGAAAAGAAATATCGAGGTATGATTGGTTCCTTACTTTAGCTAAAAGCTAGTAGACTCGATATCATGTTTAGTGTTTGTATGTGTGCACATTTTCAATCGGCTCTAAAAGAATCACACGTCACCGCAGTAAAACGCATTTTTAGATATCTTGTCGATACTCCACTTTTGGGCCTTTGGTACCCTAAAACAAATGTTTTTGACCTTATGGTTACATGGATGCCGACTTTACGGGATGTAGACTTGACCGTAAAAGCACTAGCGGCACTTGTCATTTTTCTTGGAAATTCACTCACATCTTGGTTTTGTAAAAAACAAAATTATGTGGCTTTATCTATAGCTAAAGCGGAATATATTGCCGCCATTAGTTGTTGTGCTCAAATGCTTTTGATGAAACAACTTTTTGATTTTGGACTTCACTTTGATCACATACCTATTAAATGTGATAACACTAGTGCCATTAATCTTTCAAAAAATCCCATACAACACTTGCGCACTAAACACATTGAAATAAGGCATTACTTTCTACCAGATCATGTACTTAAAGGTGACATTGAATTTGAATTTGTGCCTACAAGTCAACAATTGGCCAATATCTTTACCAAACCTCTCAATGAGGAACAATTCTACTGTATTCGAACTGAGCCTGGCATGTTAAATATTCCTATGTGATGTTAAACTATGTCTTACTATGCTTCATTGTGATATTCGCTGAGAAAAACATTAGTTTTTGCCTTCCAGGACCCTTAAGGGTCGACCCCCTACTCTTTAGAGTCGACACCTTGTGAACCAGCCTTCTGCTTTTTATTGTTAAGGGTCGACACCTTTACTCGCTGTTGTCGACACTAGGTGATCTTTGGTTCATTGCTTTTTAGGGTCAACACCTCTTTCTAAGGGTGTTGACACCTGTTGTGTTTGAAAACACTGTTTTTTAGTGTCGACCCCGTTTTTTTCTAAGGGTTGACACCTGCCTTTTGGGTAAGGTTTTTGCCGCAAGGTCTTTTCAAATTTAAAGGGTCGACACCTCTCTTCCCAAGGGTCGACACATTCTCAAGAGTATTAATATACCACACGACCCTTCCTTCTCTCTTGCAACACCCATCAAATCCCTAGCCCTAGCCCCTTTTCCTATTTCGGCATCTCTCTCTGACTATTCTCATTCTGATCTTCTTCCATCCTCCTCGCGACCTCTCATTCTTTTCTCCATGGATTCTCAAGGCCCTCCTTCAGTTCCAACAAGAAAACATTCTCGCTCCTCCATCTCCTCAGTCGCCGCCGCTACCTCTTCCCCTGTCCAACGCTTCAAGAACAACAAAGCTCGATCTGCTTTCAACAAGGATTTCAACCTACGAAAGGTAATCTCTGGTAGAACCATTGATCTTGCCTTGTTTGACAAACACTCCATTCTTGTAAAAACTTGGTTTGACAACCAAAAATGGTTATCCCTGTTAAAACTTGACTGTGACATTTACCCCACACTCATCAAAGAGTTTTTTTGCAAATCTCTCTTATGATGCCCAATCTGCTCCTCGTATCCTCGATTGCTTTGTCAAGGGTATGTCTTTTACTTTAAATCCCACTGTCATCAACTCTATTTTGAAAAATTTCAATGATGGACAAAGGGTCACACCATCAGTTGCTCTTAACCTACCCCACTACACTCATCTTACCAGTCTTTGTCTCCTCACAAATAACCCCGATTTAAATGGTCATGTCATTGTCTCTGGGAAAGACCTTTCCCTCGAAATGGGACTATTGCATCACATCATCACACACAACATCATTCATCGCTTCGGCCGCTTTGATGCTATCACTTACGGTCACATTTTTCTCATTTGGGCCCCAGCTACTGGTTATCTCACTGATTTCGATTTTTTGGTGACTCACTGTATAGTTAATGATCACAAACAAAATAATTAGACCCTTCCATACGGAATGATTTTCACAAAAAATTTCAAGCATTTCAAAATTGATCTAAAAAGGAAACAGAAAGTCCCTTGAGACCCTTCTCGTTATGGGGCTGAAACTCTGCATAATATGGGATAATCTCTGGTCAACATTTGGACCAAATCCAAGAAACCTGGTTCCTCTCCTAGTCTCTGTACCCCTGGTTCCTCCCTTCCTATCACTTCTCCACCCCTGGTCCTTCTACTCCATCCTCTTCTTCCGATCTCTCCTCCCTGTCTCTAAAAATCGACCATCTTGATTCCTTAGTTCAGGGTCCTCTATTGGATGGAATTACTTCAATCAATTCTAGGCTTAACAATCTACACCTAGATTCCTCATTTATCCCTGCCTCTGACATTCCATCATTTTTTCACACTGTCCCTACTTCATCATCCTCTGCCGTGGAATAAAATATAGATGAATTGAGCGCCTGGGTTCTAGAACTTGTCTCTCAGCAGACTGAAATGTAGAAAGACATTGATCGAATGAAGTTGCAACAAGCTCAAGTCATTGCAGCTACTAAAGAAAGTGTCAAAAGTATGGTGATTGCCATCTACGAGATCAAAGACTCCAACGAAGAATTTCGGCAAATATTCTAACAACGCTGGGATGATGATTTGGGGGAACAAATTAGGAAATTTATGTTGTGGTTTGCCCAAGGTTGGCACGAAGCTGCTCCTCGTTAGCCGTGCTCTCCTTCACCTTTCCGCTAGATGTTGCCTCTCTTTTTGATAATGACAAAAGGGAAGAAAATTGTAGTTGCTGTAGTTGTTTTACTTAGTTGTCTTACTTGTACTTGGCTAGTTATTAACTATAGCTTTTTTAGATGTGGATGCTTAGGTGTTACCCAAAAGACAACCTAAGAGGGGGGGTGAATTAGATTTTTACAAATAAAAATAATAATGCCCTAATAAAAATTATGACTAGCACAATAGATAAATATAGTTAATGAAATAAAAATAATTAAAACAAGTGTTCTAATAATTATGTCAGTTAATGATTTTAGCACAGTGAAAATATGAAATATAGTTATGGCAATTTAAATAAAATAAAGAGATAAGGGAGAGAGAGGCAAACAAATTTATAGTGATTCGGTTTCAACTCGGCCTACGTCCACTCCTTAAGCTTTACTTGAGATTTTCCACTATACTCTAACTTCATAGGGTGCTAGCAACCTTTTCACAGATGGAGCAATCCTCTACAGATTTTACATAGACTTTCTAAGTCAAGAACACTGAGTGTACTACACTCTTACAAGGTTGAAAAGAAGGTGTTTTTGCTTTCATAGAAAGCTACAAGAATTATCTCTCAAAGATAGATATAAAAATGAAGCTCTGGTTTTTCTGTAAACCTCACACAGGAAAGATGTGATTAAAGCTATACGTCTCAGTGTATAATTTCTGAAAGAGGATGTAAACAAAAATTGAAGAACACTTCTCAAAGAATTTTTCAAAGAATAGATGTGAGTGATTATAGATCAAAGAATATTTTTTGGTTTTGTTTGTAACTTATTTACATTAGAGGCTTTGGTATATATAATGAAACTTATAGTCGTTTATAGCTGTTGTATTCATTTGAATTTATAGCCGTTTATAGCTGTTTATAACCGTTGTATTCATTTGAATTTATAGCCGTTATATTCATTTAAATATCTTCCACTCCATCATTATTAATTTGAATATCTTCCACTTGAACCTTTTGAACTGCTGCTGTGCTGGGCTGTTTGAACCTCTATTTTTGAACTGTTTGAACCTCTGTTTTGGGCTGTTTAAACTCTTGATTTAATCAAATATTAAATACATTCTAACAACATTTAAGATAAAGGTTTAGGTGAGAAATAATGGGAAAAAATAAATTTTGATTCTATTTTTTTCTTTTAAATAAATTAAAACATAATTAAATAAATTATCAAAATAAATGTTGATTCTATTTTTCTCTTTCAAATAAATTAAAACATAATTAAATAAATCATCAAAATAAATGTTGATTCTATTTTTCTCTTTCAAATAAATTAAAACATAATTAAATAAATCATCGAAATAAATTGTGATTCTATTTTTCTCTTCTAAATAAATTAAAACATAATTAAACAAATCATCAAAATAAATAAGTCTAACAATCTCCCCATTTTTTATGATGACACACAATGATGTTTTGATTTGATTTGGGAGTAAGAAAAGCTCCCCCTCAAGTCATGCTCTCTGAATTCATTTCTAAATACATAGGTTAGCACATGTATAATAAATAAGCTTTAATTAGAGACATGATACGAGACTAAGATATCAAACTATAAATATATAATCATCAGATTAGTTTTCAAATAATACTATAATTTAAAAATAATACCATAATACATAACATCATAATAAAATAATACTATAATACATAACATCATATAATTTCTCCCCCTGTGACATTATCAAAAGGAAATCATGGGTCAAAATTTGGAGGAGGATGAGGAAAATGATAGTGATAAATGACATCTATACAATTCAAAATATATATATACATATATATATGATTCGTGCGCCTCTCTCTTTTTCGTCGAAAATCGCGTCGGATATGCGTCCTCGCTTTTGCGTCAACTGACTGACAAAAGCGAGACGGGTCAATCAACGGCCTTGGCTCTCTCTCCCTCTTGTCTTCTTCTCCTCCGTCTTCTTCTTAATCACGCTCTTCTCCTTCTTCTTTCTCATTCGCTTTCATCTCTTTCTTCTTCTACGTGAGAGAGATAGAACAGAGAGATTGAGCAGAGCAGAAAGGCTGCCAAAAATGACCTTTCTGTCGATTATATCTCTCTTCTACTTCATGGCCTCATCCCGGCCCATCACTGTCTTTCCAGACTTGAATAATCCCGTAAGCGCTGCTGGGCCGAGTGCCTTAGCTCCTGCTCTTTCCAACCTTCCTATGATGTCGATTGAGCAAAAAATGGCAGCTCAATCAGACATTGAAGCCAATCATTTCACACTGACGTCCTGTATGGAGACGGTGACAGTAGTCACAAAATTGGCTCACCGACTGCAGAACAGAACGAGTGAGCTCCACCAGGTCAACACCCAATTCTCGCTGCTCCAACGCATGTACAAGGATGCGCGAGCAGAGATTTGCGCAATGAAGGCCGAAAATAAAGAGCTTAAACGGAAGACCACCTCCATGGCCCGATTTGGAGCAACGTCGTTCTTGGCCTTTGATAGTCAGCGGGGAGTCGTCACTCTCGACGAAAGCACAGGAGCAGGACCTTCAAGGGCTTCCCAAGGTGATAAAAAGAGGAAGAAAACGATGGAAGAGACGAGTAAGTAAGACTGGTGTATGGCCGTAAAAAAAATGAAGGGTATTTTTTTTCCTTTTTTTTATATTTGTATTTTGATTTGTTTTTGTTTTTATGTTTAAGTATTGAAAAATGAAATTAAAAAGCAGAAAAAAATAAGAAAATTAAGTCCAAACAAAAAAAAAATAAAAAAAAAGAAATTAAGCCTAATAACAAAATAAAAAAATAAATTAAATTAAAATAAAATAATACTAGCAGAAATTAAATTTAATGGGACGTTGGTGTTGCTGAAATGGTAATGCAAAAAAAATACCATGAGGGTTTAAAAAAATCAATGTATGCAAAATTAATTTTACTTCAAGATACAGAACTCAAAAAAAAATTACACAGTTAAGAATAACAAACTGTTAAAGAGAATAAATGTATGAAGAACTTGAGAGCATTCAACTGATATAAATGTTTCCATATCAATGTAGCAATGCACATATATCATTTTGACAAAAATTCAAGTTTCACATTCATAACAAAACTTTTTAAGTAGAAATCAACATTCCAAGCTCGCCACGAATAAAATTGAAGCGATCCTTGCCTAGGGGTTTTGTGAAAATATCCGCCAATTGCTTGTCAGTGTTTACAAATTCAAGTACAATATCCCCTTTTTGAACATGATCTCTTAAAAAATGATGTTGAATTTCAATATGTTTTGTTCGTGAGTGTTGAACCGGATTTTTGCTTAAATTGATGGCACTAGTATTATTACATTTAATAGGGATATGATCATAATGCAAATCAAAGTCCTCCAATTGTTGTTTCATCCAAAGTATTCAGCTTTGGCCGTTGATAAAGCAACAAAATTTTGCTTTTTGCTAAACCAAAATACTAATGAGTTACCAAAATACTATCAAGTTTGCATCCGGCAAAGTGGGCATCCGAGTAACTAATTAAATCAAATGCAACACCTTTAGGATAAAACAGCCCCAAATTTTGAGTGCCAACAAGATATCTAAAAATTCTTTTAACAGCACTGAGATGTGATTCCTTAGAATTTGATTGATATCTAGTACACATACAAACACTGAACATAACATCGGGTCTACTTGCAGTTAAATAAAGAAGTGAGCTGATCATACCTCGATATTTTGTTTGATCAATGGACTTACCTTTTTCATCCTTGTCTAGCTTAATGGATGTGCTCATTGGTGTTCCAGCTATTTTTAAGTCATACATATCAAACTTTTTGAGTAGTTCTTTTGTGTACTTAGCTTGGTTTGATAAAAATTCCTTCCTTACATTGTTTGATTTGAAGCCCAAGGAAATAATTTAGCTCTCCCATCATGCTCATCTCAAACTCACCTTACATACACTTAGCAAATTCCTTATACAAGGTTTCATTAGTAGCACCAAATATAATGTCATCCACATATATTTGCACAATAAGTAAATCATAATTTTTAGCTTTAACAAAAAGTGTTGTATCAATCGTTCCTCTAGAAAAATTATTTTCAATCAAAAATTTACTTAATCGTTCATACCATGCACGAGGTGCTTGTTTCAAACCATATAAAACTTTTGATAGTTTAAAAACATGATTTGGAAAAGCATGATCTTCAAAACTTAGGGGCTGTTTAACATAAACTTTCTCATTTATAAAATCATTAAGAAAGGCACTTTTTACATCCATTTGATAAAGTTTGAAATCTCTAAAACATGCAACCGCAAGTAACATGCGAATGACTTCTAATCTAGCAACCGAAGCAAAGGTTTCATCGAAATCAATACCTTCTTCTTGATTGTATCCTTGTGCAACAAGTTTAGCCTTGTTTCTTATAATTATGCCAGATTCATCAAGCTTGTTTCAAAAGATCCATTTGGTACCGATAATGGTATGATCTTTAGGTTTTGGCACAATTTCTCACACTTTGTTTCTCTCAAATTGGTTAAGCTCTTCATGCGTAGCTATCATCCAATGTTTATCGAATTCGGCTTCTTGAAAGTTTTTAGGCTTAATCTGTAAGAGAAAAACCAAGTTACTACAAATGTTTCTAAGTGAAGAGCGAGTTTCAAAACCTTTTGTAGGATCACCTAGGATTAAATCCTTAGGGTGATTATGAACAAACTTCCATTCTCTTGGCAAATCATCATTGTTTCCTCCTTCTTCTTGAGGTGAAAGAATAGGTTATTCAATCTCTTTGTTCAACTTACATGGTTGATTCTCTTCTTTGTAGACACTTGAATCTTCCACATTAGGTTCCAAATCTATATTATCACTAACAATTTACTTTTGAGCAGAGATGTTAGTTTCATCAAATGCCACATGTATAGATTCTTCTACAACAAGAGTTCTTTTATTAAAAACACGATAAGCTTTTTTAGTTAAGGAATAGCCAAGAAAAATTGCTTCATCAGATTTTGAATCAAATTTACCTAAGTTATCCTTGCCATTATTCTGCACAAAACATTTACAACCAAAAACATGCAACTGACTAATGTTGGGCTTTCTATCATGCCAAAGTTCATAAGAAATCTTTTTGAGAATAGGTCTAATTAATGCACGATTTAAAATATAGCATGTGGTGTGAACGGCTTCTGCTCAAAAATATTTAGGAAGATTATTTTCGCAAAGCATTGTTCTACTCATCTCTTCTAAAGTTCTATTCTTTCTTTCTACTACACCATTTTGTTGAGGGGTTCTAGGTGCTGAAAAATTATGTCCAATACCATACTCATCACAAAACAATTCAAATTTCTCATTTTCAAGTTCTCTACCATGGTCGGTTCAAATATTAGTAATAAGAAAGTCTTTTTCATTTTGAATTCTACGATAGAGTTTTGTGAAAGAAGAAAAGCTTTCATCTTTGTGTACTAAAAACATAACCCATGTAAATCTTGAATAATCATCAACAATAACAAGACAATAATGTTTATCACCTAGACTAGATATCCTTGAGGGACTAAATAAATCCATATGCAATAGTTGTAAAGGTCTAGTTATGGAAATATGAGATTTTGATTTAAATGATGTTTTAGTTTGTTTTCCTTGTTGACAAGCACTACAAAGATGATCTTTTTCAAATTTAATTTTTGGAAATTCAATAATCAAATCATTTCTCAAAAGTTTAGCAATTAAATCCATATGAGCATGACCAAGTCTTTTATGCCATAACCAACTATTTTCGTTATTAACATATAAACATTTAACATTACTAGCATAGAGATCATCAAGATGAAAAACATAAACATTATTATGGCGATTACCAATGAATAAAGCTTTATGATCATTTGTGTTTTCAATTGTGTAATGTGATTTATCAAAAATAACTCGATTACCTTAATCACATAATTGACTAATACTAAGTAGGTTATGCTTAAATCCATCAACAAGTAAAACATTTTCAATAAAGGGTTAGAAGAAATATCGATGCTACCAATACTGATGATTTTTCCTTTCTTGTTGTCTCTAAAAGTAACAAATCCTCCATCTTTCAATGATAGTTTAGTAAAGAATGATTTATTTCCGGTCATGTGTCTGAAACATCCACTATCAAGGTATCACTTCCCTTCTTTGGCTTTGAACTTAAAGCAAACCTACAAGATGACAATCAAGTGTTGGTTTTTGGTACCCATACTTTCTTGGGTCCTTCTTGGTTAGTTTTGTTAGATCCCTTAATAATCCAAATCTTTTTAATTCCCATGTTCATATTCTTTTTGAATGGACAATAAGATATATAATGGCATTTCTTTTTACAATAATGACAAGTAATATGAGGGTGTGTCATGAAAGGTGCCTTTTCAAAAATTGTATTGAGATTCTTTTGTTTCTTAATAGGGTCATATCCAATACCCGCTTTATCAAAAATACATCTTTGATTTTCAAAAAGCATGTTGAGATTTTCTCTACCTTTTACAAAATTTTCAAGTATTTTTGTTAAATCATCAACATTGTTTTTTAAAGTAGTTTTCTCATTAGAGATAGTATCAAAATCATTTTTCAAAACAATTTTTTTTTTCTTTAATTCTTCTACATTAATAGATAAAGATGCAACAGATTTCTTCAATACATTATTTTTGGCACAAACTTTTCTAAATTCATCTTGTAGTTCATGGAATGCACTTTCAAGTTCTTCATAAAGAGTAGTTACCTCAGCTTGAGTAGAGTCTTCATCTTTAAGAGCCATGAGATATAAGTTGGCTACTTCATTTTCAATTTCATCACTTGAGTTTTCATCTTCACTTTCTCCCCAAGCTGCTACCATGGCCTTTTTGTTTCTTTTGTAGTCTTTTCCATGATTCTTCAATTTTGGACAATCCATCTTCATATGTCTAGGATTTTTGCACTCATAGCAAATAATAGGCTCTTTCTTGTTATCTTTGTTTTACTCTTTCTTGAAAGATCTTCTTCCTCCATAATTGTTTTTGTTGAAATGCTTTTTGAGATTTCTACTAAACATGGCATATCTTTCATTCTCACTGTAGTTTTCATGTTCTTCTTTATTTGATGAGGCTTTGAATGCAATTTCACTTTTCTTTTTGTTTTTAACATCCTTATGTCTTTTCATGGTGATCTCATGAGTCATAAGGGAACCCATAAGCTCATCCAATCCAAGTGTGAAGAGATTTTTGGCTTCTATAATGGTCGTGACCTTTGCTTCCCAATTCTTTGGTAAACACCTAAGAATTTTTCTCACCAACTCACTGTTAGTATAAGTTTTGCCAAGAGATTTCAAAGAGCTTACAATTTCAGTAAATCTAGTAAATATACTTGAAATAGATTCATCAGAGTTCATTTTAAACAATTCATAACTATGAACAAGCATATCAATACGAGATTCCTTCACTTGGTTTATACCTTCATACGTTACCTCAAGTTTGTTCCAAATTTCTTTTGTCGAATCACAACTTGAAATTCTATTATACTCCTTAGAGTCTAATCCACAAACAAGGGTGAGTTTGGCTTTAGCATTGGCTTGTAATAATTTATGATCCCTCTCATCACATTCATCTTCAGTTTTAGATACACTAATATTGTCTACTAATTTGATAGGAATTTTTGGACCTTTGGTGACAATAATTCACATGGCATAATCAGTGGCTTGTAGGTATAGGGTCATCTTATCCTTCCAATGACTATAGTTGTTTTCGTCAAACAATGGTTGCCTATTTGTGGTTTGTCCTTCAGCTAAGGTTGTCATGAATCGAAACTCCCAGATGGTTAAATCTAAAACAAGAGTCTAGGCTTTGATACCAATTATTACCCAAAAGACAACCTAAGAGGGGGGTGAATTAGGCTTTTACAAATAAAAATAATAATACCCTAATAAAAATTATAACTAGTATAATAGATAAATATAGTTAATGAAATAAAAATAATTAAAAAAAATATTCTAACAACTATAGCTATGATAATTTAATTTGTTAGAATATTTGTTTTAATTATTTTTATTTCATTAACTATATTTAACAAATTAAAACAAATTTCATAATTAAATAACTGACAAATATTCTAACAAATTAAATTGTGAAATATAACAAATTAAAACAAATTTCACATTGTCATAGCTATATTGTCATAATTAAATAAATCATCAAAATAAATTTTGATTCTATTTTTCTCTTCCAAATAAATTAAAACATAATTAAATAAATCATCAAAATAAATAAGTCTAACATTAGGAACAATTACTTTTTGGACACGTGGATGTTTAGGAACAATTACTTTTTGGACACACAAACATTTGAGAAACATTTACTTGTTGGGAAACTGAAGTTCTTGATATTTTGGAAACACAAATATATTATGATATGAAAACATTCTGTTGATGTGTTTTTGGACACGTGGATGCTTAGGAACAATTACTTTTTGGACACACAAACTGTGGGGATATATTTTTTGAGTATCGACACGTGGCAAGGTGACGCCGACGTGTCAGCCGAGGTGCCACGTGTCCTGGTCGTTATGCCGAGGTGATCTCGGTGTTGCCGAGGTGACCTCTGAAGATATCAGAATCCGAGATGAGCAGATAAGGGACAAGAGTCCTAGAATGAAGAAAGACTTCAAGATGGATAAAGATAGTATTCCTAGGGAGTCTATCCTTATCTCTTGTAGAGTCCAAAGTAAGCACTAAATGGGAGTCCATAGAAGTTAGGCTTCTAGTGGGACTAGGATTGAGTAAACTATAAAAGGGAGGCACCCTCATGGGTCTAAGGTACGCAATTTATACTTTGAGCAGTGAATTTAACACTTGATTATCTTTGAGAGATATACTGACTTGATCGTCGGAGTGCCCCCGGGTGGAAGAACCACCGCCGGAATCTTCTTTTTCTGTTGCAGGTTAGCCAGGTGTCATCTATTCTGCCAGTTCTCTCCAGCTGATCACTGAGTTGGCAGTGTGATCGGAAAATTACTCACACAATTTGGCGTCGTCTGTAGGAAAGACAGGAGAATAGATGGCCAGCAACGGACATAAGGAAAAGATTGGGGACGACACTCCTGCTGGGAGTGGAAGACCTATTGACTTGGATGTCACAGGAGATGAATACAACGCAGAAACTCGTGACCAGAATCATGGAGTGAAGGACGTCGGCCAGACTAGCGACGCACCAAAGAAACCAGATCGAAGTGGCTATTACAATGAAGACGACCTCCAGGTATGGAAGGATAGATGCTTACGGAGGGACGAAGAGATGAAGGAGATGGCAAACAAATTGGCAGACCTGCAGTCGGTTGTCAATTTCATGATGCAAAATAATGTCATGCAACCGCCGTTCCCACTGTAGGACATGCCGATTCCAGCAGCCAATGCCCAGCAGGGAGGGCAAAGAACAATCCTCATAGCCCCTCAGCACAACGGGAGTGAAAGACACTCTCACCGACCTTCCAGGGAGGTCAGACGAAGGGAGCCAAGAAGAGAAGAATCACGGAGGACGCATCACACAAAGGAAGCAGACCCCAAGGGACATCGGCATGTTCAGGGGCAGGTGCTGTGCTTCAACACAACTCATGGAGAAGGGTCAAAGAGGACTCACCACGAGGCTGAAAGTAGTGCACCAAAAAGACTGAAAGCAGGAGATGGCCGAGCTTCTGGGAGGACAAAAGAGGACTTAAGAGATTACCTCAAAAGGAAGCAACAGAATGCCGAAGCCGAGGTAAATTCCCCAGATAAGCCGAGGACACCATTCTCGGTGGAATTGGATAGGTTTGAGGCGTCGAAGAGATTCAGTATGCCGAGGTTTCAAATATACGACGGGAAGTCAGACCCCAACTTCCACGTCGGATTATATCTGAGCTCAATGGGACTGTATAGTGGGAACGAGCCGTTGCTCTGCAAAGTGTTCTCCTCATCCTTCGGGGAGATTGCATCAGACTGGTTCCACAAACTACCGAAGGGAAGCGTGAAGACATGGGAAGGCCTGGCCGAGATGTTCGTGGCCAGGTTCGTGACAAACAAGCTGCAGCCATTAAGGGTGGATGCACTGATGGCTTTGAAGATCAGTAAGGATGAAGGCCTTAGGGCCTATGCAGAAAGGTACTATGAGGTATTTAACCGAATACCAGAATGTAATCAAGAAATGGCGGTCGTATCATTCAAGAACGGCCTGAAAGACAACTGTCCACTACGGAAGTCTTTGGCAAAAACTTTGCCAAAAAGCATGGAAGAGCTCATGGCGAGAATCGAGAAGTATGCCAGAGCCGAGGAAGATACATCGGGGACTAAGGAGGTAAAGCAAGAGAAAGGAAACGGTTCGCCGAAGCGAGACCGAGGTAACAACGGATCAAACAAACATGAAACAGAACTAAGGGCTACATAGGCGGTGACGACTGTGTTCCGGGCCCCAATTCACAAAGTCCTGGAACAAATTCGGAACCAACCCTATTTCAGGGCACCAGCAAGGGCACCAGGGGAATTCATGGGGAGGAACGTTGGCAGGCGCTGTGCCTACCACAATGAAGAGTGGCACACAACCCAGGGCTGCAGAACCCTGAAAGCACACTTAGAAGACTTGGTAAGGCAAGGCCATCTGAGAGATCTGGTCGACGAGGCCAGAACAAGAGAAGAACATGCAAGATTGCCTCAAGCACCAGCAGCTCCACCTCCCCCAGTACAGCAACCTCAGGCAGGAGGACCTTGGGTAGTCAATGTGATTCACTCAAAGGTCAACGAGAACGAAATCAGAGGGGAGACCCAGAAGGTAAAACACCTACAACATGTCTATCAAGTCGGGGAAAAAAGACATCGGGCAGAAGGATGCCAGGAACCAATGATAACCTTTACTGAAGCCGACCTAGAGATGGTCCAGCATCCACATAATGATGCCTTGGTAGTATCCCTCCAGGTTGGGGAGTGCCAAGTGAAACGCATCCTGATTGACCAAGGCAGCTCTTGTGACATCATGTACGTCCGATGTTACAAGGAGCTCGGCCTTCACCTAGACGACATGGAACAATCCAATGGCCCAATGGTTGGGTTCAATGGAACGCCGACATGACCACTGGGAGCAGTAAACTTGGAGGTGCAGGCTGGCACCAAGAAGATCAAGACAGAATTCACCATCATTGACACACCCTCCCCTTACAACATCATCTTGGGAAGGCCATGGTTGCATGCAATGGGGGCAGTTACCTCAACATTGCATCAACTATTGCGATTCCCAACAGAACATGGGATAGAGGAAGTCAGGGGCGCTCAGCTGCAGGCGAAGAATTGCTCCATGGCAGCAATGAAATCAACCTACAGCATACAAGAGCCAAAAAAGACAGAAATTGAAGATGAGGACGTGGAAGTCCTAGAAGACATCGGCAAGGAGCCAGCCGAGAAGAGCGAAGAGGCACTGAAAAAAATCCTCGTCCAGGATGGAGATAAAGAACGCTTCTTTCTTCTCAGCTCGGGCTTAGCCGAAGAAGAGGAAAAAGAGTTGGAGGCTTTTCTGCGAGCAAATATTGAGGTGTTTGCTTGGACACCTTACGAAATGCCTGGCATTGACCCCGAGGTCACTTGCCATAAACTGAATGTTGACAGGTCGGCCAAACCTGTAATTCAACGAGCCAGAAGACCGACATTGACGTACGTCGAAGCGGTAGAAGAAGAAGTAGACAGACTTCTAGAGGCTAGGGCCATCAGAGAAGTTCACTACCCGACATGGCTGTCCAATACAGTGGTGGTAAAGAAGAAGAACGGTAAATGGAGGGTCTGTGTAGACTTTACTAGTTTAAACAAGGCCTGTCCCAAAGACAGCTTCCCTCTACCCAAGATTGACCAGCTAGTGGATGCCATTTCGGGGCATGGAAGGATGAGCTTCCTGGATGCTGTAACAAGCCCACGGGGGACCTCGCTACAGTTCGGACTCGATTTGTTGTCACGGTTCTTAATCTGAACCAAAGAGTCCAAATTCGGCAAATCGTTTTGAGAAAACAGATTTTGAAAGAAGAAGTGCCAAACATGGACTGCTTTGCCAGATACAGAGTCGCCACCTAAATATTTTATTTTGGAAAATTTAGGAAACCCTGACTCGTTGCCTAAGGCCACGTGTCCGTCATCACCAAAGTTGCCTTGGCTCGGGAACTTGGGTACGATTGGGGAAGGTCATTTCGTGAGCACCCCCACTCGCCCGATCAAAGATCAGCCTCTACTAACCATGATATCTAGTTTTGAAAATATTATGTGCTCTTATTCCGGTTATTAGCCTAGTTTTACTATGTGATGCGCACAGCATACAAGTATAGACCGGGTCGCCTGAATTGGAACAAAACATTTCATGTTTGTTTTTTAAAATGGTTTGATGGTGCTACTCGCAAGTAGGCTAAGACGTGGATTTGCCACCCTCGGGTGGGCTTAGAAAACATGATTTTGCCACTATCTAGTGGGCTTAAAACACACAGTCAATGATTTGTTCAAATCCAACTAACCCAACCTTCACCCACAGGCATTCAAACAGTTATATCACATAAGCAATTAGCCTCATGGTAAGCATGCTATTCATGGCAGTCACTCACACGCATGCAAGGATGCTAAAGCATAAAACTCACCGAGTACTCCAAGCCAAAACAGAAACCGATTAGAAATCCATGCATGATCCTAAGTATACAGAAATGCCTAATGCAACACATGCAAAAATGCAACTATAGCAGGCTCGGCTATTCTAAACATGGCATATGGAATGCTACAGCTAACATGTATTCAATTTGGAATTGAAATACAAATGCAGTTAGTATGATGCGCCGAGCCCGGTGCATGCAAGATAGATGAATGAATGCAAACATGCTATCATACTGTATGCTAATTGAAACATGCCATAATCTAACCATTATAAGCTGGTAAATAAAAGGGAAGAAAGACGTGGGGTTGGAAGACATACATCACACTCATGCACGCTTATTACAATATCGCCCTCGCGCAGAGGGTCCGAATAAATAGTACAGTCCAAATAATACAGTCCAAATATGTACAAATCCCTAATTAATTTACAAATTAACTAAGAAAAATAATAAACTGGCATGCAAGCCAGGGACTGTCTTGACTCTTCTCCAGATGATGAATGATGCATGTCCGGGTTGCCTTGTGCAGAAATCCACTGCGATGCCCCAATTAGCCTCTGTTTGCAATCGTTTTTGGAATGCGTGCCAAGCTCCGGAAGGCTGCTGATTCTTGATTTGCTGCAACAGAGAGCAAGAAAGGGGCATGGCAATGTATTTTCACATTTGTATGCATACCTCGATCCTCGTGCCACCAATCACGCATCTCGATGCATGATGGCCGAGGAGTCGAATTGCACAACTCAATATGAAATGAATGCACATATGAACACAACAAGACCTAACTCCATCATAGATGATCCGGAGTGTCGGTGACTGGGAAATTGAGACACGTTCCGTCACTCGGAGTACGAAACGTACCTCGTTTCCCGTGCTCGGGCTAACTCCTATCCCGAACACAATGCAGTATGCATGACATGCATGAAATGCAGCTAAGATACAACCTAACATGCAACATGCTATGAATTGGCATACACGATGCACGAGGTAACATGACATACGCAATGCGCTAACATACAGCCTAGCATACACAATGCTATGGAATGAAATGGCATACACAATGCATAATGGACTTACACCAACATGAGTGGACCTCAGCCACATTCACATAAGAGGCCATTAGATGAAAATGAGACACTCGAAATGCGTGCACACGTGCACGCAAACCGAGGACCGAACTTAAGGCACGGAATGCCACTCTAACAAGACATGACAAGGCATGGAATATGACATACTAGCATGCAAATTTCAGTAGCAAAAAGTGATGCAAAACAGCCCCGAAGCATGGCAAAATGGCACCCGATGCATGAAATGAATCCCGAAACATGAAATTAGGTACATGGAATGACCTATGGCTATGCAATGCATGCATTATTTGAATATGAAGTGTGAAGACAGAATCAAGAAAGCCCCAAAACAAGCATATTTACAGTTTTAAGAAAGGCCAAACGGTGAACAAAAATGGGGCTAAATCAATATGCAAAAATGGCCCCGAAAGAGAGATAATGAAACAAGTAACAGCTTCTGACCTTAAACAGAGAAGGGCCCTTCTACAATGTTGAAGAGGGGCCCAAAATATGATGTTTTACAGTTTACAGAAAGCCACAAAAACAAACACAAGTATGGCTAAGCTCTCATGCAAGAAATGGGCCAAAAGGGGGACAAAGAAGGAAGTGATGGCTGCCGACCCCAAACAGATGAGGGCCTTTCAACAATGTTGAAGAGGGGCCCAAAATATGACCTTTTACAGTTGATGATCAAACCCAAAACAGTGTACAATTATGCTCAAAATACTATGCAAGATAAGGCCAAAAAAGAGAGCTATAACACAAAGTATAAAAAGGATGATTCAAACAGCAAAAGACCCTTAATGAAATATGAATAGAGGGTCAAAATGAGGCCATTTACAGTTCGGACCAAAGTCCAAAAATGCAAGCACAAAGGGTTAACAAATCATACAAAAATAGGACCACAAGATGGACATAAAGGCAAGTGACAAATGGAAACCTCAAACAGTGATGAGCCCTTCAACAATGTTGAAGAAGGGCTCAAGATAAGCTACTTTATAGTTCACAACATGCCTCAAAACAGTTCATACATAGGCCAAAAACAATATGTAAGAAAATGACATACAAGGGAGGTAATGAAGCAAGTGCAACAAGGAGGCCTCAAACAGTGAGAGGCCCTTAAACAAACATGCAAAATAGCTCAAAATAAGCCTATTTCTAGTTAGGGTCGGAGCCCAAATATGCAAGAACAAAGAGATAAGATATAGATCAAAAAAATGCAAGAAAAGAGGAGGAGGGGACTTACCCTTGTAGACCAAGACTTTAGCAACCTTTGGACCAAGTTTGGAAGCTTTTAACCTCTGAAAGACAGCTCCAAGTGGCTGGAATGGAGGTTGGAAGTATGGTGCTAGGGCTTGTAGAGTAAAGGGTGTAGGACCAAGGGTGTTTTGATGGTTGAATGAGAGAAAGAGAGAGATGCAATGCAAAGCTCCAAAGGCAATTTTTTCTAACCCTTTGCAAGGGGGCTGGGGCTGCTGGATATATAGACAAATGGGTGGAAAAGAGGGGGAAAAATGGGAGGGAAACAATTCAAGTTTCCCCCAAAAAAGGCATCCCCCCGGATACAAAATCTGGGGGGAAAAGGAGGGTAAATTTGTAATGTACCAACCCTGAGGATCATGGCCGGCCAGTTTGCTAGGGTTTAGGTGGCCGGCCGGCTCTCCCCATGGCCGGCCGGCCGGGCCAGGGATCAAAAGGGCCAAGTGCAATTAGTGGCCGACCACCACAAATTGGTGGCCTCCCATGTGTGCTCAACACAACCCTGTGGTCAAAAATTGGAAACAGTGAAGCAGGAGAGAGAAAAGGCCACTTTTAGGAGGGGTTCAAAAAGGTCAATCACAATTACTAGCCGACCATATGATATTGGTGGCCTCCCAGGTGTGTACAACACAAATATGTGGTTTAGAGCTGAAAAAAGTGGCCTTAGGGTGGTCAACCCTGGGCTTTCGAGTGAGAAAAACGGGCGACGGAGGGCGATGAAGGAATATAACTGGTTGCTGAAACAATTACTGGCCTCCCACCCTTCTACGACCTTCCTGGTGATGAAACAGAGGTCCCTGCCAAAAATGAACGCAAACCGATGCAAAATGAAGGTTCGGGGGCCAAAACGCGCAGTCTGAGGCCCCGAAAACTGACTGTTAGGCACCGGGAGTGGTGTTCGACCACGAATTTGGTCTCTCGGACCACAGTGTCCCTCAAAAGGGAGGAAATAAGATGCATGCCAAAAATCGGAGCAAATGGAGGTGGTTAGGCGGTCTTGAACCGAGGCACTCGGCCTGACGGCTCCGAAAACCGGGAACCGGGCTCCGAAATGGGCAAAATGGCCTACGACCGCGAAATGTAGCCCACGGCCACTGAGAGATGATCTACGAGACCTCTCCCTCCCTCTGGGAAGAGAAACAGAGAAAATCGAGCCTGGTTCGCAAACCGAGGCAAAGCACAGAAAAGCCCGGAAGTCCGGAGGCAAGGCTCGCAGCCGAGACTCTGAAACTTCGGAACAAGCACGATATGCAACATCACCAAATGCTCCATCGGTGACGTCTGAGTTTTAAGGTCGGTCAAAAATGGGGTGTCTACAGTTGCCCCTCTTTGACAGAACTTGAAAGTCGTAAGTGACGGGAGTGAATGTTAAAGCCCAGAGACGACCCATTTTTGACAAGGCCGAAGACTTAGACAAACAGGCGAGATAAACAAAGGTGTGCCCGCAGGCAAAGGGGCAAAATGCAAAATGATATGCACAAGGCCAAATGTAACTTGATGTTCATGCAAGTGCAGCAAGCTGTAATGAAACAAATATTTGCAAACAGATGCAACAGTTTTAAGCAAGAATGCAAAGCAACAACTACATTTCATGCAGTTAGGAATGCGGAGAATTATTCAATTCTCGTCACGTCTCACACAGAGAAGATACGATACCTACGTGATTCGTCTGGTCGCACCGGCTTCAAATGAACCGTACATACAATATCGTGCCTATAAAAGAGAGAAACTCAACAAGCATAACATACTAACAACATATGTTCAATGTGATATCGAAAGTTCGACAAGCGCGGTGTCGGTGGGTGAGTGCATCGCAATGCGAGAAAGGAGTGTGCGTGACAACGCAAGCTTAAACACAGAGGCGTGGTAATACCAAAGTGACGTGCATAACAATGCAAGTATGTTCATGAGAATGCAAGTTATGTGCACAACAATGCAGAACAAGTGCAAACTAGAACGCATATTTGTCACGAAACAACGAGCAAGGAAATGCACGTTTCGGCGAGGGCGACTCGATCGTGACCTCCGGTTCACCTCCCGGGAGGGTTACAACATGTTCAAAAAGGATACTTCTCACTTTCGATGAATAATGATGAGACACGCATCGGAAGCTGAAGCTGAAGTTCCGGCGGAGCGATTTCGCGACAGAAAGTGCACTTCTTTTGTACTTTTTCAAGTCCCGGGAACTCCAATCTTTCCCAAAATTTGCAGAGAGCTTGGGACCAACCTAGGGATCACCACCGGCCAGTTTTCTTTCCCATTGGAAGCCATCGGCTAGCTTTTGAAAAGGAGATGGCCGGCCAGCCTGAAAAGGTAGCCGGCCGGCCACATACCCAAATCCGCGGGCATTTTAGTCCTTTCACCCTCTTTTCTTTAAATTCATTCGGCCAAACACTTTGAGCTCATAACCTCAGCTCCGAAATCATCTCCTCTAGCTTCCCAAACCATTTTCCTCCTCAGATCTGCGCCCTATACGCGTTTTCCAATGCCCCACACAAGTTGTTTTCGCGAAAACTTTCAGTTTTAAGCACTTTGAACCGATTAAATTTTGATTTCGGTGCTTCTTTTTTCATTTTCGCCACTTGAGGTGAGTCTGTCTCAACATCTGGAAGATTTTCTCGGGAGTTGACTTTTGTTGACTTTTTCATTTCCCGAGAGTTGACTTTTGTTGACTTTTTCCAATTTTGGCTCATTTTTGCTCCTTTTGCAGATTTTCTGAAATGGCTGGTCATTTTCCTCACGGTGGAGGTCCTCCGGGCGCTGGGGATGATCCTGACATTATGGCTCTGCCTCCGGGGGTTCGACCCTTCATACCTGAGAGGTACGCCCCGCTAGCACACATTCTTCCGCGAGCTGTTTTCCATCACTTCACAGACTTTGATGAGCGAGCACCCGGAGATCTGCTTCTGTGGGAGCCGGAGTATCACCTCTCTCATGAGGCACGAGAGGTATTTACTTTGTTTTTTCCTTTTTTGCAACGTATTCTGCATTTTTCGTGCATTCCGTTTGCATTCTGAACACATGGTTCAATCACTTGAGTTTCTAAACACTTAGCCCATAAATTGATTGTGAACACACGGCACACACTGATTGAGAGTTGAACACGCAGCCCAAACATTGATTTTCTGAACACAGCTCAAATTGAAGGTGAACACACGGCACACACTGATTGAGAGTTGAACACGCAGCCCAAACACTGATTTTCTGAACACACGGTTCGAATTGAAGGTGAACACGCGACACACACTAATTGAGTTTTGAACACACAGCCCAAACACTAATTTTCTGAACACACAGTTCGAATTGAAGGTGAACACACGGCACACACTGATTGAGAGTTGAACACGCAGCCTAAACACTGATTTTCTGAACACATAGTCCGAATTGAAGGTGAACACATGGCACACACTGATTAAGATTTGAACACGCAGCCCAAACACTGATTTTCTGAACACACAGTTCGAATTGAAGGTGAACACACGGTACACACTGATTGAGAGTTGAATACGCAGCCCAAACACTGATTTTCTGAACACACAGTTCGAATTGAAGGTGAACACACGGCACACACTGATTGAGAGTTGAACACGCAGCCCAAACACTGATTTTCTGAATACACAGTTCAAATTGAAGGTGAACACACGGCACACACTGATTGAGAGTTGAACACACAGCCCAAACACTGATTTTTTGAACACACAGTTCGAATTGAAGGTGAACACACGGCACACACCGATTGAGAGTTGAACACGCAACCCTAACTGATGTCTAGCACGCAGCTTACACTTTGAAATCTGAACACGCGGCTCATTCACTTCACTTTGCACGCAGCCCATTCATTTGCACACAGTTCATTCATTTCATTTGCACACAGCTCATTCATTTTATTGAAGCATGTATTCATTCTGAATGCAGGTGACTTCTCGCACTGTGCGGGGATACGGCTCCACCGTAGCTAGAGATTGGTACGCCGAGCTCCCGGAGGCTGTCTGGGATTTGGTTGATTTGGCAGGGTTTGGGCCCTTTTGTACTGGGCTTTCTCGTTGTCCTGCTAGGAGGACGTTGATGGCAGCTTTGGTAGAGAGATGGTGGGACATCACCAACTCCTTTCATTTTTCTGCCACGGGGGACTTGACTATGACCCCCTTTGACTTTGCTGTATTGACTGGCCTTGACGTGGGAGGTTGGCCCATTCCTTACGACGAGGACATGGATCAGTGGGAGGCCGCTTGGATATATTTGCTGGAGGCTCGCCCGCCTGTTGATAGAGCTTCGGGCAGAGTTGGATACACCTGGTTCTCTTTCCATTTTCGGAGGGTGGAGATGGAGCCCGGGACTCCTGAGGAGGCAGCACAGTATGCCCGTGGTTTTCTGATGTTCCTCTTCGGGGCTACTTTGTTTGCCGATAGAGGGAACATGGTTGGGCTATATCTGTTGAGCGCTTTGGTGGACCTATCACAGGTCAGACGATATGACTGGGGTGGCACTGGCTTGGCTACCCTTTACTGCTACATGAGCGCGACCTCCCGCGGACGGGGGGACTTACTTGGTGGCTATTGGAGAGCTTGGGAGGTACTTTCTGCCCTCCTGATTTACATTCCTGCTCCTCATTACTTGTAAACTGCACACACGGCGTACTTTACACTCTGTATTTTGCCCTCAGCACTTTGCATTTACATTCTGCGCTGTTTTCCACAGTTATGGGTCTATGTGTATTTCCCGGTATTAGCCCTAGAGATGGTGGTGGAGGGGCCCCTCGTGACCGCGTATTCACTGGTATTCGAGGGCCAGCACCGGCCAAGACCTCGAGAGTCTCTCCTTTATCTATGGCAGTATTTTGACACGGTGCGGTCGAAGGTGGTATTTCAGAACTCTCAATTCTTTGTGTTTTCATCTTTGATTTGTCTTGTACCTTCCTGATTCTTGATTGATTGGTTATCCGCAGATTACATGGGAGCCCTGGGCACTCTTAGGTGAGGGTCTCCGATTCCAGTTTGCTGGAGGGCGGAGTGCCTCTCAGTACAGGATCCTATTCGAGGGGCCAGTTGGTAGGGCCTGGTTTTTGGGGGAGCGCTTCTTGCGTCAGGTATGGGGCTATACTTCTCAGGACCCTCCCTCAGCACCCCCAGTCGAGATGCGGATCGCTGATAGGCTCTCTCGGGATGTTGTTAATGCTATGCTGGGTACTGATGCCTTACTCCATCTTGAGGAGGGGGATTATGCTACTTACCGTCACATATATCTGATGCCTCCATTGACGGGAGTCCGTACTCCGACAATGAGGCCTGCTAGTATGCCATCTTCGAGCCGGGCCCGGGCTACAGACGCCCCCTTCCACCAGCAGGGCCGGCACATCTAGAGGTGGGGGTGGACCGATTCCCCCGATTCCTCCGACTCATCATCATGCTGGGTGGCCGGACTTGCCGATTGAGTTGACGGGGTGGCGATTCGGGACTCCCTACCCGATTCCGATAGAGCCTCCCCTTCCTGATCATAGATACGTCAGAGATCCCGATTCTCCACCGGTATGCTTTACAGTTTTGATTTATCAGTCAGATACTTGCACGTTCATTCCTTTACTGATAGTTTTGCACTTGTGTCTACAGCCTCCTGTCGAGTATGTGGATGAGATGCTCGGGATGATGGCCGCACTGGAGGGCATGGTCCTTCGGAGAGAGGCACAGCTAGCCATCATGGGTGTCCAGGTACTGTTCAGTTTTCTTGTATTTATCATATGATAACATGCTGATTTTGGACATTTTACTGCATTAATAGGCTACTTGCGTAGAGCACATCTGACACACACCACCTTCATGCATTATTCGTGTGTATATCCACCCTGCGTAGCGTGTTTGCATCTGCATCTGATACACATGTTTTTGCTGATGTATTCAAAATGCATTTTTCATTTTCAGATGCCTCCAGTATATGCTCAGCCGCAGGCCGGGCCACCTGGGCCTTCTCGGGGAGTTGGGCCATCCAGGCCTTTTCAAGGAGCTGGGCCATCCATGCCTTTTCGAGGAGCCCGAGGAGGAGGGTCGTTTCGCAGACGCAGAGCACACATTATAGAGGAGGAGCCTGGTGAGGATGAGGAGGAGGAGGCTGCAGATCGTCAGTCGGAGACATCTGCTGACAGAGAGGAGGGCTCTGGTCTTGGCTCCGAGAGTGGAGGCGAGGCTGAGGGGGATCCTGAGGATGATAGCTCCGACTCGGATGGTGATGGGGGTGCAGAGGCTATTCCGCAGAAGAGGATAAAAAGGGCCTCTTATTCCCGCTCTTGAGAGCATTGATGTTGCGGTTCCCTGTTTTATTTTCCTTTTTACTAGTAGTTTGTGGCACATTGCACTTTATTAGGCAGTTTTATTTTTGTAAAACTTGTGCCCTTTGTTTGCAAAATAAAGCATGATGGAATGAAACAGCTTTTGAAAAAGGTGTTGTATTTTAAACTCTTAGCATCACATCGCATCGTTTTGCACCATAATGAGATTGAATGAAAATGTGCATTGTGCATTTGCCCAGTCAGGTAGTGAATCGACGCAACAACTTAACTTACCAAGATACAACAAAACCTTAGCAAGTTTACAACTCGATAAGCAAAAAAAACAACAGTGTAGACAACTTAATAAACAAAACTTAACAAGAAAATTGCTTAAACAAAAGGGTAACGACTCAAAAATACGAAACACGACAACTCGACAAACAATTCGATAAGCAAAACGACAACTCGATAAGCAAAACAACAACTCGATAAACAAAACTTAACAAAACAAAGTGTACTTCGGATGATCTGGGCAACGGAACGCATCCGAAACAGAGGGAAATGGAGGCCTTTGACATACCCTTTTGCATGGAAATGCTTGAAACTTCCTTCTGGAGGGTAAAACAGGACTGAAGAAACACATTAAAGCATGGCCGGCTACTTTTTGGGGCCGGCCGGCCAGCTTTTTGTATGTGAGGGGAGAAATGTGGCCGGCCTGCTAGAAAAGGTGGCCGGCCGGCCACTTATCTCGGCAGCCGCCAAATTTTCGACACGTGTCCCCCGAATAGTGTCCCATCCTCTTTAAAAGCCCCAACTTCGGGACTCATTCATTTCATCACTGCTTTGCACAAAAAAAATGGAGGCATTCCTCGTAGAAAATCTCACATCTTGGATCTCTTCTTTAGATGGCTCGGAAAAGTTGAACTTCCGGGGTTTCGGTTTGAATGCACTATTCGCGTGAGTCGTACTCCGCTGCACCTTCCTTTCCTCCATGCCGCAGCAAGGTTCTGGAACCCAGTGACGCACGTCTTTAGCTTTGGCGGGCAAGAGGTATGTCCAACTTTTGAAGATTTTCAAGTTTTGATGGAGTCTGAACGTCATGAAGAGATTTTGCCCCAGTTCCGCTTTGGCCACGCCCAAGCTTTAGGGCGGATGTGTGGACTTACCGCGCATGATGCTCGGTTTCTGATCTGTAATGGGGAACTGGATATCCTCGGTTTGATCCATCGCTTTTCTGGTGCCGGTGACCGCGGCGACCACCATTGGCAAGGTTTTCGACAACATGCCCTCTGCTTGTGCATGCTATCTTACTTGCTTGCCTCGGGTCTGGGTGGACCCAACATCCGTTTGATTGAAGTTGCTCAGGGCTTGAAGGAAGGGAAGAGCTGTATTGCTATGGCATTGGCCGAAACGCTGATGGGCTTGGACGCTTTCCACCGTCAGGAGACGACCAGATTTGCGGGGAGTCCACTACTGCTGCAGGTAATGTTTCCCACCCAATCTCACATATGTATTTGCTCACATCACTTGGCCCTCAGGCTCGGTTTTTCTCACAAAACCCTTGTCTCACTGTTCTCTCATCGCACGTCTCTCTATTCTTTATTCTCTCATTTTTCATCCCTCCCCAGGTATGGTTGATGGATAAATTGCAGGTTGTGGACTCTTGCCCTGCCTACTCAGCCCGCGGCTACTTCTTTCGACAACATCTGATTGATGCGCTTGATGAGGGATGGTGGTTCAACTGGATGTGCAATTTGTCTGCTGACCGTATTGCTTGGCGCTGTCCTTGGCTCAATCTTCCGGCAATGAGCTATAGCATGTTCCGGCAGACTGGAGTCCAGCTGATTGGTCTGACTCACTATGTGTTCTATTTTCCGTTCCGGTTTCAGCGCCAGTTTGGCCATGATCAGACTTGCCCGCCAGAGGGGATTGAGTACCCGGCTGCTTTTCCGGTCCGAGGCGCACAGCTTGCCCGATATGCCACAGCATGGAGGACTAGAGAGCTCCTGGCCCCTGCTCCCACTTTCAGTTGTACTTTGTCTGACGAGTGCTGGGATTGGCTCAATGAAGAGGCACAGATTGGGCCTAGCTTGGCATCAGAGGCTTCGACTAGCTCTGGGAGGGGGCGCAGGGACACCTGACTTGACTATGCCCCGGATTTATTGCCTGATTAGTACTTTCAAGTTTTCTATATGAGTGTAATAAAAAAGCAACTTCAATCGTATGCAAGAGCAAGCGAATTTTGTGTTGAAATCAATGAAATTGAAGGTTGTGGTACTGAAAATTTTCCGCTTGGGTCCAAAAATGGTCTTAGTTGTAAAAAGATTAATTTGAACAAAGTCAACTTTTATTAAAACTTTTCAAAACTGTTTTCGATATGGATCAAAACTGGACACGCCTGAGATCTGTCACTGAGATGCACAACCCCGGATCCTAGCAACTGGAAAGTTGCCCCTAGTTTGAATAGTACTGCGGCACTGTGTGGCAACGAAAAGTTGCCCCTAGTCTGAATAGCACTGTACCGGAGATCGCGATGAATGCTGATGGAAAAAGATGACTGAGATGATCAAAATGGACAAAGTTGATTGGGAAAAGTTTATGGCTGAACTCCAGGATGAAGTTGCCTACGTATCCCAAAGATGGGAATCAAGCCTTACGTAGTTCAGGCTTAGGTTCACTCGAGTATTTTTGCTCTCCTTTTACGCTCTAACTTTTGCCAAGGCCGCCCTTTGCGGGTTTTCAACCTTGCGAGCTCAGTTTTTATAATTTCAAAAAAAATTTTGTGCTCTGAGTTTTGCCTAGGTCGCCCTTTCGGGTTTTCGGCCTAGCGAGCCTCTCAAGGGTAATATTTCTTCAACTTGTCCATATTGATCGGTTGTGAGAACTCCAAGCCATCTAGATCCATCAGAACCACAGCTCCACCTGACCAGATTGACTTGATGATGTAGGGACCAGTCCAATTGGGTCCAATTGGGTCTGAACTTGGCCCTTGGGTCGTGGATGGGAGCTCGGTTGTCCTTGAGCACCAAATCTCCTTCTTTTAAATTCCTGGACTTAACCTTCTTGTTGAAAGCCCGGGCGATTCTGCGTTGATAACCCTGAACATGGTATAGTGCTTTCAGCCTTCTCTCATCAAAGAGCATGAGTTCCTCAAATCTGCTCTGCTGCCAATCCGCTTCGGCTATTTGACATTCAGCCAGTACCCGTAACGACGGGACCTCAATCTCAATAGGTAGAACGGCCTCCATCCCATAAACCAATGAGTACGGAGTCGCCTCAGTAGAAGTTCTGATTGAAGTCCGGTAGCCCCACAGAGCAAACGGCAGCTTATCTGGCCAGTCCCGGTAGGTTTCCACCATCTTATGTAGTATGTGCTTGATATTCTTGTTGGCGGCCTCAACCGCTCCGTTGGTCTGCGGCCGATAGGTAGACGACTTATGAAAAGTCACGTTGTATTTCTCCAACAAATCAATCACCTCCTTCTTAAAGTAGGAACCATTGTCTGAAATTATCTCACTTGGGACTCCGTAGCGACAGATGATGTTATTTCTGATAAATTTTGCAACATGCGAAGCCTTCAACATCGCATAAGATTGGGCCTCGACCCACTTCGTGAAATAATCTATCGCTACCAAGATGAACTCATGCCCATTCGACCCCTTCGGAGTGACAGCCCCGATCACATCAATTCCCCAGACTGAAAACGGCCATGGTGAAGTCATGTTGTACAGCTTCGACGGCGGAATATTCATGCGATTTGCATGGATCTGACATTTGTGGCATCGCCGAACAAAGCCGATACAATCCTCCTCCATGGTGGACCAGTAGTAACCCTGTCTGAGGATCTTCCGTGCTAGCATTACTCCATTCATGTACGCACCACATTCTCCCCCGTGGATGGCTTCCATCAGACGCTTTGACTCTTCGGCATCAACACACAGCTTATGCATTCCCAGATGGCCTCTTTTATACAGCTTACCCCCACAGATGATGAATTGAACGGCCATTCTTCTGATTGCTCTCTTATCCTTGGCATTCACCCCTGGCGGGTATGCTTCCTTTTCCAGGAAATTCCAGATGTCGTAATACCAGGGGTTTTCGTCCTGAACCTCATCTATAGTAGCAATCGACTCGTAGGCAGGTGCAAATTTCTGGTCAATGATGGCTGGACGCATTCGGACTCCACACGGGATGTCTATCATGGAAGATAGAGTTGCTAAAGAATCGGCGAACCTGTTGTTCTCTCTTAGTAGATGAGTAAAACTTAGCTTCTCAAACCAAGGAATTAGCAAGTCCAAGGTCTGGTGATACATCATTATCTTTTCCTTTTTTACTTTCCAGTCTCCTTTTGCTTGAGACACAACAAGGTTCGAGTCCCCGATGACGTCCAATCGTCTTGCCCCTAGTTCTAGGGCTGCTTCTAGACCAGCGATGCACGCTTCATATTCTGCTTCGTTGTTCGAGACTTTGAACTGGAGTTTGAAGGCTAGAGGGATACGGGAATTGTCAGGCGCTATCAGCAACACTCCTATCCCATATCCGTATTGATTAGATGCTCTGTCAAAGTACATCGTCCAAGCTTCATCGTCAATATGCAAAATAGCTTCATCTAGGAATAGGTACTCGACTGCTTCACCCCCTTCCACTGGATGGTCGGCTAAGAACTCTGCCACTGCCCTTCCTTTGACTGACTTGCGTGTTACATATTTCAAATCAAATTCGGAGAGCAACAGCAACCAACGAGCTAGCCTACTCGTAAGTGCTGGTTTCTCAAAAAGATATTTGATGGGATCAAGTCGTAAAACCAACATTACGGAGTGAGCTAACAGGTAGTGCCGCAGCTTCCTGGTAGCCCATACCAAAGCTAAGCAAGCCTTCTCCAGCGGAGTGTAGCGGGTCTCGTAATCCAGCATCTTCTTGCTCAGATAGTAGATGGCCTTCTCCACCTTATCCTCCGATTCTTGTGCGAGCATGCAGCCCATTGTAGTCTCAGTTACTGACAGGTACAATATCAACGGTTTCCCCGGTTCTGGCGGTGACAGCACGGGTGGGTTCTGCAAATATTCTTTAATCTGTTCAAAAGCAGCTTGGTATCGGCCGTCCCATTGAAATTTCTTGCCTTTCTTCAGGAGACCAAAAAGTGGTTCACAAGTTAAGGTTAATTTTGAGATAAACCGTCTTATGAATTGCACTTTACCCAGAAAGCCTCGCACCTCCTTTTCAGTCCTTGGTGGGGGCATTTCTAGGATGGCCTTAATTTTGGAAGGGTCGACTTCGATGCCTCTCTGTGTAATCAGAAACCCTAGCATTTTTCCTGCTGTAACGCCGAATGTACATTTCTGAGGATTCAGCCGCAACCGGAATTCCCTGATCCTTTGAAAAAACTTGTGCAAGGCGGTGTAGTGGCCCTCTCTTTCTTTGGACTTGACAATCATGTCGTCTACGTACACCTCGACCTCTTTGTGGATCATGTCGTGTAATATTGTGGTTGCGGCCCGTTGATAAGTAGCTCCAGCGTTCTTCAACCCAAATGGCATGACTCTATAGCAGTATGTCCCCCACGGTGTGGTGAATGCAGTCTTTTCCCGGTCTTCTGGCACCATCACTATCTGGTTGTAGCCTGAGAAGCCATCCATGAATGAGAGCAAAGCATGCCCTGCTGTGAAATCCACCAACTCATCGATATGCAGCAAGGGAAAGTCGTCCTTCGGACTAGCTCTGTTCAAATCCCTGAAATCCACACATACCCGGATCCTGCCATCTTTCTTCGGCACTGGAACAATGTTGGCCAACCAAGTCGGGTACTCGGATACCAGCAGGAAGCCTGCGTCGATTTGCTTGGTGACCTCTTCCTTGATCTTGAAAGCCCAGTCCGGGCGGATCCTCCTGAGTTTCTGCTTGACAGGTCGGGCCTCGGGGTCAAGGGGGATCCGATGCTGTACAATCTCAAGATCGATTCCAGGCATGTCTTCGTAGGACCACGTGAAAAATCTTTGAAATCTTTTAATAAAGCGACTAAGCGCTCGCGTTCCTCCGAAGACAACGTGGACCCGATCTGGACCAGCCGCGGGTCCTCCTCAGTACCAATGTTCACGGTAGTGATTTCATCAACTAATGGTTTAACAAATCTTTCCTGCTCTTGCTCAATTAAACGTTGCAAAACCGGAGGAACTTCGTCATCGTCGTTTTCATCAAAGTTTTGAAAGTCTGAATTAATGCAATAAATCAAGGGCACAGAAAAGTACTCAGAAACCACAGTTACTTGATTCTCATTAAGCACATCCAAATCGTCCGATTCATTTACAACAGACTCAAATGAAAAGGAAAAAGACGACCTAGACAGGACTGTGGTATCCGGGTTATCATCCCCAGGATTACCAGGTTCAGACTCAGTCGAGCTGGAACCTGATTCCGACTCACAAGACTCGGTGGAATCAGATTTTGGCTCACTACCTGACCCGGTGCTGTTGGACAAAAATCCCTCCTCGTATTGCCAAGTGAGAGAGGGTGCGATAGATGCATCCAAGATAGTTGCTGGCAGGCTCGCAGCCGTTTCATCCCCAATCATGGAAACCGAGAAGTTATCCCCCAAGCACTTATGGTCGATCGGAGGATCTGAAAGTAGACTTGCCAATGCTACCCCCATTTCAATTTCAGCGCCCTCGGCATCCCCTGCTTTATACTGCTCATCCTCAGCTGATGGGTTTGTCTGCTCTGTGGCAACGTCATCCCCGATAGTTGCAGGTCGAAGAAGATCTCGAAACCTGGCACGCGCTTCTTCTCCGCGTTTAGCCACGGCTCTGGGAAACTGCAAAATGGAAAGTCCTCCCCTTCCCGGACGAAGCGTCCGTTCAGGGTACCCTAGATGGGCCTATGCATTAATTCAAAAGGCTTCCCAGCCTGCTTTGCTCTGGCTCTTCCGGCCATTTCTTTTCCCTTCCTCACCCAGTCCTCTTTGGTGGGCAGATAACCCAAGCCAAAGGTATGAGGGTTGTGTGGCACTTCGGCCAATGCTGCGACGCCTTTCCGGCCGCTCCTTCCCAATCCCATCCCGGGGACGTGTTGTAGCTTGTTCATGAGGTAGACGGATTGAGCACTGACGTACACTCCCTCATTCACAGCCATAATATTCTGCACCACCCGGGCCTCAGCCAAGGTGAACCCTGATAGGAATACATCCTTCGTGCCATGCTCAATTTCCAAGACTGGTGTGGACACTTCTGGCGGCGGATGGATTGATGAATTTCCGAAGACAATAGCTACCCCCTTCCCGTAAGGGTACTTCAACATCTGATGTAAAGTGGAAGAGACTACCTTCACTTGGTGCAACCACGGCCGCCCCAAGAGTAGATTGAAGGTTGCGGGAACGTTTAAGACATGAAATTCGATGTTGTGTTGTCCCGGACCAACCTGGGTCTGAACCTTGACAGTCCCTATCACTTCCCTGCTAGTATTATCATATGCTTTGATCACCTGAGTAGTTGGTGTGAAGTCCGCAGGCTTCAACCCGATTGCATACGCTGTTCTGGCTGGGCAGACGTTGATGGCGGATCTGGTATCAACAAGTACCACCGGTATCCATTTATCTCTACATTCCACAGAAATGTAAAGGGGTTTGTTATGATTTGCACCCTCAGGTGGCAGTTCTTTGTCTGAAAAGGTTAGCGTCGGGGAACCTCCTCCCGAAATAACCAGCCCAACCAGCTGCTCTGGTGTAGTATCTATAGAGAGTTTGGCCTTGTCCATAGCAGATAGGACAGCCTGTCTATGCACCCGTGATGCCATAAGCAGTCCCCAGATGGAGATGTCTGCTTGTATCTTCTTTAATTGCTTGAGCACAGCTTCTTCTTCAATCTGCTTCTCCCTCTGTTTCTCAGCTTCCTTGTCTTTCCCAGATGCCTCAGGTTGGTCTAGGTGCGGGGGCTTGAAATACCGCCCACTTCTTGTCATATGAGCGACCTCGTCAATATACTAGGTATCATCGGGCTGATTACTCCCCCAATCCTCATCTGTGTGGGCAAGACATAAATCCTCGTCTTCCCACCACATTCCGTCGGCAGCCGACAAACACCTGTCCGGCTCCGGTGTGATCGTACTCGCAGTACCTTCAGTCCGTATGCCCGCAGCATTTTCTGTTCTCGTGCACACAGCACTCTCGACCCCCACATGGGCCTTAGCTTTTCTGATTCTCTCGGAATCCTCAAATTTTTGTTGTCCCAACTGCGTCAATACAGCTGGTTGTTCAATACTCCCTGCATTTACAATGCCCAAGTTCTGAGCGAAATTCTTAGTGCCGGCGCTCTCCGGCGGTGTATTCTGACTCTCGGCCCTTCCGGCCACCACTAATACTCTTGCCCCTGCCGGGCCCTGTTCTGGTTGATATTCTACGATGTCTGGTTGATCATCTAACCATCCGGTAACTTCTGCCGACTCCTCATACTCGAACCAGTTGATTGCCGCATCCCCTGATTCTTGGTCACTGAAGAACTGGAGGTTGGCAAGGTCCTCTCCCACAGCTGTTAGATCATCCGTTCCCCGTTCAAATCTGTCCCCCTGTATTACACATAATTCTGCTCTTTCTGGCAGCCCTACACTCAGCTCAGACTGGCCCACTGACTGGATGTATTCACTTGGATCGTAGACCCCTCCAGCGAGATTCCCATACTGTTCAATCCTAGATTCAACAACCCCATTTTCCTCTGAAATTTGCCCTGTCTCATCTTCGTTGGTCACCACCATTGGCTCAGATTGGGTTGTGGAGGTGTCCAACATGCACAAGTCGGTGCAGTCAGGAAGGATCACCTCCGGCTTAGGTAGGTGGGATGGGGTGATATAGATACTAGGATCGTAAGACGCGACCCCAGTTTGGATGAAGTTGATCCTGCTGGGAGGAGGAGCTTGGTTATGTGGTGGGAGAGGATTTGTTGTGACGTTGGGTTTGTCGGGAGGCGCGATCACCTGCTTGTCAATAAGATCCTGGATCTCATGACGCAATCTAAAGCAACGGTCGGTGTCATGACCATGCTGTTGGTGATACGCGCAGTATTTTGCCGGGTCATGAGAGGGAGGGAGTGGATTTGGCAGTGGCCTCGGCTCTAGGGGCGTCAAATGCTTCTTCCTGATTAATACCCCCAGAGCTTTGGACAGGGGCATATATAGGGGGCTGAAGGTTCTTTGGCCTCTGGGCTGGTATTTGGCGGTTTGGGTATTGCTTCCAGATGCGCCAGAGAAAGGTGTGGCTGCCATGGGTCTTGGGGGAGGGGGAATGATGGTGACCATGCTCACCTCTGAAGCTCGTGCAGTTGCAGCGCCACTCGGGCCTGCGTTGTTGTTACGGTTGAAAGTCCTCCTAGGTTGCTCCCTATCCTGGTCGATCAGACCTTATTTCATGGCATCCTCGATCTGTACCCCCATCTCGTGTAGATCTGAGAAGGTGGGAAAGGGGAGTACGATCATCTTCTGCATCAATTTTGGTTGGAGATTGCGCACAATCATCCTGATTTGATCTTTGTCAGTAGGCCTCAAAGTCATCATCGATGCCTTCGCCCTCCATCGAGTTACGAAATCTGAGAAAGTCTCTTTAGGCTCCTGCCTCGTTGTTTCGAGATCACGAGTTGTAATCTCGATCTGGGTATTGTACGAGTACTGTGCAACAAAGGCCTCAGCCATTTCATCCCAGCTTCTTTTTACCTTATCCTCTAACTTCGCGTACCAGATAGCGGCCACACCCGACAGGGTTCGGCCGAACAGCGAAAGCTTTTGTGGTCGGGTTAGGCCCATTGGCCGCAGGATGTCTGAGAATAGCCGAAGATGGACCATGGGGTCCCCGGACCCATTGATGCGGTCAATTTGCGGCATCTTGAACCTATCGGGCAATGTCACGGCCACGTCGGTATATCCGTCCTCGATGTCCGGAATAGCCTTTACCCCTTGTGATTTCTTGAAAAGCTTCTCGAGCTTGCTCAGTTTTAGAGCTGTATGGTCTATTTCGAACTCGAAGGGAGAGTCCGGGTGGTTGGGTGTATGGGCCTTGAACAATTGAGGCGGAAGCGGGGGCGGAGCTGGCCCCGTTGGAAGGTTTGTGTCCTCTTGGATGTTCTAGACATTTGGCACGGTGTTCTGGGTGTTTGGCAGAGCATTCTGGACAGTAGGTGCCTGCTCGGGTAATGGGGCCCCTGGTGGAGGAGGAACTTGATGCGAAGCAGATGCCGTATTCTGCTGTTGCAGTCTGGTGATTAGCTCGGCCTGCTGGGCCATGATTGTGGCTTGTTGCTTGGAGAACTCCGCTTAGCGGGCAGCGTCCTCTTGCATCTGTTTCATGCTCTCATGCATTTGGCGCATCAGGGCTTCTACCCCTGATGTATTTTGCTGATCCATCCGACTGACCGGTATGTCTATTTCTATAGCAACAATTGAGACCTCAGTCCTACTGTCCTCTGATGGAGTAACCCACTGTTCTGGCAACCTCTGTTCTGACACACTGCGCTTCCTTGGCCTTCTCCTGACAACGGGGGGTAAAGAATAGAACACTGGATGTCCGTCAACCAGATCCTCAGATCGATTGAGCCGGCGACCTCTTGTCCAAAGTGCTTGGGAAATATCTACTGGGTCGGAAGCAATCGTCCTAAAACTGCCCCTACCAAAAAGATAAATAAAGCGAAAAGGAAATAAATAACCAGATAAATGAACAGCAAGACAGCTTTAAAATAAATACACAACACACAGTCGGGCATACAACACATAGTTGATAAGCTGAACACACACTGTCCTCAAACACTGATCATTATCCATGAATCACTGTCCCCGAAAACTGAATCTGATACCCGTAGATAACTGATTCTCAAACACTGACTGATGCCCGCAGGCCTGATGCCCAGACTCATAAATTGATACATGCATTCTTGTAGAGACGCACTCTAAAAGCACATAACAGATAAGTGAGAGCCAAAACACCCCTATGTTGGGGTAGGGTTTCCCTGTCCTATTTTGTCAAGAACTAGGGTTTCACTACGCACGCAGCGGTTTCAAACAACCTATATCGGGTAAGCAACCTGTCCTAGTTTGGAATGGTCACTACGGATTTCGATATGCACTAGGTCGAATGGTCAAAGAGGGTGCCCCGGTAAAACCGGGGTTTGTGTTCCCATACTGGCAGAGCCCATAACCGGTCAGCCTTATGGTCATGCCTTGACAAGACAAGCCTCCGGCAAACCGTTCAGGAATAGCAGATGGCAAACACGGTGTCCTAGGCGCACCAATGCAAATGCAATGCAAAGAAACACATAAGTGTAGTCAAAACCAGATATCATGAGTTCGAGTCAAGTTCTCTAAATCCCCAGCAGAGTCGCCAGAAACGGTAACAAGCCCGCGGGGGACCTCGCTACAGTTCGGACTCGATTTGTTGTCACGGTTCTTAATCTGAACCAAAGAGTCCAAATCCGGCAAATCATTTTGAGAAAACAGATTTTGAAAGAAGAAGTGCCAAACATGGACTGCTTTGCCAGATACAGAGTTGCCACCTAAATATTTTATTTTGGAAAATTTAGGAAACCCTGACTCGTTGCCTAAGGCCACGTGTCCATCATCACCAAAGTTGCCTCGGCTCGGGAACTTGGGTACGATTGGGGAAGGTCACTTCGTGAGCACCCCCGCTCGCCCGATCAAAGATCGGCCTCTACTAACCATGATATCTAGTTTTGAAAACATTATGTGCTCTTATTCCGGTTATTAGCCTAGTTTTACTATGTGATGCGCACAGCATACAAGTATAGACCGGGTCGCCTGAATTGGAACAAAACATTTCATGTTTGTTTTTGAAAATGATTTGATGGTGCTACTCGCAAGTAGGCTAAGACGTGGATTTGCCACCCTCGGGTGGGCTTAGAAAACATGATTTTCCCACTATCTAGTGGGCTTAAAACACACAGTCAATGATTTGTTCCAATCCAACTAACCCAACCTTCACCCACAGGCATTCAAACAGTTATATCACATAAGCAATTAGCCTCATGGTAAGCATGCTATTCATAGCAGTCACTCACACGTATGCAAGGATGCTAAAGCATAAAACTCACCGAGTACTCCAAGCCAAAACAGAAACCGATTAGAAATCCATGCATGATCCTAAGTATACAGAAATGCCTAATGCAACACATGCAAAAATGCAACTATAGCAGGCTCGGCTATTCTAAACATGGCATATGGAATGCTACAGCTAACATGTATTCAATTTGGAATTGAAATACAAATGCAGTTAGTATGATGCGCCGAGCCCGGTGCATGCAAAACAGATGAATGAATGCAAACATGCTATCATACTGTATGCTAATTGAAACATGCCCTAATCTAACCATTATAAGCTGGTAAATAAAAGGGAAGAAAGACGTGGGGTTGGAAGACATACATCACACTCACGCACGCTTATTACAACATCGCCCTCGCGCAGAGGGTCCGAATAAATAGTACAGTCCAAATAATACAGTCCAAATATGTACAAATCCCTAATTAATTTACAAATTAACTAAGAAAAATAATAAACTGGCATGCAAGCCAGGGACTGTCTTGGAGAAGATGATGAATGATGCATGTCCGGGTTGCCTTGTGCAGAAATCCACTGCGATGCCCCAATTAGTCTCTGTTTGCAATCGTTTTTGGAATGCGTGCCAAGCTCCGGAAGGCTGCTGATTCTTGATTTGCTGCAACAGAGAGCAAGAAAGGGGCATGGCAATGTATTTTCACATATGTATGCATACCTCGATCCTCGTGCCACCAATCACGCATCTCGATGCATGATGGCCGAGGAGTCGAATTGCACAACTCAATATGAAATGAATGCACATATGAACACAACAAGACCTAACTCCATCATGGATGATCCGGAGTGTCGGTGACTGGGAAATTGAGACACGTTCCGTCACTCGGAGTACGAAACGTACCTCGTTTCCAGTGCTTGGGCTAACTCCTATCCCGAACACAATGCAGTATGCATGACATGCATGAAATGCAGCTAAGATACAACCTAACATGCAACATGCTATGAAATGGCATACACGATGCACGAGGTAACATGGCATACGCAATGCGCTAACATACAGCCTAACATACACAATGCTATGGAATGAAATGGCATACACAATGCATAATGGACTTACACCAACATGAGTGGACCTCAGCCACACTCACATAAGAGGCCATTAGATGAAAATGAGACACTCGAAATGCGTGCACACGTGCACGCAAACCGAGGACCGAACTTAAGGCACGGAATGCCACTCTAACAAGACATGACAAGGCATGGAATATGACATACTAGCATGCAAATTTCAGTAGCAAAAAGTGATGCAAAACAGCCCCGAAGCATGGCAAAATGGCACCCAATGCATGAAATGAATCCCGAAACATGAAATTAGGTACATGGAATGACCTATGGCTATGCAATGCATGCATTATTTGAATATGAAGTGTGAAGGAAGAATCAAGACAGCCCCAAAAAAAGCATATTTACAGTTTTAATCAAGGCCAAACGGTGAACAAAAATGGGGCTAAATCAATATGCAAAAATGGCCCCGAGAGAGAGATAATGAAACAAGTAACAGGTGCTGACCTTAAACAGAGAAGGGCCCTTCTACAATGTTGAAGATGGGCCCAAAATATGATATTTTACAGTTTGCAGCAAGCCACAAAAACAAACAAAAGTATGTCTAAGCTCTCATGCAAGAAATGGGCCAAAAGGGGGACAAAGAAGGAAGTGATGGCTGCCGACCCCAAATAGATGAGGGCCTTTCAACAATGTTGAAGAGGGGCCAAAAATATGACCTTTTACAGTTGATGATCAAACCCAAAACAGTGTGCAAGTATGCTCAAAATACTATGCAAGATAAGGCCAAAAAAGAGAGCTATAACACAAAGTATAAAAAGGATGCTTCAAACAAAAAAAGATCCTTAATGAAACATGAAAAGGGGGTCAAAATGAGGCCATTTACAGTTCGGACCAAAGTCCAAAAATGCAAACACAAAGGGTTAACAAATCATACAAAAATAGGACCACAAGATGGACATAAAGGCAAGTGACAAATGGAAACCTCAAACAGTGATGAGCCCTTCAACAATGTTGAAGAAGGCCTCAAGATAAGCTACTTTACAGTTCACAACATGCCTCAAAACAGTTCATACATAGGCCAAAAACAATATGCAAGAAAATGGCATACAAGGGAGGTAATGAAGCAAGTGCAACAAGGAGGCCTCAAACAGTGAGAGGCCCTTAAACAAACATGCAAAATAGCTCAAAATAAGCCTATTTCTAGTTAGGGTCGGAGCCCAAATATGCAAGCACAAAGAGATAAGATATAGATCAAAAAAATGCAAGAAAAGAGGAGGAAGGGACTTACCCTTGTAGACCAAGACTTTAGCAACCTTTGGACCAAGTTTGGAAGCTTTTAACCTCTGGAAGATAGCTCCAAGTGGCTGGAATGGAGGTTGGAAGTATGGTGCTAGGGCTTGTAGAGTAAAGGGTGTAGGACCAAGGGTGTTTTGATGGTTGAATGAGAGAAAGAGAGAGATGCAGTGCAAAGCTCCAAAGGCAATTTTTTCTAACCCTTTGCAAGGGGGCTGGGGCTGGGGCTGCTGGATATATAGACAAATGGGTGGAAAAGAGGGAGAAAAATGGGGGGAAAACAATTCAAGTTTCCCCCCAAAAAGGCACCCCTCCGGATACAAAATCTGGGGGGAAAAGGAGGGTAAATTTGTAATGTACCAACCCTGAGGATCATGGCCGGCCAGTTTGCTAGGGTTTAGGTGGCCGGCCGGCTCTTCCCATGGTCGGCCGGCCAGGGGTCAAAAGGGCCAAGTGCAATTAGTGGCCGACCACCACAAATTGGTGGCCTCCCATGTGTGCTCAACACAACCCTGTGGTCAAAAATTGGAAACAGTGAAGCAGGAGAGAGAAAAGGCCACTTTTAGGAGGGGTTCAAAAGGGTCAATCACAATTACTAGCCGACCATATGATATTGGTGGCCTCCCAGGTGTGTACAACACAAATATGTGGTTTAGAGCTGGAAAAAGTGGCCTTAGGGTGGTCAACCCTGGGCTTTCGAGTGAGAAAAACGGGCGACGGAGGGCGATGAAGGAATATAACTGGTTGCTGAAACAATTACTGGCCTCCCACCCTTCTACGACCTTCCTGGTGATGAAACAGAGGTCCCTGCCAAAAATGAACGCAAACCGATGCAAAATGAAGGTTCGGGGGCCGAAACGCGCAGTCTGAGGCCTCGAAAACTGACTGTTAGGCACCGGGAGTGGTGTTCGACCACAAAGTTGGTCTCTCGGACCACAGTGTCCCTCAAAAGGGAGGAAATAAGATGCATGCCAAAAATCGGAGCAAATGGAGGTGGTTAGGCGGTCCTGAACCGAGGCACTCGGCCTGACGGCTCCGAAAACCGGGAACCGGGCTCCGAAATGGGCAAAATGGCCTACGACCACGAAATGTAGCCCACGGCCACTGAGAGATGATCTACGAGACCTCTCCCTCCCTCTGGGAAGAGAAACAGAGAAAATCGAGCCTGGTTCGCAAACCGAGGCAAAGCACAGAAAAGCCCAGAAGTCCGGAGACAAGGCTCGCAGCCGAGACTCTGAAACTTCGGAACAAGCACGATATGCAACATCACCAAGTGCTCCATCGGTGACGTCTGAGTCTTAAGGTCGGTCAAAAATGGGGTGTCTACAGATGCCTACAGGGGGTATCACCAGATCGCTATGGACCCAGCAGATGAAGAGAAGACTGCATTTATCACTCCCAAAGGGCTATACTGCTATAGAGTGATGCCCTTTGGATTGAAAAACGCAGGAGCCACCTACCAAAGATTGGTAACCAAGATTTTCAAGCACCTGATTGGCCGAACAGTAGAACTCTACATTGACGACATGGTCGTTAAGTCCAAGGAGCCAGAGGGTCATCTCGCCAATCTAAAAGCAGTCTTTGAAATCCTTAAAACATATCGGCTCCGACTCAATGCATCGAAGTGTGCATTTGGAGTTGGATCTGGTAAGTTTCTAGGATACATAGTGACCAGGAGGGGCATTGAGGCCAGCCCAGATCAGATCAAAGCCATCCTAGAGCTGAAGAGCCCGACGTCGGCAAAACAAGTGCAGATGCTAACTGGAAGGGCCGCAGCCCTAAACAGGTTTATAAGCAGAAGCTCAGACAAGTGCAAACCTTTCTTCAAATTAGTGAAGAAAGCCACAGACTTTCTTTGGACAGAGGAGTGCGAAGAAGCATTAGCCGATCTGAAGAAGTACCTGACCAAACCGCCAGTACTTTCAAATCCAGAACCTGGGGAGGAGCTGTTCCTGTACTTAGCAGTTTCAGAACATGCGATTAGTGCAGTACTAATCCGAGAAGAAAAATGGGAGCAAAAGACTGTTTACTATGTAAGCAAAACCCTAGCCGATGCAGAAACAAGGTATCTACCCTTAGAGAAATTGGCACTGGCTCTAGTAATGGCTTCAAAGAAGTTGAACCATTACTTCCAGGCCCATAAAATTGTGGTACTGACAGAGCATCCATTGAAGTCCCTATTGCAGCAGGGAGACTTAACAGGACGAATAGCCAGATGGGCAGTCGCCCTAGGCCAGTATGATTTGGAACACAGGCCCAGAACTGCAATCAAAGGCCAGGTTTTGGCCGACTTCGTGGCCGAGTTCATGCTAGAGTCCATCCAACATTGGGCTCCATTGAGCCAAGACAGACAATGTCTAAACAAGCAACCAGAAGCCCAGCCAAAGGCTAAAGAACAAAGGAAAGAAGAGAAACCCAGACCCTGCAGCATTTACATCGGCGATTCCTTTCAACTATTCGTTGATGGGAGTTCAAACCGACAATGAGCGGGGGCAGGAGTAGTACTGATATCTCCAGATGGAGAAATATTAGAACAGTCCATTCGATTGGGGTTCAAGGCCTCAAACAATGAGGCAGAATATGAAGCATTGATTGCAGAACTGAAGCTAGCAGCAGCAGTACAAGCAGATGAGGTAATAGTTTTTTGTGATTCACAATTGATAGTTAACCAGACAATGGGCGAGTTTGCAGCCCGAGATGAAAGAATGTCGGCCTACGCAAAAGAGGTCATGAGGCTGGCAGCCTTATTCCAAAACTGCAGACTGCTTCAAGTCAGCCGAGATGATAACAACCATGCCGATGCATTGGCCAACCTAGCTAGTGCAATACAACCAGGAAAAGCAAGGACAATAATGATTGAATACTTGTCGGGCCCGAGCATTGAACCAGTAATCACAGAACGTGAAGCAATGTGCGTAGACATGGGACCAAGCTGGATGGACGCAATTGTTGCATTCCTGAAAGAAGGAAAGCTGCCAGAAGACCAGAAGGAGGCACACAAGATCAGATTGAAGTTGGCAAGATTCAGTTTGACAGCAGAAGGACATCTCTACAGAAGGTCCTTCATTGGACCCCTCTTAAGGTGCGTACACCCTCTGCAGGTTGAAGATTTTTTATATGAAATTCATGAAGGAATTTGTGAAAGCCACACTGGGGGCAGATCGCTAGCTCACAGGGCCATTACCCAGGGGTATTGGTGGCCCTACATGCAAAAAGATGCAGAAGCCTACGTGAAGAAGTGTGAACAATGCCAAAGGTTTGCACCTTTGATACACCAGCCAGCTGCTGACCTAAACCTTGTATCCAGTCCTTGGCCATTTGCCCAATGGGGAATGGATCTCGTTGGGCAATTGCCCCAAGCAACTGGGTAAAGAAAGTACCTGCTGGTAGCAACAGATTACTTCACAAAGTGGATAGAAGCAGAACCTCTTGCCAAGATCCGAGATGTGGATGTCAAGAACTTTATATGGAGAAACATCATCACCAGATTTGAGATTCCAAGAGCAATCGTTGCAGACAATGGGACACAATTTGACAGTAAGCTGATCAAAAACTTCTGTGCAAAGTTTAAGATCAAGAACTACTTTTCAACCCTAAGTTTTCCACAAAGCAATGGACAAGCAGAAGTATCCAACAAAGTAATTCTGGATGGGATAAAGAAGAGGCTGCAGGCAGCAAAAGGGAAGTGGGTAGACGAATTGCCCAATGTACTATGGGCATATCGGACTATGCCGAGAAGATCAACAGGAGAATCACCCTTTGCCATAGCTTATGGCACAGAAGCAGTCATTTCATTGAAGGTCGGCATCCCAGGGATCAGAACCCAGGGAGTTGAGAACGGGACTAATGATGTGCACTTAGCCCGAGATCTAGATCTTCTAGAAGAAAGAAGAGAGAAAGCTGCAATACAGCTTGCAGCATACCAGCAACAGCTTGCTAGAGCTTATAACAAGAAGGTTAATCCAGGGGAATTTCAAGTCGGCGACCTAGTCCTGAGAAAAGTCGTCGGCAACAAGAAGGATCCCAGGGAGGGCAAGCTTGGCCCAAACTGGGAAGGACCCTACAGAATCACTTCGGTATTGGGCAATGGGGCATATCGGCTTGAAGATAATGAGGGCAAAGCATTGCCAAGACCCTAGAACACTTGTAATTTGAAATTTTTCTATCATTAGATGTTGCTTATTTTTTGCCGATGTCATCAATAAAATCTTAACAGAATTCCCACAACTTGTGAAACTATGCATAATAATGTTTTTGAATAATGAGAACCCAAGTGGAACTCAGGTTCACATTGGGGGCAGAGAGAAGACAAAAACACTTAAAACTTGTTGAAATTTGTAACAATTTACAAATTGAAGTTAAACCGATATAATTGTTTATCTTCACTTGTTGAAATTTGTAGCAATTTACAAATTGAAGTTAAACCGAAATTATTGTTTAACACTTGTTGAAATTTGTAGCAATTTACAAATTGAAGTTAAACTGAAGTGATGCTTAACGCCTGTTGAAATTTGTAGCAATTTACAAGTTGAAGTTAAGCCGAGATAATTGTTTATCTTCACTTGTTGAAATTTGTAGCAATTTACAAGTTGAAGTTAAACCGAAATTATTGTTTAACACTTGTTGAAATTTGTAGCAATTTACAAGTTGAAGTTAAACCGAGATCATTGTTAATCGAGGTAATTCACCCCGAGAAGGTTGCACAAAGAAGGAAGAGTATATTAAAAGACTTGCAAAATATTCTAAAGTATAGAATCATGCAGAAACAGTCAAGAGAAGACAAAGGTACAAGCATTCAAGAGAAGGAAAGTTGAAGAACAAAGAGGCACGTCGGCCATTTGCAGAGCTTACATTGTCTGAAAAACAAAAAGTACAAGAGTACAAAAGACAAAAGAAGAAAAACATGAAAATTAAGGTTCCTCAGCATCAACAGTAACTTGGGGTAGGACCTCGAAAGGCTGTTGAGAAGCCACCTCGGCCGCCTTTTCCGCTGCGAGCTCAGCGTCGATTTCTGCTAGAGTTTCATCAATACTCTTCTCGGCTAGAGGAACATTGGATGATACCTGCTCAAGGACAGCTTCCTTGGGAACCTCCTCAACCTCCTCATCTTGAGTCAAGTCAAGGACTTGCTCATTTTGAGGAGGGGACTTGGCCCCAGTAGCCTCCTTGGATTTCCTTACCAAGGCCTCATCCTCATCTTGACCCTCAGATTCAGAATCATCATCAGATTGGACTGGAGGTGGCGGCGGAGGGAATGGAGGAGGAATGGCGTCGGCATTCCGAAGAGGCGAGTCCTCGGGGACATTGAGCTTTTTCAGAAGGGACATCCAGCCAAGGGAGAAAACCCTGTTGCATGCCTGCTTCACTTGTTGCTCACAAGCCTCCGTGACATCGGCCATGCCCTGAGCATACGCCTTCTCATCAGCATCCTTGATCTCGGCCACTTTGGTGGCCAAAGCATCTTAAAGTTCCTTCTGGGCCTGGGCCACTTTTTCATCGGCCTCCTTCAGCTGAGCTTAAAGGACTTTATTTATCGCCTCAACAGCGCCGACCTTTTCTTCGGCAGCATCCTTCTCTTTAATGGCAACCTCGGCCTGATCCTCTAGCATCTTCATCTTTGATTGCAGGCTCTTATTGGTTTTCTGAAGTGTGGCGACTTCCCTCTTCTTCTCGGCTAACTTCTCACGGTTCTCAAAAGATTGCATCGAGAAATAGTGGGCATGCTAGATGGCCTGGAAAAAAACAGAAGTATTAGAAAAATATTCTAAGTGTGAAATAAAGAGAAAGAAAGAAAAAGTACCAGACAAAAACACTTACTTGAACAGAGTGTTGACACATCAAAGCATAGCTTTCGTATTCACTAAACCCGGCGTTTCTCTCCAGATCACCTGGAAGAAGCAGTGTAGTGCTGAGGGCAACGCCGACATTGATATCGTCGGCGCTGTCACTAGCCATAACAGGCTTATCTTCTAGGGTAATCTCGGGGGCCTAGGGGGCATCAGGTTTTTTAGACCCCAAGGTCGTTCCAGAGGATGACCTCGGCCTTTTTGACTTAGTAGATTCAGAGGGAAGGGTTTCAGCGGACCTCTTCGTAGGGACAAAGGCAGTCTTTTCACTTGGAGCCAGCTTGGAAATTGGCAAAGTGTCTTCAGTCTCAACCTGAGTCACTTTGGCCTTTGGTTGAGCCTTCTTAACTCTTTTTGGCTTGGATGGAAGCTGGGTTTGTGTTGGTAGAGCATCAACATCAGTTGGGATATTGGCTAAGAGATCTTTGGCCACAGGTTTTGCGCGACCCATCTCGGCTGCAAGAACAAGACGTCGACGACGTTTGCGTTGAGATGGTGGGATTAGGTATTGAGCCGAAGTAGACGGCTGTTCTGCTGGATCGGATGTTGATCCTTGGTCTATCCGAGATGTTGATGCGGCTTGTGAAGTTGTGGCAGAGGGAGGAGATATGCTCTTCTTTTTTCTCTTGGAAACGTCGGGAAGAGTTGATTTGTATGTCGGAATGAAGTTAAGAAGCAGAGGCGCCTTCCGTTTTTGGACTGGCAAGTCCAAGAGTTTCTTCAAATCCTTACTGAGAATGAAGGATTGGCGAAAGTTTTTTGGTGGCTGACGGAGAGCTGCAAGGGAAAAACAGACATTAGAAACAGGTAAAATATTAAAGACTTGAAAAGAAACAATCAAGTATTAACAACTGGGCTCTTACCCTTGCCCTCTAAAACTAATCGGGGAAGAGAGAAGAGATGGAGATCCTCATCTGGAGCAAACTTCCAATTTCCTGAGGTAATGAAGTAATTGTCTCCAGCCCCCTTGTTGGAGTCTAGGAGGTTGGCTACGATTTTAAACTCTGTGGATCTCGGCTTAAAATAATAAATGTAGCCTTTTTCTTTCAAGTTAAGGCTGCACATGGTATAGCAGTATTGAACGTCGGCTAAGGTGATCCTAGCGTTTTCCTATTTAGCTAAGGCTATGATACCGTTGATCACTCGATAAGAATTGATAGCAAGTTGCATGGGGTTCAACTTATAATAATGGAGAATCTCGCGAAACAGGGTGTTGAGTGGAAACCGAAGTCCATACTCAATAAAGGCAACTACAGGGAAGGGCATGGAGTCGTCAGTAGGCATGATGGAGTCATCATCCCCAGCCAACCTCAGATGGACGTCGGCTGGGATTTCAAACTCCTGTCTAAAGAATTCTAGTTTGGTTGGGGTGTTTACCCTATGCCTCCACATACCCATAACGTCGGCCTAAATTAGAAGGACTGGGTTTCAGAAGAGAGATGATCTAAAAAAGGTTTTGTGAACCTCGGCTAAGACCTAGGTGTATATTGATGCAAGAATTTGTGAAGATTGTTTTAGTTTTGACGGGTTCTACAGTCAAATCCCAAACCTAAATCTATGAAGACGAAGATTGAAAACACAAATCTGGAAAACAGAAAAGCAAGAATGAAGTTTCAGAATCAAGAACAGAGGTGGGGCTATCAAAAGCACAGAAAATACAAGGAGTATAAGGTCAAGAACAGTGACAAAAGCGTAAGAAAGTGGTGAAACAGTGCGTGTGTTCAAGATTTGGCAAAAGCAGAATTATGGAATAAATACATTCAGATATATAGTTCGCAAGATAAATGTCTGAACAAAACAGTAATAACAAGAAGTAATGAGGAATATCAAAGGAATTGAAAAACGAGAGGAACAGTTGCTTACCAGAAAAATGGAGCCGGAATGAAGATTGCCGAAGTCAGACGACAGTTACAGATGTAACAAAATGGCGAAAGCTTCACAGGAAGGGAAAAAGGAAGGCAGTTACAGAGCTTGGTAAACTGGAACAATGGCGTATTCAAGAGCTAGAGAGAGAGAAAAAGCAAGTGAATCGAATGCAAAGTAAAGAGACGAAAGAAAGAAAAAACAAGTTTTGTCAAAATATTTTTGAAACGGCGGCAAAAGAAGGCATTAAAAGCACCTGGAGCAACGCATACGTCAGACGGCGCACGCAGAGAAAACGGTTTTCAGGCGCGTCAGAAACACGATCCAATGAGGATCAAACGCGTAAACGAAACAGTTGAAAACCGATGCTTGACAGCTCACACGTATGAAGAAGTTCATAAGGAAGCTCGTGGAGTTCTTGATCTTTTAGAAGACATGTCGGCCTATGATGATGATCTCGGTTGAGATACTTTAAGCCGACGTACTTGAAGGAAGTACCGATGTAGGTTCCATCACCTCAGAATGCCGAGGTAATAGAACCTAGAGGGCAGTTGTGGGGATATATTTTTTGAGTACCGACACGTGGCAAGGTGACGCCGACGTGTCAGCCGAGGTGCCACGTGTCCTGGTCGTTATGCCGAGGTGATCTCGGTGTTGCCGAGGTGACCTCCGAAGATATCAGAATCCGAGATGAGCAGATAAGGGACAAGAGTCCTAGAATGAAGAAAGACTTCAAGATGGATAAGGATAGTATTCCTAGGGAGTCTATCCTTATCTCTTGTAGAGTCCAAAGTAAGCACTAAATGGGAGTCCATAGAAGTCAGGCTTCTAGTGGGACTAGGATTGAGTAAACTATAAAAGGGAGGCACCCCCATGGGTCTAAGGTACGCAATTTATACTTTGAGCAGTGAATTTAACACTTGATTATCTTTGAGAGATATACTGACTTGATCGTCGAAGTGCCCCCGGGTGGAAGAACCATCGCCGGAATCTTCTCTTTCTGTTGCAGGTTAGCCAGGTGTCATCTATTCTGTCAGTTCTCTCCAGCTGATCACTGAGTTGGCAGTGTGATCGGAAAATTACTCACACACAAACATTTGAGAAACATTTATTTGTTGGGAAACTGAAGTTCTTGATGTTTTGGAAACACAAATATGTTATGGTATGAAAACATTATGTTGATGTGTTGTGAATATCTATACTTGGAGCGTTATGGAATTTGTTTTAAATGCTTGTGATTTCATTCAATGAAAATAAACTAAAGAAATTAGTTTTACTAATGAATGGGTCAATACATTTTGATCAGGGGGGCTTACTCTATTGTGGTAACTTTTAAAAATCTCCTTGACATACATACTTCTTATTATCCTTGTTTTGGCCTTGAAGCCCTTTTTATAGGGAGAGTTTTTTTTTTTATCTCATTTTTTCAAATCCTCTATTTACAAAACTTCGTGAAAAACACTTCTTAATGCTCTTCTTTTGAAACTTATACTTTGAAAACTTTAAATATTTGTCATCATCAAAAAGGAAGAGATTGTTAGCTCCAAGGTTATTCAAATTTAAATTTGTATTGATTTTGAATATTGACAAATATTTTAATTTCATTTTGTCATTCGAAGTTTTCAAAATAAAAACATACAAATTATGCTTCAATAGTTATAAGAGTTATATGATTCTAGAGTATTGTTTTTCAACCCTTCAAAACAATGAATTAACACTTGCATGCAAAACAATATTCTTTCTTAAAACAGGTACAAGGGTCGACACCAAAACAACAAGGGCCGTGTAACAACCCCAATCCGTAATTAACTATTAATCCATAATTAAGAATGTTAAATAATTGTTTAAAATGGAATTAGGTGCCAATTGTGTATTTTGTGTGCTATTTGGCTTTTTATTTTTACCCGTAGAATTATCTGTCTAGATTTTTGCTTTGAATATGAAATTGATAGCCTAAATGCTTTTAGAAACCGAATTTGAGTACATGGAGAGACTAATGGAAATATTTGGAACCATATGAGTAGTTTTGTTAAAAATTGATTCAATTTAGTAAAATATGTGATTATATTGAGCCTTAATGGGAACTATTTTGGATTAATTGAATTTTGTGCTAACTTGGTTAGGTATGGCTACTTGTGTTTGATTTAAATGATGCATGATTGGTACCTAATCCAATCCTATTAATGATCCAAGGTGTGATTAAGTGTACGATGTGCTAAGGTATTTTGTAATGTTGGGTATGGAGGATTAAAATCCTTTAGTGGGTGTGTGCTGAGAAATCTGTGTGGGTGTATTGAGAAATCTGAGTTGGGCATTTGGTGATGTTGAGTGTAGGGGATCACAACCCTTGTGTGTGTTGGAGCCTTGCATATATAACCACGTGGGCATTTTTGATGAGAAGTGAGGTGTGTGTATGTGTATATTCAACTTGAGTAAGGGAATGTTTGTATTATACATTTTGTTTATTTGATTCTTTATGTTGAGAGAGTTCAAGCTAGAGAGGGAGAGAGAGCTTGGCTTTAAAGAGAGAGAGAGAGCTCAAAAGTTTGAAGAAGAAGAAGAAAACTAGGAAGATTCATCTCACATTTCTGAAATTAAAGCTTTGGGCAAGAATTCTATGACTAATTTCTATTGTAAATCCTCCATGCATCATGATTTCAACATATCTTTGAACTAATTTCATGAAATTAGTAAGAGAAATGGGTTTTTGAGCTTGTGGATGACTTGCATGTGCATTTTTGGAGATTAACCTTTGGTGCCATCATTTTGAGTTTGAGTTTTGAAGCCATTGCAAGCATGTGAGTTTATAACTTGCATAATGTTTAGAAATTCATGAGTTCATAACAACCATTTGCATGTTTTGAAGAAATCATGAAAATAGTTTTAAAATCTTACATGCAAGAGCTTTGAGTTTAATTTTGGTAAATTCATGAGATTTCAAAACAAATGGTTTTTAAGGGGTCATGTATATATGTTTTCTAAAGTAATTTTGTATTTTTGAATGAGCTATGCATGACCCAAGGCTTTGAATTTGTGTTTGGAGCTCAAACTTTATGTTTTAAAAACTCAGAATTTCACAGCTGGCTCGAGCGACGAAGTGGTGACTCGAGCCAACATTACGAGCTCCCAGTATTTTGAACTCTGCAAAAGCTGGCTCGAGAGCTAGCTTAGTTTTTGCCTTTAGTTGGCTCTAGCCAACAGCTTATTTTTAGCATATTTTCAAAAGATGTTTTAAGTACATATCTTCGCTTCCTTTTCTGTTCGAGCATTCTTAGGCATGATTTATGAGCCATAAATGATTAATAAGCTAAGAAACATCACATGTAAGTGAATTAGAAAATATGTGTCGAATCCGAGTATGTGGTCCAATATGAACCAATTATGTGGTATGGAATGAATAAGAAGTTAAAGCAAGAAAGCTAAGCCATGTATGGCCATATGAATGAGTGATAATGAGGCATGTTTTGTGCTATGTACATTTGTGTTTGTAGGTCAAGACTCGAAGACTGACCAATCATTTCTAGAAGCCCACTGTGAGTAACATTATTGTAAAGATATGTTCATATGAATTATGTTCCAAATGTGATTTGATAAGTTATGATTTCTGAAATGATATTTGTTTATGTGAACGAATGTCCTATGTTTGAAATCTATTATGGCATCCATAGATAGTCCCAAGTCATGGGAGACGGCATGTTAATGCGGGTCCATGACATATATGTGATTACGAGATCTCGTTAGCCACCTGTCAAAGTGGTGATGTGTTTAATCGATATCCAGAACCGATTACTCTAGTCGGATGATAATGTGATGTATTCTATTACATGTACCATTATTATGTTCGGATATAAGAATTGAATCTATTATGATCTGTTTTATGAATATGATATGTTCGAAATTTGTTCACTAACTTCTTTACATTAATGTTATTCACTGAGTTTTAGCTCACTACGTGTATATATATGTATAGGTGAGCGTTCTGGAGATCAGGCCTGAAGACTTTTGTCTGGATCTGTGTTCTGTTGTCAGCCAACCATTGTGCCTCACGTGGAGGTTCCTGAAGTGTCACGTGTTATAAGCTCCAGTTGTTTCTGTATATAAGACTTTGTTTGTTTTTGTTGGCTGTTCTTAAGATGCTATAGTTAAGTGTGTAGGTGTAACGTGAGAATGTTTTTTTGGATATGTATATGAAGTTTTAAGTATTATGTTTCATATAAGTCAGCACAGCTTATTGGACGATTATATTTATGTATTTGCTTCCGCTAATCCCTTAATTTTGTTTAATTTGTTCACAGGCCTTCAGTAATCCCAGGATTATTGGCTGGTTACAATGCTAAACCTATAGGGGCGAGTTTGGGTCGTGACAAGTCGACACCAGAAATAAAACTCAAAATGCCTAAGTGTTCCAGCTGCAAGGGTTAACACCAAAACAGTAAAGGTCGACACCAAAATTCTATGTGCAATCCAGCAGTAAGGGTCGACACCAAATTTCATAATGCAATCTAGCAGCAAGGGTCAACACCAAAAACAGCAAGGGTTGACACCAAATTTTAGAATATAATCCAGTAGCAAGGGTCGATACCAAGAATGATAAAGGTCGACACCTGGAACACCTGGAACTCAACTTAGAGAAGAAAAGAAAGCAAAGGGTCGACACCTAATCTATAGGGGTCGACACCTATAAATCTGGGTTTAAAAAATTTCACCTGCCAAAACAGATCCAGACTGTTGCAAATCATTTCTTAGCTACTTTTTCAGATTTGTGTGCAAAATACGTCATATCTTCTGACCACTGAGCAGATCCTCTGGTACCATATCTTCTCCAAGAAGTTGACTTATGAGGTTGAGCATTAAATAAAAAGCTTATGCATTTCAAGACCTACCTACAGTCTGCCTTCTTCTTGCTCTGATCAAACACAGATGGAGCAAATCTTTCATGATCTTCTCCAACAGATAGGAGATTAAAATCTCCTTTCTCTCTCTAACAGTTAGAAGCCATCAATATTATAAATATGGAGGTCTCTTTTTTCATTCAAAACACTTCTTTAATACAATAAGCCTAGAGCATTCAAGAGTAATCAAGAGCTTTTAATATACTCCATTTGTACTTCCATTTTCATATTTGAGCGAGTCTTAAATTACTTGAAAGCTTACACTTTCATAATCATATTTTGTGAGAGAATATTTGTAAAAGAGGATAGTTGTTCCTCTTATTCTTGTTCCTTATTTTCTGAGTGACACACTTGTAAAGTGAGGCATTTAGTTGAGAGGTCCTCAACAGATTGAAGTAAGTCCTTATAAAAATCCACAAGCTAGGTAAAGCTTGGTGGTGCATCTATTCATAGTGAAGAAATTCTCAAGAAGGTCTCTTGAGAGTGGACGTAGGCCGGTGAACCGAACTACTATAAATCCTTGTGTCAAACTCTTTTTTCCTTTCTTTTTACTTTATGTGCATTCATTTATTGTCATCTGCTTTTAATCACTTAGTCTTTACAGATTTATTTTCGAACCAAATTTTTAATTACCTAATTCACCCCCCCTTCTCTTGGGTTGCTGTCACGACCCAAACCTGCCCTTATGGGTTTAGTATCGTAACCGGCCAGTAATCCGTGATTACCAAAGGCCTACTTAACAGTAAAGACAATAAGACAGAGTAAGGGGCTGGCGGAAGCCAAACAGTAAATAAAAGAGATGTCCAATAAGCTGTGACAATCTGAATGCACAAAGACTTTTATGAACAAGTCACATTCATAACCAAAACACATTTACATATCAGCTATACATAACATACAAGTTAGGGATTCCATCCCTATGCCATAACTGTACAGTAGGAGTCTATAACATTTATTACAGAACAGAGACAAAGGGTGAGACTAAGACACCCCAAAAACAGCCTTAACTTGACGGGCTTGGAACCTCAAAGTGAGGCACAATGGTTGGCTTGACAAAACAAGAGCTTAACACAACACTCCTAGCTCCGGTCCGATGCCTGGACACCTACATATAAATATAAACAGTGAGCTAAAGCCTAGTGAATAACAATTGTGTAAAGAGGTTAAGAATAAATGTCCTTTCAGTATTTAAACAGTCATATCAATCACTTAGAAACCATAACAGTCATATGTGGTACATCTAATAGCAAAACAGTACAGTAGGTCTTAACAGACCGAATAGTCAATTGATGGCCATCATAACAGTAACAGTAGTAGTTCCAAACATTGGAACCGACAGAGATCTCTGTGACAGTAACAGTAACAGTACAGTAACAGTAAATTGCTATGGATGCTACGAATACAGTTTACAAATAGGACAAACATTCATTCATTAAACTATAACGTTTCAGTAAGCAGAACAGTTGATCATTCGGAAAATAATCATAATTGAACATATCTTTACAACATTGTTACTCACAGAGCACTGGGCTATAGACAAGCTAACGAGCGTCCTCGGATGCCAACCCTACAGTTGCAGAACGAACACACACTCGGGATTAATAACTTAGCCCCTAACTATACTGGTGTGGTTCTATAACATTATCCTCATTAAGATGCCTTAAACTTGGCCTAGGAATGCCTAGGATGGAATGAGGATGCAAAAATGCACTTGAAAACACTTTTCAGAATTTTTTCAGGAAACAAGGGTCTTGCTCGAGCGTGGCTTTCTACGCTCGAGCGAGCGTGCCAAAACAGAGGGGTCGCTCGAGTGTGGACTTCCTCGCTCGAGCGGTCTGTAAAAATGCAAAAGTACTGGTTGTTGAAAATTTCCGCTCGATGCTCGCTCGAGCGTGAGACACATCCTTCGCACGAGCGTAGGTCTCGCCGCTCGAGCGTGCGTCTGCGTGCACCAAAAACCTGAGAGCTTGCAATTCACCATCGAGCCAACATTCCGTCGCTCGAGCGGACCTCTGAACAAAAGATGGTCGCTCGAGTGTGGAAGCCAAAATCTGGAATTTCCAGATTTGCCTCCCAAGCTCAAACCAAGCATTCAACACTTCAAAACTTAACCTTTTGAGCCCATTTTCTGGAAAACACTTGAAAACTCATACTATAACATATTTTGAAAATCAATTTTGTAAAATCAAGCCCAAAGGTAAGCCAATTGAACATAATTTCAAAGAAACTTTCATGAACTAAACAAGAACATAACATGCAAGAGTTCACATGAATTCCAATGTTCTAAAACATGACCAAATGCAAGTTTGAACTCAAAATCATGGTGAATTCATGGACTACAACCAAAATGTGGACATGCATGTGGAAATTCATGAAGAACATCCTCAAAATGCAAGAATATGCACATGCATACATAAATTAATTCTCAATTCAACTCTTTAAACCAATTCTTGACTTTAAACTCCAAATTCCATGAACCATGCAAGAAACAACTTAAATTCACAATTAAGAATATGAATTCTCTGCCTTATGCCTTGAATTCCAAAAGTGCTAGCTCAATTTTGCAATTAACCTTCAAATCTTCTAAGTTCAAGCAAGAATTCTAGATGAGCTCAATTTTTCTCCCAGTTCACTCTCCCTCACGGTTTTGGTCTTCAAATGAGATGAGGAATGACATGACTAAGTATATGAATTAAGCCTCAATATGCTAATGAAAGTGGTCCACTAAATGGTACAACATGTAAATACTTGAACTAATGTGATTTAACATTATTTAATCTAATTTAATCATTACAAATCAAATTCTAATTAAATCTACCATAAAATCACATAAATCCTAATTAACACATAACACTAATCAATTTCTGATTCGGCCGCCGATAAGGCCTTCAATTTGCAGTTCAAAATTAAAACATGAACAGATCATTTAATGACAAACAGATAGAAGTGCAATTAATGCAATACACTCATACAGTCAGTTCAGAACTTCAGCTTAATCAGTCACTTATCATGCTTAATCACAGATTAGCACTAATCAGAGGTGAGGGTTGTCACAGTTGCCTTCCTAAACAACAAACTTAATAGTCGATAAATTCAAATCATGATATCTACTATATAATAGATCATATATTATCATTAGATGTCTAATAAAAATTTAACCATACATTAGGTTAAATGTTTATACTATATATGAACATTACGATCATTTATATTCATAACAATGAGAAAAAAAGATAAGAGTAATTAAAATTTCAATCAATAGTTTGAACCCTTGAATAGAGAAACATGTACTTTTTTAGAAGTGTTGTATCATATTTTGGACATCATACTTGGTAAGAGAATACCTTATCTACCAGACCAAGTCTCCAAAAAAAGAAAAGAAATTTACATCTAGGGAAGTGTTTGTACTCCAATAATAAACTCAAAGGCTTAATTCGTCCATTATGAAATCTCATAATTAACAATGCACCACCAATCAAGTTTGAGTTAGACTAAGCAAGATAATTTATTTATCAACATTGATCACTTTATTTCAACACCCTCAAAATATCATAAAATAATTAAATAAATTTTTTAAAATGATCCACTCAATAAATATCCAATCCAATGAACCAATTCCCTGTCAATGCTGTTGCATTAAGCAAGTTCTAAACTAAAGTTCATAAAACTCTTTATATATATATATATACACATAATTAGATCTGCCTCTTGTCTAAGACGGCACAGCATCATATTTGATGGAGTGCCCTTGTGGGCTAATGGATTGAAGCATATGATGGTCAAACTACAGTGTGATTTGGTATATGTTATACTTTCTTTTCTTTTTTTTTTTAATCGGTAAGAGGAAAATACAGGAAGAGAAAGTTGTATTACATAATAGTATTGCAACTTGAACCCCCTCATCCTGCCTAAGTAAAGAAGCACCTCATCTACCAAGCTAACCCTTAGTCTTTGTATATATTATAGGAAAAATAACCTTCATTGGTTCTATAGTTTGTCTCATGTGTTATTGTAATCTTTATAATTTTAATTATATCAAATTTACTCTTGAATTTTTCGTAGTGTATCAATTTAGTTCAGTTGATAATTTAGAAAGAGTCAAAGGATAAAATAATTGAAAGATTGTCCAATTTAAAATGGTTCATTCCCAGATTCTTTTACCGTTAATTTCTGTCATTAATTAAATTTAAATTGACAAAATGTAAAAATTTTAAAAACAAAATTGAAAATTACAATAGCCAAGGGGCGTAATTTGCCCTAATATTACATTATATGAAAATTAAATTAAACTAAAAATGAGAATTTTTATTTTCCTCCACTACATATGGAAGTGAGTTTATGGTGATGTTGAAGCACCATCTGTCATGATGAGTGCCAAATACAGTCTAGTATATTCTTTAATGAATTGAGCTTTTTTTAAGGTGCATCTATATCTATTTTTGTTTTCTTTTTCAATTTACTTTACTAACTATAGCTCATATACAAACCTACCTTCTTTCACAAAGAAGCAACATAAAGATAACTTAAATGATTGATGGTTAAGGCAACTCTATAGTTTCATTCTCAATTTTTTTTAATCGTTCTCAAAATTTGATCATGAAGGAATTGCAATATAGTCAAAAGGGACCACATGAAGTCATATTCAAACTAAGGATATAACCACAAATTATTATAGTGTATGCATGCATGTGCCTTTCACTTCATTTGCATGTTTGATTTATTTATTAAACCATATCATATTATATAATATCTTAGTATAATTTAGTGATAATGCAACATGATGTCACTAAAAAAATATTACCATTGCCAACCATATTTTTCTATTCTACTACTAAGTTGTTGCAGACTCGTATGAGCACATTCCATCTTTTTTTATGTTAATCATTTTTTTTTAATTTTTTTTTTTTCAGTGGATGATACTCTATATACTTCATTACAAATTGATCAGGACAGTAAGAAGTTTTTTTTTGAAATTTTTGGAAAAGTTATATCCAACAAAGTTTGCACTAAATCTTCAACTATTAGTTTAGAAAAACAAAATTAAGAATCAGACACACAAAATATATTGGCCTACTGGTCAAATGACAAACAGTGGCTGCATTTTTCTATAAATATTAATAGGTTGTCTAACCTATCAACACACTATGCTTTTGTGTTTGTTTTATTTTTTGTTATTTTATTATTCTCTTTTATGTATTATTATTCTTTTATGTTAGTAGACTTTCTCAATCTTCAATGGCCAAACTATTTTCAGAAGTAGGTTAAAAGTCAATTTTTTAATTTTTGTTTGTAAAAAATGTGTAAAAAATAGAAATGTGATGTGATCCAAAAAAGTTGAAAGTTGGTTTTTAACCCAATTTCCAAAATAAGTTGCATAAGTGTGGAATTGTTTGTAGGTTGCAAATTAATTGAAAGACAAAATTATGTCATGTCTGTTAATTTTAATATTTCACACTTTCTCAATTTAATCTAATTGATAATTGTTAACAAAATTAGATAGAAATCAAGGGTAAAGTGGTCCATTTAAAAAAGAATAGACAATTTGAAAGGAAGTCAAAGGGAGCTTCTATTTGCACACACCCATTTCTTTTTTTGCACATCCTCCTTAGTTCACACACCTTAAAAAAAAAAAAATTACATACTAATTACACACTTTTATTCCAGTTATATCCCCATACACACACTCCAATCCATACACCTTCCACACCAGCAAGCAACGATCAAACCCTAACCCGAACTAGCAATCACCTCGTCGGCGGCGACGCAGCACCGGCGACACTACCGCGACCCCCTCTCTCTCTCTCTCTCTCACAGTCGCGAAAAGAGAGGTGATGACGACTCGCAGACAAAAGGGGGTTTTGGATGTTGATAGTCGAACCAATGTGTTTTGTTCGGATGTTGATGGTCGAACCAAATTCATTGGTTTGATGGTTGATTTCCGAATGGAGGCGATTCTTTCAATACTGGTAGTCCGAATAGTAAGAAAATAAGTCTTCTTCCCAGATCTAGGTTCCACGATGCCTCTCTCTCTCTCTTTCTCTCTGCGGATTGAGGATCGTGAAGGGGTGGGAGCTGCGACAGCGGTGGTGTTGCGTCTCGAAGTGGGGGGTTACGGGGGTAGTGGGGGGGTGAGTGAGCGACGAGCAACGAGATGAGGAAAAGATGCGGGAAGGCAATAGGTTCGCAAATGAAAAGGAGTTGCAGTGATGGGGGAAGAGGTAATGGCGGCGATGGAGGAAAAAGAAGGCGGCGGCCATGGAGGATAGTGGTGACTGATGGTTATAGTAAGGGTTAGGGTTAGGTTTTTGGTTGAGGGTTAGGGTTTTGATTGAAGAAGAAAAGGTTATTTTGGTAGTTTCATTTTAAGATAAAAATGTAATAAAAAAAAATCATTAAGTGTGTGGAAAAAGTGTAAATGGTGTATGCAAATAGAAGCTCCCCTATTTTAAGTCACATCACTTCTCACGTAACTTATCTACAAAAAGACAAAATAGATTAAAAAACTAAAAAAATTAACTTTTAACCAACTTTTCAAAACACCCTATGTATCTCAATCTCCAACTAGATGGATTTGTTAACTAATAATTATATAAAAGCTTGATTATTGGGTTACAAGAAAGATACCATGAGATGTCAAACTATTTTGAATTTTTTTTTTTTTTTTTTTTTTTTTTAAGGGCTACAATGAATGAGAGATGGTTTTCTTTATAGCATACTCCATATAATCAGCAATTAAACACCCCCCGGTCAATGTTTTCAAACCCGGACCGGACCGGCCGGTCGAACCGGGAACCGGGCCTAGTTCCGGTCCGGTCAACCCCTTGAAACCGGATTGGGGCCAAAACCAGGAAAACCCGGCGACCCACTGGTCGAACCGGTAAAACCGGTGACCCAGTGGTCGAACCGGCCAAAACCGGTCAGTTTTTTTTTTTTTTTTTCAGTCTTTCTTTTTTTTTTAAAATTTTCTTCTTTCTTTCTTATATATTTCAAAATTTTGACTAAAAATTCTTATTTCAAGAGTTTCTTCTCATAAGGAAGAGTCTCATTGAAAGCTTGAGAACAATATGAAAGTCTATTCCTATTTATAGGAAAAGATTTTTCAAAGAGAACCTACAAAATTCTATGTGGGATTCAATCAAATAATTTGAAACATATTGATTGGAGGGAGAGTTGAAAATTTCATTTCCCTCCAAAATTAAATCTAGCATTCAATCAATTTATTTGGAGGAATGTTTAAAAATTTTAATTTCTTTAAAATAAGTGACTTTTTTTTATCAATTAAGACTTTATAAAACATTATTAATAAATATTATGCAACAATTTTTATTTTTATTTGATTATTTATATATATTTTTATTTATTTATAATTATAATTATATTTTTAAATTATATAATATTAATTATGACGTCACGGTTCGACCGCTTTGACCCGGCGGTTGAACCGGTGACCCATCCACCCGGTCCCTTTTCCGATTCACTCACCGGTCCGGTTTTGAAAACATTGCCCCCCGTAAACTCTCTCTCTCTCTCACATGCGCACGCACATTTTTGGCTAAACATTGTTATTTTTTCTTTGTTCAATAAATCTTTAAAGTCCAACACAAGGACAATTTATTCTTAACCTCACCGTTCCTACAATTTTATTACTTATGAGTGTTTGATTACCAAACACAATATTTCTCTAAAAATAAGTCAATTTAAATGATGGGTGACTTTACTAAATTATGACATAATGTTTGTCACTAGGCTTACGCATTGATTAACTAAGCAAATCAAGATTAATAAAAATATTTTGTGTAATTAAGCAGTTTTTCTTTTAAATATACTCATTAAATTTCTCTTTACACTTATTTTTCTTTAGGTGTACTAACCTAATTTTAAATAAATCAAGCAATTCTTATAATTATCTTTGATCTTTTATTTTTTTACTTTGTTCCCCAATTCTTAATAAGAAAATTTTAAAAGTCAACCTAGGTCATGAAATGAGATATTCAGACCAAGAAATCCATTTGTAACTCAAGTGGGCTATATATATAAATACTCCATATATATATATATTAAAATTGAACCTACTCTCTTAATTCTAAATAAATATATTTCTACCACCAGTTCTTAGAGCTTGAGTCTTGCAAGCAATGGTTCACTTTAGGCAACTTTCCAACTATAATTGTGTTGGTTCATCAACATCAACTTCTTAACTTCTCTCTCTCCTCTTTTCTCTCTCATACACACATTTTAAATGAGATTTTCTTCTCTATCTCTAAGTCATTCAGCCACCCACTTAGAAAACATTGGTGGAGCTTTCCCTCTCCCAACTACCTTTTCTCTCTCATAATTTTTTGTTTTTATTTTTGAGTAAAGTTGTCCAAACACACTTCTTCTATAAAATTAGTTTACAAAACGATGTGCTGCTGAGTAGTTTTTATCATTTAATTTTAATGATTTTGTTTTTTTTAAATTTCAATACTTCATTATTACATGCTATATTAGTTTGTCAAATAATAATAATAATATAAAACTTGTTGAATTTTTTTTCTTTCCTTTTTCTCGTATCATAAATATGTTGATAATAATTAATACAAAATAAGTCTATGGACAACGGTGATTCAGTACTTGCAATATATGGGATGCCCATACAACGCCAAACATATTTGCAATATTTACAAATTAAGGGAGATTTATGTGTAAGTTGAACTTATTATTCAATAAATCTTATGATAATTAATGACGTTTTTCATCATATACTATTAAAAAACGTCACTAATTGTTAATTTTCAGTATCAACTTAAAAATTGTCACAAAAAAAGTTATTAATTATAAGTTTTAGCGACAGTTTAAAAAACTTGTCACAAAAAAAGTTACTAATTTTTAACTTTTAGTGACAATTTGAAAAATTCGCCACAAAAAAACGTCACTAATTATAAGTTTTATCAATAATTTATAAAAATTGTAACAAAAAAATCATTAATTGTAAATTTTAGCACAGACAAAAAATCACTGCAAATTTTTTTTTTTACTGACAATTTTTCTTTAACTTATTTTCAATAAAACTTGATGAGAATTAAATCTAACTATTAGGACGTATTGGTAATTTACTCATAAATTAATGATATTCATACTTTATTTTTAGCCTCTCTCGATCTTCTTGAGAGAGGGCCAAAACTAAATGAATAAATAAATATTTCTCTTAATGAAATAGTGGTGATGGTTATTGTGTTATAGAAGGCATTTCATCATCTAAATCCGATACTATATATATAAAATAAATAAATAAATAAAATTGGCTAGTATAATTTACTTAAAAATCCTAATAATTTGCTCTTAAGATAAGGGAGTCATGGACAAGTTTCTATGTGATATGGGATCACACGGTTAGATCTCCCATGTCTTCATATCTTAATCTATATTTTCATTATATAATCAAGTTTAGAGAGACACGTTGAGTGTTAAAGAAGTGATTTGAGATCGGAAATAGAAGAGAGAATCTGAATAGAGGATTTAGCCTCTTAGCCAACTATTTGACCTACTACACAAAGGAGAGCAAAAATCAAAAGAATACCTATTAATCTTTATTGTCATCATTTTGTATGATCATATTAATAATTAGTTTCTTGATATGAAATAATACATTAAAAATCAATAAATACAAACAATATCTTACACTAGGGGTGTGTTTAATTGGGGAGATTAGGGGAAGACTAAACACTGTTCGGATTGTAATCCGATGGAAGCATTTTATCAAGCGTTTATTTTTTTTTTAATTCGCCGGACTCCATATTCCTCATATGAGGGACTATTGTATCCTGGGGTAGGATTATTTCCATGGGATAATTTACTATTGGGATTAGGTGGTGAAATGACCATTTTGACCATCTACTATTTAATTATGTATTATATTTAGTAAAATTTAAATGTCTCAATTTAAAAATAAAATAATTTTATTTAACTTTTTATTAATGTTTTATTTTAAAATTTTGTTTATATTTTATTTAATTTCATTATTTAAATTTTACTAGATGTTTTATTTAATTTTATTATTTAATTATTATTATTTTTTAAAATAAATTTATTTAATTGTGTAAAAAATAAAATAAAATAATTTTTTATTTAATTTAGCTAAAAATAATTAAAATATTAAAGATATGTTTAATATTGCTATTACTTAGTAAACAATTGAAAAATGATAAAATAGTCTTTTGTTCATTTATGCTATCCAGTCCATCCAACCAAACATTGAATTCATTAAAAATTGTCATTTCCAGACATCTAATCCCATGAGAAAACAAACACAGAATACACATCCAATCTAACCAAATAGTCGGAGATTCACAGTCCTAAGATTCAAGTCCGATAGATTCTAATTCCCCTTATTTAGTTCGTCCAATCAAACACACCCTTAGTAATAACAAACAAATTGTGCTAATAAATTCATGCATGCCAGTGGCCCTTAATTTGAATTCAAAACTTTAAATTTTATTTTTAAATTTTTACCAGTCGATTAAATTCTTAGAGTTACTTGTATATCATAATGTGATTGTATATATATACATCTGGTATGGACAAAAGACACGAGTAAATTGAGGAATTCAACTCTCACAATACTAATCTAAGAACTAATTACTCATTCTTACCAATAAAAATATATATATATCATATATGTCATGTATACTACTATCTATCTATAACTACTAATAGATTGTATTATGAAATATAAAAGTAGTATAAGTTGTAAAAACATAGATTCCATTATAAAATAAGCTTTTTCTCATCCATTGATAGAGAGAGAGGAAGATTTACTTTGCATTCCCACCCCACCAATTCCCATCATTATATATACCACCATACACATACAAGTGATTGGTGCTTTTCTCTCTCTCTCTCTCTGTCTCTCTGTCTCTCTAAGTTTTCATTGTTTTGTGGGTGGCGGTTGTGAATTAGGAGACTGAAATTGGTCAGGTTGAAAATGGGAAGGAAATGCTCACATTGCGGGCACATTGGTCATAACTCAAGGACTTGCACTAATACTATTCACAAAGGGATAAGTCTTGTTGGTGGGCTGAGGCTCTTTGGGGTCCAACTACTTCACACTTCTTCATCTTCTTCTTCTATTGCCATCAAGAAGAGTTTCAGCACGGATTGCTTGTCACCTTCTTCTTCTACATCTTCACAGGTTTCCATGGATGAAAACACTAATGATCGTAAGATACCTAATGGGTATCTCTCCGATGGCCTTGTCAGCCGATCTCAGGAAAGGAAAAAAGGTCAGTTTGGATCAATAACTCTTCTAGTTCTTATTCTTAGTGTGATTTTCCCTTTGAGTAAATATTCATTGCAACAGTAATAATGTCATCAACCAATAAGACCGACCCTACAACAAAAAAGGCCTTTGGTGACAGACGGATTTTGTCTCCAAACATCAAAATTTCGTCACTAAAGTGATCTGCGACGAAAAAAATTTGTCACCACGTTCGTGACCTATACATCGTCGCTAAAAGTACCTGGTGACGAAAAATAGTTTCGTCGCCTCTTTTTCATTTTTGGCGACGAAATGTTTCCAAAAACGAAAACCAGTGATCGCGATCAACAATGATTATGGTTTTAAAAAATGGTATTATAATGCATATTTATGGCAATATCTAATGGCATGTTGGAAAGTATGGCTTTAAATAACAATATAAAGATATTTCGATATTAACCATATAGTCTTATGTCGGCTGATCCTTCAATATATCAATGAATATCAGTATGAAAAATTCAAAATATCAATATGTATCAGCTATAATAATCGATATTTAAAACTTGATCAGAAGTCTAAAATCCTGACATATAGTTTTTGGAGTTTGTTCTACCTTGTTTATATAGTTTTCAGTTTAACCTATTAGAATTTTTCAACCCAAAAGAAAATAAAGACAAATGATGATTTTGCATAATTTCCTCTTGCTGATCATCAACCATTGATTTTTTTGATTTGTTTGCATAAATTTCCATTCCATCAAACACAGAATTTTCAAGGAAAGTAGTTAATTAGAATGACAAGACAACAATATTATTGAAAATATGGGTAGACATACTGATTTTGTTGTGAAAAACACTTTCTCATAAAGAAAAAACTGTATTGTGTTGGTGATGAAAATGGTGATCAGGTGTGCCATGGACTGAAGAGGAGCACCGGATATTCTTAGTTGGGCTTGAAAAGCTCGGCAAGGGAGACTGGAGAGGCATCTCCAAGAAGTTTGTGACAACAAGAACTCCGACCCAAGTTGCCAGTCATGCCCAGAAGTATTTTCTTAGGCAAAACTCTCTCAACAAGAAGAAACGCCGTCCCAGTCTCTTCGACGTGGTAACCCTTCATTTCTTGCTAAAATTGTTAACCACCGTCTCATCTAAAAGTTTATACGGTTAAAAAAAACAAAACCAAAAAAAAAAAAAAAAAATTGTTTCATCAATTGTGTTGTCTCATTCTAGCAGGTGGGGAAGGACAAACTGGTTGTTGCTAACACTTCCATGCCCCATGAAGCTTCAATCTCATGGGGTTTAGGGCAGACAAATGGTTCTATCAAAGGTTTTGATCATTCCTCAAGAGAACAAGTTTTCAAAGCCAGCCAACCTTCCATGCCTGTATGGGTATATGGGTCATTTCAATCAAAGTCTATTACAGCTTCCAATTTAACAAAGTCCACTGTTCAAAATGCAGCACCTGATCTAGAGCTCACACTTGCAGCTACATCAGTGTGGTCTACAAAAATAACCTTGCGAAGTTCATGCTAATCAATGGACAAACACTATATATAACTATACATAATATAATGAGAATGTATACATATCTGTGTATACCGTCTGATCACTATAATTTTAAGTAGCAGTATCGGGATAAATGACGGTATATGTGAATTGTATGGTTTCATTATAATGGGATAAATACTGAGGCTTATGCTCTGTTCATCAAGAAAAAAAACCAGATATTTTCAAGAAAAAAACCAGACATTTGTAAGAAATGAGTCATGTTATATACATAAGGAACTTTATTCTAGCAAGAAAATTCACTTGTATATATTAGGAAGTTTCTTTGCTTAGTTTAGCTATAGAGTATCAAAAACATTCATGCTATGCTAAATTAAACATAAACTAGTTTCAGATTATAAAAACCAAGCAATAGAGGATTTAAATTGGCAAAGACATAAAAAATTTATGAGAGAATCAAGTAATCACAAACTTCACAACCCTTGCAGTCAACAAGATTGCTCAATCGACTAATAAGACAAGTAAATCAACCATATTTGTGTTCAAACAAACCAATCTCTCTCATCCCAATTAATCATGAAATATTTTTCACTTTCCAACTATCAGTATAAGAAGTGACATATGATATGACGTACCCCGAGCAAGTCTCATCTCTTCTGAGTCTCCTCCATGTAATCAATGGGAGTGGTTTCATACCCACCTGTTTCCCTGAAAGACAGTGCCGTTTTGGCAACTTGCCAAAAAAAAAAAAAAAAGTTGCGTTTTGCAAGCTCTTGCAAAAAAGTTTAAATGGTTTTTTACCATTAAAATCATTTGAGAAGGTAAAAAAAATTTACTTGTAAAATTACAACTGTATCTTTCATGGATCAAAATGAGTCACATAAGTAAAATTATAAATTTTTTAAATTAGGTGAGGATAGTTTAGTCATTTTATTATGTTGTGATATCATAAATAAATATTAATAAAAAAAAATCAAAAGTTGCTTTTTACTAACTTTTTAAATCACTTTCTAAACAAACCAAAAATCTTGATTAAAAATTAAAAACCAATTTTTAACTATTTTTTCAAAACACTCCTTATTTAAAAATAGTTCTGCAACTAACACATAAATCAAAACAAATATATATATATATATATATATAAATGAGCAAGATTTTACAAAATGGTCCACCTGTAATCTTTTGTGACAATGGATAACTTCAGATTATCAACCCCACAACAGGCAACAGTAAAAAAAAATATTTGAACCAAAGGCAACAGTAAATTGAACACATCAAGCTCATATTTATCTATTATACTAAATAGTTAGTTGTTATATATGCTTATCTACTGTTAAACGTACATAAATAGCAAAAATTTAGAGAAGAAGATCAATGAAAACAGACTAAAGCTCAGGGTAATTCAGATACCAATTGGCAACATCATATTGCGGTTTATATTTCATTTAAGCAAATTTTTTTTTTTCCAATTATATACTCACACTGATTCAAAAAAGGTAAAACACAAATAAATTCAAATAGTGATATTATGAACTGTTTGATTCTCTATTTTTTCTTATAGATTCAAAGGTGTCATTCTAGTGTGAATCACATAAAGGATCAAGTATAAACGTGTATTATGTGTTGATGAACAAATGTGGTTTTCTCATAATGTTGAAATTACTAAACACGACACTTCAAAAAAAAACTCATTAGTGTATTTTTTCTACGCGTAATAACACTAAAAAAAAATGTAACATTTCAATATAACATATGAAAAAGCTCCTTAATGTACTTTTCAAAACGTAATACTCTAAAAAACTCTTTAATGTAGTTTTTTCAAAATGTAACTACGTAACATTCTAAAAAAACTCTTTAATGTATTTTTCTCAAACGTAACACTCTAATCTAACACACTAAAAAACTTCTTAGTGTATTTTTTTCAAACGTAACAACGTAACATTCCAAGAAACTTTTTTAGTGTATTTTTTCCAAACGTAACACCCTAATCAATGTGACACACAAAAACTTCTTAGTATATATATATATATATATATATTTTCCAAATGTAGCACTCTAATATAACACTAGAAAACCACACTAATAGAAAATGTAAATTTTCACGCTTAACAACCAACACTTCAACCACCAATCCCTTTAGAGAGAATATTTCACATCTCATCTTTTTATTCTTATCTCAAAAACGAATCAAAAAACTAAAAAAATGAATCATAAAAAAACATTAATTTAAACTCAAATGACACTAAATTAAAAAAATACAACTTTCTAGAACAAAAAGAACTAATTAGTTCAAACGAAAACTTTTAAGACTAAATAATTGATAAATTTTCCATTCAAAAACAAAAATATTAAAAGACAAGTAATCCTCCCAAATAAAAAATAAAAGTCGTACAATGTATCCAGTATGATTGTTCAATATTCCAAAGTAGCCAATTGATTTTCTACCATGCTTTTTTCCAGCTTTGTCTACATTAATTGTTTTTGCAATGATACAAAATCATGATTCACTAATGACAAAAAAGACAGCATAACACAACACTTTGCTCTTGAATTAAGCTAGAAGCTAGAACCAATCAAACATGAAGTAAACAACCAAAAGTCTTCTATTACACCAAATACTGAATTAGGTAAGTAAACTCAGACCTTATTATATCTAAGGTAGCGTTTAATTTTGTTTTCAAAATTTAACTCTGTTTTTAAATTATGATTTAAATATAATATATTAACCAAACACATTTTTAAAACACAACTCAAAATTACTTTTGAAACTCCTCTCTTCTCGTATTTATTTATTATTAATCAATCAATCAATCACTTTTTCTCTCTCATCTCTCATCTTTCCTCTTACATTCTATACGTTAATCAATCAAAAAAAAAAAAAAAAAATTATAAACCATCCCAAAACTATTTTCAAAACTCATAACCAAACAAATTTTCTCTTTTTAAATTATAATTAAAAAACTCAAAACTCAAAACACAATTCTGCACTCTAATTATAGTTCTAAAATTAAACCAAACGGACCCTTCTCTCTCTTTGATTGCAAACAGGAAGGCAATCAAATTAAAATGTAGTCAATTTTGTTGTTGTCATCAATTGTTATCACCTAAGTGATAGTCAAATAGTATATAACTTTTTATTGTAATAAAATTACTTAATTCCCTAAGATTTAAAGTTCTCTGTTGGGATGTTTGAAACCACACATATTCTCATAGAAATTTTAAGACCAATGTTTTAGGAAGAAAATGGCACCCTACTTGGATAATAGACAGCATTATGAATTAAATGACTTTACTTCATAAAAAAATAATTCATACACCAAATTTTCAAATGAGTGACATGAATTGATAAACCGATTTCTACAATTTGAACAAATGCATTGAATAAGAACAGTGACGATAACATCTACCAATCAGAATTACATTACAAGTTGAAATTATTTTACATTTGAAAAAGAAAAAGTTAAAAAAGAAAAAGAAAGGTCACACGGTTGAATATCACGATTATCTCACTAGAAGGTGAAGCTTCAATCTGTTAGTAGTTTCTGAAGTTAGATTACGACTATCCTGTTCAACATTTCTGAGGCTCGAGTTGCTTTCTCGGCTCTATTTGGGTCAGAGATGTGTAACAGAAACAATACCCGGGAACACTTTGTATGACAAAAAGGGGACATTTGAGCTCTTTCACACCATAAGAAACTTGGGCAGAGCAGAACATATATATTGGGCAAAACTGCAAAATTATATATCCATTTAGCCTTCATGAATTAGATCCTTCGTAATTAAGGCAATCCGCTGCTTAGCACTCTCTGAGCGGAGATTTTCTCCTTTGAATCCAATCTGGAGGTCAAGAACATGTTCAAGAAGCATTTCAATTTCAATAAAGAGAGCAAGGATTATGGCAAATCTACATAGAATCAAAACCCTTCTCACCGGCAACAGACAAATACTAAAAGTGGAGGTATATATATATCAACATAGATGATTACCTCACTCGGACTGTCAGGGGAGAACCAGCGTAGTAGGACACCAAGATGTACCACAGCAGGTATTAGCTTGAAAAGCAATGGAGTAGTAACCTGCACTAAGAAATTTAGAATGATCAAACTGCCAAAAGATTGATGCAACAAAGACAATCATCTGATTCATCACCATATTGAAATTTTTTGGCTAGTCCAGACACCAGGATTGACATATTACATTAGGCTTCCTGATCCTTGGGGACTTTGATCCCTCAAGTCAATTTATTGCAACTCGGAATTTATATTGATAATTTGCTTCTTGAAAAAATAATTAAACATTATGCATTTTTTATTTTTTTTTGTGGGAACAATCATGTCTAAATCAAAAAATCTGAATCTAAATACAATGAAGAAGAATTTCGTGGATAAAATAAATAAAATAACAATCCACATAAAATGATTAACAGACTAAATGTAGAACTTTCCTTTTATAAGCAATGAATATGGTGCATTGAGACAAAAAAACCAATGCAAATACATTAAACAAAAATCGAAGGGTATTAAAAGGGGGATGAAGAAATTCCTTCAACAGGGTTGAAAGAATTCTGAGTTTGTTGATGCAGGCGATGGGAATTGTTGTGTGGTGGTGGAAAGTGGGGGGAGGCTTTCTACCATCTCTCTCTTTTACTTGTTTTGAAGCTAAGCGATTGAGCAGTAAGTTGAGGAAGAAGGCACTGAAAGGGAGAATCTTTTTTGAAATGTCAGAACAGAGAAGGGAGGTTTGTTCAGGTGATGGATTCTCGTCTTTCAGGAATGTAGGTTGTTGATAATATATATATATGTGTGTGTGGTGTGTATATTATATGCTCTTTATCACTTTAACAATTAATAACAACATTACATAATAAAATATCCTCCAGAAGGACAGTGAGTACAATGCAGTTAGGCAAAGAAAAAGACCATCACACTGCACACACTCCAGGAATTATACATGCACCCTTAAAGAATAACCAAAATGAATTTCCATACCAGACTAAGAGCTGTTGTCCCAAGAAGAAGCAGGTAAAGTTTCCCCTGGAAAAGGAAAGTTCCAGATCAATAAAAGCTTCTACACTTAAGACTTTCATAAACTTAGGAACAGTATCGAAGATATATTTACCACCTTTTCTTTGCAGGGTGGGAAGCCATACAACTTTTCAAACATGATCTCAGACCGTAAGGGAAAATATGGGAATTCCATATCCTTTTTTTGGTTATGCATAAGCAGGATAGAAAACATTATCAGGAGAAACTGCAATTATAGCACTCACCTCAACTAGATGAAGATTAGAAGCACGACTGAGAAGAACAAAAGCAAATTCCCCAATCTGTGCCAAAGACATTCCAACCTACACAAGTCAAAGAAACCAAGGTACGTCATAAATGAAAATATATGGGAATTAAATTCCACAAAAAATAAAATAAAGAAACATAGTTGCTAAATAATATTTTACAAGAAGTGAAGTCTTGTAGTTGTAGCCGAACCCCTTGACAACTATGGTTATAACAATTGTTTTCACAATGATCACTAATAAAACTGATGCTAGTAAGATATCCACGTGGTTCCAGAGGAAGTGAACATGTATCAGCATCCCAATGCTAGCAAGAAAAAGTGCAGCAAAGAAATTACGAATGGGTTCAACCTGTGTAAACAACAAAATTCCATTAAGGGGATACAGAGGAACATATTTTTCCCATGCATATACATATTGACATAGATCTACATAAGAAATGAGCAATAACATTTAGAGAGAGAGAGAGAGAGAGAGAGAGAGACGGCACCAACTCAAGGAAATTGCACTACAGTCATCAGTTGCTCTAATAATTTCAACAGAAAACTGAACAACCAAACACATAAAACTGCCAATAGTTCAACCCAGAAAAGCAGAGTAGCATCAGCAGCTCACTTCTTGTCCTCAAGAAAAATTCTCACCTCTTGAACTACCCAAAAAGCTTCCTAGTGTGAAACACTAACACCAGCAATCTCCCAATCTCAATTAACAAATCATATCAATTCAACCAGACATGCTGCCAAGAGTGAAAGTATGTTCCATTTCGTAAAGAGAAGGATGACCTATAATTATCAATTAAATCTATCACATTATATGCCAACCCCTACTGTACCACATTGCTGAGTAATATATGTACCTCATGCTCATTCTTTGTATATTTGCTACAGTGATCACAGCTCAATCTATATTCACTTTGACATGAATTCCGGAAGTTCTGCGATAGACCTACCATTTCATTCATGTATGCTTTTACACTGCTTGTATACAGGTATGTATACTTTTACACTGTTTGTATACACATATGTAGATACCACATATATGAAAATTGCTTTGTGGAATGGTAAATGCTTGGACTGCAGAGTATAAGGGCAGCCACTTCACGCAAACAATGCCAAAGGTTGGGTTTGATACATAGCAAGTCCATTCTTCCCACCACCCTTGAATGCAGACTAATATATTTTTTTACATACTATATGTAAATGTTTTGAATTAAAAAATAAATAAATTTGTCAGATATTTATTTCAAACCAGAAAGTATAATATATCACTAAAAAAGTCACACATCTGTACATAGTTGATGACAAATAAGCAAAGAAAGTGCCGTACTTGTTCGAGTGTATGCTGAGCAAGATCAGTTGTTGATATCATCACTCCAGCAGCAAAGGAACCCAGCTCTAAGCTTAGACCAAGCTTATCACTACACTGAAATTACACAAACAATTAAAACAGAGATGCAGATGCTTGATATGCATTCAGAAGGAATTCATACATGCAAACTTTTTACATACAGATGCGAAAAAATAAAAATCGGAAGAAAATTATTAAGCCAAAACAAGAGTTCCACCATGATAGTATGCAAATAAGTTGGTATGATATGTAAGCATAACAATATGGATGCAAAGATCTAGAGAGATTAGGAGAAAAACAAACCCAAGCTACAAGTAGGCAGAATGCAACTGCTGCCAATTGATAGAGTTCATTGGTCTGCAAGGGTAACAAACAAATCAAAGTAAATCAATTAGTGATCCTGCACGTGCACACACACTGAGAGAGAGAGAGAGAGAGAGATCTGTTGACTACAGAATATGCATACCTGTGATGATAGGCTTATCATAAGTTTAAGGAACCATGGTACACAAGTACGGGATAATATTGACAAAACAGCCAGAAACAAAATCAACACCACCAACCTGATTAATAGAAGAATTAGTATGCTGCAACACAAGATACTTTGATAATCATATGACATCAATAACTGTCCTACAACTCAAACCAATAGAAGTGAATTGAAACACAATTTTCTTTCAGCAAATTATTCACTGTATCAACTAATATCATATTCATAAGGAATAAGGTGATGTTTTCATTCAACTTGCTTTCAGTTGAAATTTGTGAAAGAAATAAACAGCTAATTTTGCAGTTGCATGAACACCACCAACACAACCACATTTTGTAAGATGCCATAGGTATATTTGTAAACTTCTTCAACCTTCCAAAATTGCCCACTACATACTCATCTTATAGGTAATTGCATCCCATCTTCAGTTCACAGGTCTCACAACCACTGGAACTTGTCATGACATCAACATAGTGGATCAATTTTGCCTCTTTTTTTTTATTATTTAAATTTCTCGTGGAAAGTTTGGCTGGAATCTGCAACTCATAAAGCTAACTTATGGCACTAGAAATTTGTGATATAGTAGCTTTGTCAAACCATACAAACTTAGTGAAGATCTTGTATCTCATCTTTCATGGTGGTGACCAAAATCAAGTATATTGAACGAATAATAGTTAAGGGCTTCAAGCTCACTAAAGTGGTAAGGTCTCCCAAAGCTTAAGCACAAGGTGCAACATAAAACCCAAGCCTAAGTGAAGTAAGATGCATGTGTGATAGGATAGTAAATTACATATACAATCTGAAAGAACATATGTGTCACAGATAATAAATATATATACACATGAATTATTTGCCTTGTCAACTAAGAGAGTAAGTTAAATCAGCATACATGTAAATCTTTCCAATTGATAATATACATCAACTAAATCAAATGCCCATTGCTAAATTGCAGTAATGAAAAAACTAGTACAGCTTTCAAGTTATATTAAAAATCTAAACACAAAAAAGTAACCACTACAGATATCTATTTTAAGTAAACATCCATAGGCTCCTGAATCTACAATATGACATATTAAAAATAATTAAACAATATTAAAAATCTACAACACCATGAATATGACATAAGGTATATTTCAATTAGTGACCACTGCTAAATTAAAAAATATAAATAAAGATACGATAAGATTATTAAAAAAAAAAATAGAAAAAAGAAAAAGACACAACTTTCTTGAGCATGGAGCCTACTATAAAGGGGCAAGCTTGAGGGATTTTAGAAGCACTCATGACAGCTTACCTAATTTCCCATCCTCAAATGACTCATCCATTGATATGGAAAACCATTAAAAAGTTCTTGTTAGAATTGCAAAAGTAATTCAAACATGTCTTTGCAAAGGAAGAAATGGGAGAGAAAAATATGCTTCTACAAGCCTCAAACTTAATGTCGAGGCCTTTGAAGATTTACATCTCAAAGACAAAGTCATTACAAATCCTTAAGTCTCTGCTCAATGGAAGCTTCACATGCCCTTTAGAACACAAATGGCGAAGACAAATAGATATCATCAAAATGTCAACAACACTATTCTTCCACAATTCTTATGATGAATACACAACATTGCACATGATTTACGTGCATGGAAGTTAAGAATTAAAAAACAGTGATACAAAAAAGGATCTCACAGTTTATCAACTTACGATTTTGTCATGGATATTATTCCTTGTAGAACACCCGAAGTTCCACCCAGAACTGGAAGCAAGGCAAACAGCAAACCCACAGCACAATCCTGCTAGGCAAAAATAACTTGGACCCTGACTCTCTAGATCTTATTAGAAATAAAATGAATTGCAATTTCATGCCAGTGGCTTAAAAACCAGCAAGACACAGCACTTTTAAACAAACACTACAGGCAACAAGAGGAACACTACTGGCATTAGTGATAGGAGGTTGAGCGAGTCATTCTGAGCTCATACATCTTTAATGTAAGTTCCTATGGTGGAGAATAAGATATAATGAAGGAATGTGTACAAAGGAAAATGAAAAAAGATCATACCTGCAAAATAAGGGTGCCAATGGTAACTTGTCCGTGAAGGGCATTGGTACTGTTTTTCTCCATCAAAAACTTCAACACCTATAACCCATGCATTGAAATATCAGCCACGAGCATTTCACAATAAAACATACAAAGTTAAAAGTGGATGCCACCCTAGTGACAGATCTTCATAAAGAGTTACCACTGCTGTCGAGGACATTGACAGAAATGTACCAACAAATACCCCCTCTGACAGTTTACCACCACATAACTGCAAATAGCATCCAGATGCTAACATCAGAACTGCAGCATTATAAATCAGAAAGCTCGTATGATATACTTTAACAAAGCAAATACAGAACTTGCTAAGGTTAGCATCAAATACAAAAAATACAAAAGATTGTAGCAGAATAAAAGTGTTTCCTGTCTCACAATTTTAATATGCCATCATGTTGTTAGTGCCATATCAAAGTATATGGTACCATTGTAATCATATCCATCAACTGCTATTGAAGTAATATTGCAAGATAATGATATTACCACTGCTCCAAGATAGTCGATATGAACTGATTGCTCAAAAGGGGTCAAATGCAAAATCCCAAAAAATTAACATGGCAATTAAAGCAGTCAGACTCAGTATAATGCAAAGGCTCTTAATCATAACTCATATTGTTCTATTGGTACTTGTAAAAAGAAAAAGAAAATTGTTCTTTTCGTGCTCAGATTTTATATATTTTGTGTTAATTAACTTCCACAACTTGTTCCCGATCTACTCAAATATATATTCCAATGTGAAACCTTGCACGATACCAAGAGTTAGCCTTCAAATGTCAAGAGAATTTTTGGAACGACCACAACAAACTTGGCATTTAAATTTTTGGGTTACCAAGAGGTAGCCTTTACATGTACAGAGAACGTTGGCAGCGACGAAAACAAACTTGGCATTAAAGGTGTTCTTTTAGATTGGAAGACTTACTGAGGCTATAACTCCACACAAGCACATGAATAGGAAAATTTGGAGCAAGCCTCCCAGAATAGCAACCGCGCGAACAACTCGAAGCTAAAATATGAAAGGGTGAACTAAGATTCAAAATTTAAAATAATCTAACACTAGATATTATTCAATGAAAATTATGAGAAATGATTAGGCAGCTGACCTTTGTTGTGGAAAACTCCAACCCCAACGCAAAAAGAAGAAAAATTACACCAAATTGAGCCACTGTCTCAACCTACATACAGAAAACACTAGGAAAATGAAGCACCATGTAAAATTATATGGCCAAACACAAATTATTACAGGTGTGGAATGGAAATGGGAATGTGGTAGGGTGCACAATTTAAAATGTAGTAGGATAGGTTATATAGATCCAACATAGTTTTAATGTGCTGAAATATTCCTAGATATGACAGTGAATCTTTTAAAATTAAATGATTAATGAAAAACAATATTGCTAAAATGCACAAGTTTGCAATTCATTTTTAAATTTTTTTTATTGAAATTAATCACGTAAAAAGACATGACCAAGTGTATCTTAAGTGTTCAATGTGCTATGGCCCATTCTACCTCTTCAAAATAACTTCTTTTTCAGGTAAGTCAAACTCTTATCTTATTAATTATTTAAATTGCATTCCATTATAAATTCATGAAAAGATACTGACTTCATATGTAGCAAAAAAAATTGGATAGCTTTATATATACTATATAGTGAATTGCCATTAAAGCATGCATGTTTTGGAACATGCATTCCAAAACACAAATCACCTGAATATTAAATATTTTTAGGTAACTCTAAATTATTATTATTAAAAAAAGAAATAAAAAAAATTAAAATGCAAATTGAAATAATAGGCTGTTTGATAAGTATCATCACACAAAATGTCATACATGAAGGTCACATACCCAAAATACTATACTTAGGCACAGCGTACAACAGACAGCAATCATACGGAAGATTTGGGAAGAAAACAATCAAATAGAGAATAGTATACATCTCTGTAAAGGAGAAAAGCAACATACTTGCACCATTTCACTCACAAAGCTTAACCCTCCTGGCCCAACAGCAGATCCTGCTAGCAGGTATCCAGTAATAACCTGTGGAATTTAAGAGGAAAAATAAAAAGGATAAAAAAGAAGTTCTAGAGAATCAGTATGCAAAACATGGAATAGATTCTGACTACAGTGAGAAATTTCAGACCGGTTGTCCAGCACAAGCAAATGCGATGCCACCACAAGTTGCAGACACAATGACAACCACCAGATCTGATATCAATCTACAAGAACAATGAGTCAATGAGTTGAATCAGCATAAAGTTGCCTATTGCAACTCATTTTCAACATAAATTATGTCAAATTAGCAAGTCACCTCAAGTCTAACTGGAGCACTGGATATTTTGATTTGAAATTAGATATGATAAAGACATTATCCTGAAAACACAGCACAACCGTTATGCTCTGAAAAATATAATGATTATACCGAGTAGGTAGGTGTCCAACAATCCAATTTAACCTTTCGATCTATCAATGTAGGGGTATCTTCTGCTCTGTGGTCATTATCCAAATTGAAAACATGATGAAGCTGAAATGGCCTACAATAAATGCCTCAATTAAGTCAGCGAAGCATCACTTTTTCACAGCGAACCAGAACTTATGACTAAAGAGAATGCTTGTTTGTTACCCTAAATAAAGTAAACATAAACCATGAATAGATATCTACAGATTCTTATGATAGAAGTATATATACTTTTCCTCCTTCGTGTCGTTTTTCTTGGACTTAACTCTAGCCACGGTTTCCAAAACTGCCTGATGAACAAAAAACATGAAAAGAAGATCCATTCAGCAAAAGCTTCAAGCCAGGATTGGTTCGCAATGAAACCAAAGGGAGAAAACCACAAGATTTAACATAAGGCACCGTCGTAGAAGGGAGAATCAACTTTCGTAGTATGAGTTAAATACACTGTCTCATTGTGAGTGTATATCATTGATAGACAACGGATTCAAACAAGATTTTACAAAATGCATTACACCTAAGTAATTCTAATTGAAGTTTTAAGTTCTTGTCGGCGATCAAATGCTGACAGATAAAACAATTAACATTTATGAAATAGAATATACTATTGCAGTACATTCATCCCCCTAACAATGTGCGCACCACAGTTTTGGAAATATTGTACTCAAGAAGCTCAAAACCATGGTAACACCCACCTGTTGTTCGGCAACACTATTGTTGAAGCTGCTGGCATCATTTGCTGCCAAATTAATACAGATCTCCAAAATATTAGGGACACGAATTAATGCCTACAACCTTCATAAGTACAAACATGCTATCTAAAAACTAGATGACAAATATAAGTTCCTCAGATAACATAGTCATGTCCAAAAATTTGGGTGCCATTGTTGCCAGAGCTTGAATTAGAAGAAATTACAACCCAGCAAAAAATGCTAAAAACTATTAATTTCCCCAAAAGGCCCAGGAACAAAAACTATATTAAGTTCCGTATTTTAAAGATCACCAATTCGGAAAAGCAATAATAATGTTCAAATTCACTGCTAATTACCAGAAAGAAAAGATTGTCAACGTAATTTTAATGCAATTCAACTAAATATTTTTTCAGCGCGAAAACAATGTACGATGCAAGAACTTAAAATTACATTCCTAAGTCAGGATTTTCTCAGCAACCAAACAAAAGAATAGCATAAACCCTAATACAATGCTCAGAAGAAGTAAAAAGCTCGGATCCACGAACCTTCGGTCTGATCACTTTCGGTGAACTCTTTCTCGAGAGCTCGATCAATTATGCCGGCGAAGCTGTCCTCTCTGGGCCTAGAACGAGACACATTACTGGATTCAGTGGTATTGGGACCATCGAACTGATCGGAGACCGCTACGGCAATAGCGAGTGAGGGCGAAGAAAGCCAAGTTAGAGAGAGAAAGAAGAAGATGGAGAGGAGATAGAGACGGAGGTGGGAGGAGGATCTCCACCTCATTGCTAGATGGGGGACGGCGCAGGATACGCAGAGCAGGCGCAGGATACGCAGAGTAGAGAGTTGAAAGTAGTGAAGCTTTTGTCGTTGTACTGAGGGGGTGTCGCTGTAGAGACTAGAGAAATGGTACTTACGGAGAGAGAGAGAGAGAGTGGAGTTGGTCATTCACATGATCAGCAGATACCAATTTATATGTTTTTTTTATTTTATTATTATTATTATTATTTATTTACTGATTAATTAGTATTATTATTATTTATTTACTGATTAATTAGTATTATTATTATTTATTTACTGATTAATTAGTATTTCAAAAATTATTAATTAGTTCTGAAAATCATAAATTTCATGTCTTTTCATATTCTTTAACTACTTAATATAAAATTATAAGTCTTACTTTTTCTATTAATCACAATATATATAGAACGTCATGTGATGTCGTCTTGGACCAATTAATAACTTTCCTTAATTCTTTATTTCATTAAATTTAGTCAACTATGATTATTTTGGTAATAAGCTTTTTTGGTAAACTTTTCTCTGAAAAATAAGGTAAGAAAATTAAAATTTTGGATAATTTTTAATTTTTTATAAAGGAAAAACGTATAATAATAGAAAAGAAAGATAATTTTCGACTTTAAAATGTGATTATTTGAGCTTTTTTTTTATAACTTGTTGACTTTTTAAGTAATAGAGGAGGTTTCCAAACTTAGCCTTTAGATAAAAAATTAAAAATTTGATTTGATATAGTCTACTTTGATGATGAAACTTTTTTTTTTATAATTTAAGTGAAAATTAATCTCCAAATGTTATCTTTTAATAATTTTATTAAACTTAAGTAAAAAAAAAATTAAAATTTTAATGAAAATTTTGATTCACCTCTTATTGATGAATTATTTTATAAAAAATAAATTTGATATAAATTTAACGAATGAATTGAATCTCCCTTATACCAATAATTTGATAAAAATATTAGAAATGTTCTTTAGATATTTCAAGCGGCCAAAAAAGTATTTTATGGTGAATTTCTCTACTTCCTTTGTTTCCGCCATGCTTCATTATTAAAAAAGACTTTAATGCAAGTGATATCAAATTGCTTATTATTATTATTATATGCAATTTTAAATGCACAATTTTTAATTTGATTTTCTCTTAAATAAGATTAAAATGATCATTTATTTTTATTTTATTTTACATTATATTTAATATAATAAGAAGATATGATTATCTTAACATTATTTTTTTTGTTATCTTATTTATTATTAGTTTAATTTATTTTTTTTTAATAATGGATAACAATAGAGAATAGGTAAAACTCAATTCAAACTTCACACTGAGGCCTCGTTTGGGAACAGACTATTTTAGTAATTTTTTGACTTTTTATGAAAAGATGTGCAGAAAAGTAGACAGGTGATGTGACTAGTTTTAGTTGACTTTTTGACTAAAATAGCCACTCTCCAAACGAGGCCTGAATAAGAAAATAATTCTTCCACCAAATCAATCTCTTCATTTTGTTTTTAAAATCTTAGCAAGTTACAACCCTTTTAATAACTATTAAAAATGTGAACGACCTTATTTATTTCCCACACCTTCCCTAGATAGGCAGCTTCTATCTGGTTGAGCATTATGAAGGTGGTTTTATGGTCAAATTCAAAACAAGTCGAATATAAACACTATCTCCACCAGCTCCAGTTAAATCCTATACGGTATGTGCTATTTGTGTTTATGCGTTCTGCCCATTTCTAGGGAGCTTCTATTTGCACACACACCTTCCCCTCTTTACACATCTTTTATTGGTTCGGAAGTTGATTTCCGAAAATAAACAATTGGTTCGGAAGTTGATTTCCGAAACTAAATAACTTGTTCGAAAGTTGAGTTCCGAATGTTTTTCAATTTTTCGACAATCAACTTCCGAATGTGTTTATTTTATGTCCAAAATAGTAATTTCACTTAAAAATAAAATTAAAATAAAAATAATTTTTATTTAGTGTGTGTAAAAAGAGGATGAGGGATGTGCAAATAGAAGCTCCCCCATTTCTAAATGTTTTTTGGGTTAATTACTCTTTAACCCTTGTGGTTTGCTTAAAATCACATACACCTCTAAACTTTAGAAAATGACACTTAACCTATGGTCTAGGGTGTGAACATGAATGACACTAACATAAAAATGTAAGAAGACAACATTGCCTACTCCAATTTAAAACGAATAACTCTAGAGTCATTACATATTTCACTCCATTTTTCACACTCGACTTGCATACATTGAGTCCAACATAATGTTTGTGAATGAGGCATGAAAAATAGAGTAAAATATATTGTCATTAATATCACTAATTGATTATTACAGTAACATATCAAGAATAATATAGTTCTTTTTATACCTTAAATATGGTTAGAAGTAGTTATCGCCTAACCAAAACAATCATTTGTTAGATCATCTCCAACATGAGAGGCATTTTAAGCATTTGACAAAATCTCATCACAAAATAGAATTTCAACTAGATAAATTACACTATAGACATTTTATCTCATTTTCTCTTGACTACTTACATTTCAGAGAGTTTTGAAGACTAGACAAATAAATTTGAAGAACATAAAATTTTGTTAGAATACACATTAAGTAAAGTGGTTAGACAAAATACATAATATACTTTGTGCAAGCTTTTTCTTTATAATAAATTTCATTAGACAAAATGCTTATTAGCATTGGAGTGTTTTTTACACTATCTATTATTTTATATGTAACGGTTGAACATTTGCTTTGCACAATAGACTAAGCCATAGAAATGTGTTAGTTTTTAAAATTAAGGAGTGTACGCCATTTTAAGCAAATCACGTGAGCTAAAAAATAATTGGACATTTTTAAAATAAGTGAGATGACCATAACAATTTCTATTCTTTAGGGTGGAGTAAGCAAAGAGCTCTTTGACCTGATCATAATTTTATACATCTAAATCCAAACATCAGAAGAAAAAAAACAAGATTTTCGATTATATTTCTACAATGATTGAGACTCCTTTTTTTTAGAGACTTTTACAATCCTCTTTAAATCTCAACCATTGATATATGTGTAGGACCTACTCAAAAATGAGAATCTCAAGCATTTTTCAAAACCTAATTGCTAATCATGAGTTAAGGTATTTGAAAAGAAAAAATCATAATCATGTCAAAGAGCCCAGAAAGAGAGCTAATATGAACAATCATGCAAACTTTATGGTAAAATTGTCATTGAAAAGGCTGTAGCTAGTGCAAGTAAGACCAACAGTTCTGCTTAAAATAATGCTTTATACAAGCACACAAAAAAATGCTGATTTTTTCACAAAATGAAGTGCCTTTTTTTACTTTTAAATAAAACACCCAAATGATTTCTAATTACAAAAATGTCACTGTCACACGTGAATGTGATGTTAGAACTTTCCAAAATTAATAATTAATGCAGAAAAAGAAAAATAGAAAAATAGAAGGGCTTTTACTAGGTAGAACACCACTAGTTCTGCTCCCGAGGAGAGTACCACATTTTATAAAATTACATTTCAGTGAAAGCTTTGCTGCAAAACCTAGCAACTAGTATATACATGCTAATATATGTATATATATATTGTATTGATCATTTGGATATACAAACCTCATTTCTTGCACACCAGTACATCAACATTATGTACAATCATCAACTAATAATTCAAGTTTTTCACGACACTCGTGTAATGATAACAAATCACGTAGCAGTTTAAACTTTTCCTGTGGAACCCAAGGTGTCTATCAAGCCTTTCTTTGAAAGGTTTACCATGGAATCAGCTATTATTCTAGCACTGGATTTCATATAACCACCTGAAATGTAGAAATATCAGGTTAGACTTTGCTTGTGAGTTTCAAAGAATGATACAGAATGAAGATTGAATTTTGCAGAGGTAATTTACAAAGTTGGAAGTTCCAGAACCTGAAGTGAGCATGAGAAGAGGTACGTTCCTCTCATGGGCAAATCTGAAAACCTTCTCATCTCTAGCAGTTATCCCATCAGGACTGATCTGCGCAGACATGTATAAACACAGTAAAGACTCGTGAAATTACAATATAACGTCACCTAGAACAAAATAAAACTCCATCTTTGGTTATAAGTTCCTGGATTTATATTAAGATAGAGTCGAGTCGAGTTCGATAGATCTTGTTCTCTGGTCAACCATGTTAAGCATACAAATTTCCATGAAGCCAGAAGACCTTAACAAGAGGCAAGGAGAAAGAATACTCTGATGTCCTAGGCACAGAGGAGCCACACCAATCCATCCGAACTTGGTGGTGCAGTGATGATACTGTAGTGATCATAGAGAAGAGGAACAAAATATGAACTTTGCAAGTAACTCAGTTGCTATTGCTTCCACCAGTAGTGCATGTCTATGAAGGTTCAAACTACTAATTTTCGCTCATCAGAAGAAGAGAGTAGAGAGAGCATGGAAAAAGTAGATTTTTCCTTGCATTTTGCTCACCAAGTGAACCTTTCCATGATAACCCCCAATTTAAACTTTGTGAAACCTCAAAATCACATAGGAACTCAGGATTTTTACTCAATTCAAGAGATGTGTGAAATTCAAAAGTGCATAAGGGTTGGTTTGGGAATAAGAAAATGCAACAGTATCCAACTGAACTCTCATGATATACAGCTCAAGCAACTAATTAAAAAGTGCAATGACTAGAAGCCACCAAAACTAGTACCCAACTATCCACTTAGGGCTCCAATGATAAATTATTCAGAGTTTCGGCATTGCCATGATTGGCTACATCAATCATAATCAATGGAATGTACCCGGAGGCATCCAGAATCCTCCTCCTGGTCACTTCCCTCTTAAATTCTTACAAATGTGAACAGTACACATTTCCACCTTTCAAATTCTCACACTTTGTTCTAGCCATCTTGGGACCTATTTCCTCTTTTCTTCCTCTTTCATTACTTGATAGATGCATCTGTGTGTGCAAGCCTATACAGTATGATCAATCACTCTCTTAACAAAATGTTACAATAATTGCAATGCTGTACTTTCCATTCATTTGTATTTCAACAAGCAACGACTCTTTAGTTACAAATGCACATGCCATTGCAAATTCTAAGATCATACTTGTTGCATACAAAGTATTAGCACAAACAATGACATGTTCTCCTGTATGGTCTATTAAAAAAACAAAAGGCACAAAAATAAAAAAATAAAAAATTGCAAGGGCATTATATTAGAAATTACCTTCAACCTGCCCAATGGATCTCCATCTAGAATATCAGTGCCAGCATTGTACACCACCAACTCAGGATCAAACATACGGCCAGCAACCTAAAATTCAAACATTCTCAATGTCCCTCTACTCAACAAATGCTTTCAACAGAAATGAGTATAATTGACGAAATATTCCTAATCATGAGCTTTTAACATCCTTACTATGAACATTGACAAAAACTTCAGTACGAGTAATGGTAAGTAACAGTTGTCAATATTCTTCACATAGAACATGTCAACAACCCAAAGGACAAATCAGATGTGCATGTTACGGTTGGTTTGGGATGTTCTAAATAACTATACTTTTTGACTTTTTATAAAAAGATGTGTAGAAAAGTAGAAAGGAGATTTGAATGATGTGACCCAAATAAGTGCACTTATGCATAAAAGTGCACTTACATAGTTTTGCTCTTCTACTTTTTCTTCCTATTTTTCTTTTCTTTTTCATATTTGGCTGTGATAAGCTAATCAACCTACACCAAAATGTTGTAAAACCTGTGCCCAAAAAAAAAAAAAACATATGTGCATTGGGCACGTAATTTTTGCTCTTCTACTTCTTTTTCATGTTTGGTTGAATAAGCTAATCAACTGATACCAAAATGTTGGACAGAAAATTGCAGATGCAACAATACAATCAATCAAAAATCAACAGCCTTGTCCAAAAAATTTCATTTCTATTTATCCCATCCTCAATCGATTTCCAACATAGTCGCATCAATGAAACAGAAAAGGCAGAAGGTTCAGTGGCTGGCATATGGTCATCAATGAATACCTTGAGTGCTTCATCTAATTTTGTCAAGTATTCTTCCGTTTCAGTCCCACTCTGTTGAACATAAATGCAATTAACATAACATGGTAGGTAAAGAACAAAAATAACGAGCATCTAAGTTTAGATGACATGGCTCACCACTACTTCAACCTTCTGACTAATGTATCTTCTTGCCTCATAATCCTATATAAAAGAAGTGCAATAAATGAGATGAGCAAGAGCAATAAGGAAATTGATACCTATTAAGACTAAGATTTTGAGGCTGTTCCACTGTCTGAATAAACAAATCACATATTACGGACAGAAAAGACACACACACACAGAGATGGTCACTTGAAGTTGAAAACTCTGTGATTCAAAAGGAGACAACTTACTAATGGATAAATTCCAGGATTGTACATATCCAGAATGTAAACTCTTCCTGTCAGTATCCACAGGCAATCAATTAACATATTAAATAACATAAGACTGCCATGATGACAGGTCAGAAACCATACTGTCATGAGAAAAATCTTTTTCATGGCCATTTCCTTGATGCGCATCAAGATCAATTATCATCACCCTGTAAATGGTTTGCAGTTAATGAGGACAAAAAGTGGTGCTTAAAATTTATGGATCTGATTGAGATATCAATTTCCCAGGTTATAAATACACAATCTGTAACATTTTAATATTAGCTACAAGTGTCAGTACCTTGAAATATTTAACCGGGTAAATGCATACTGAATACAGAGAGATATGTCTGCATAAACACAGAATCCCCCTCCCTTATCTCCCGAACAGTGATGGAACCCACCACCAACATTGATAGCCCAACCTCTCTCTTTTGCAAGCTTTGCTGCCAATATGCTTCCTCCAACCTAAGGTAGAATGTGGTCAGTGTTATTCAAACCCTAAAGTAAAAAGACAGATCATGGAAATAAAATTTTCACCTGCTTGCGGAAGGGGTGGAGAACTTTCTGCTGCACAAGAAAATTGGGCAATAGTGCAACAGGAGGGACCTAAACATCATATCAAATTGGGTGGTCAATAATCTTTAGAAGCATGAACAGTACACAACCATCAGCTCATTACTTGCTACTTTATTGTTTCCCGGACTATCATAAATGTATATCATGAACCTGCTTAAAATGAGTTTGTTTAAGTTAACAAACATTCACATATGCCCTGGAACTAAGAACTCCAGCAAGCATTTATAACATTCTTGACAAATAAATAAAACAGTGTATTCAGCAAAAGCAGGTGAGATTAGGTAAAAATTCACAAGAAGTACATGATCATTACATACAAGATTTATAGAGGATAGTAGTCGAAACTCTACCTCAACTATAATGGAGACATTGACACTGCTTTTTAGACTATTCAAGTATGATTCCGAATGCACCTGTCACAAGTATCAAAATTGTTAGGCATAAAGATAAACTTAGTTGTCTGGCTAACATCAAGAACTATGAACACATTGTCTCCCCAATTCTTCCTTTTCAAGAAATTAAGAAGAAAGGGAGGGACGGAGGGACGGAGGGAACACAAGCATCAAGTGAGAACAGAACTACTAATTTTTCATGCAAGGCAACATATAGATGTGCATCATAAACAGCAGGATGTAGGTGCAGCGAACCTTAACATTGCCAGTTTGCAACATAAATGTAATAAAAGACATGAAGCAACTTTCAAAATTGCACTACAACAGAAATGTAATAAAAGACTGCTAGAGCAATTAATGTCGGCAATGCATACGCTTTGAGAGTCTGCTTTCTATTTAACTCCACCATGTTTGCTCAGTGTGTAATACACACACGGAGATGGTATGGTGATTAAAATAAACATATAATATTGAACACATAAAAATCAAATTTGAGATTGTAGCATCCTTCAAGTACTACATGGGGCAAATACCAAAAAAATAAATGAGCAAGGGTTCTAAAGAAATGCTGTGGCCATTATTTGTCACAAAAAAGAAAAAAAGAAAAAAAAAGAAATGCAGTAGCTACCACTAAAAGATCATCCTTTGTAGCTTCTAGAGGTTCCACTATACGATTTTTGTCCAGAACACCATCCACGATGAGGAACCGGCAGATGCGACCCCATTTAGAAGAATCAAATGGATGCCTACATTAATTAAAATATAACACTGAAGTAAACATTAAGATCAATAACCAACTTAATAATAATGACAAAAACAATCTCCTCTCTCTCTCTCTCTCTCTCTCCCCCTCCTCAACAAATAATGACAAAACCAATGAGTAGATGAGTTGATGTTATGGCATTTCATAGCAACTAATAAAATTTGCGCCAACAGAAACAAGTTAGAAGAAGTGAATCCCATGCGCTATGTTCGGTTGAGAGATTGGGAGAGGGAATTGGAAAGGAAAAGGGAAAAGTGTGTAAAACTAGGTGAAATGTAAGTATATTTTTTCACATTTCACCTATCTTTTTCATTTTCCTTTTCAAATCCCTCCTCAAATCTCCCAACCAAACATAACATTAGTTTAATAAAACCTTTAGGTTGTAACCTGTAGGTTGTATTTGCTTCGTGGATTTGGAAAGGAAAAGAAAAAATATGTGCGAAATATAATTATATTTTTCAAAAATGCTAGACTCTAAAAATTTTACCAAACATCTCACATGTATATGTGACCCATATAAGAGCCACATTGTGTGGGTCTCACAGCCATGTGAGACATTTGGTAAAAACTTTGGTAAAATCTTTGGGGTCTCTAGCATTATTCTATATTTTTTTCACATTTCATCGACCTTTTCTCTTTCCCTTTCTATTTTCAAATCCCTACCCAAATCCATGAACCAAACACATGGTTAGTTCTTCGCATAAGAGCACAAAAATTTCAAAGCAAAGGGATTGGAAAACCAACCATTTGATGCGTTGCAACTGATGAAACATGCACAGTGAATGAGAAGAAGCAAGTCACAGTAATCCATGCATCAATTCTCATTTCAAATTCAACATCACATGTTTTAAGTGATAGCACAACTTCATTATCAATCCTGATAGTATGTTATTAATAAGACAGCATGTTTAAAATCCCCGCTTCGATTCCCAGCAAATTATTCAAGAAGTTCGTATGAAATACCAAGATGTTCAAAATTCCAAACAAGTGCATAAATTCTGCTCACAAGAGTTTTTAATATTTTAATCAACTCCAAAAATTTTCAAAATTGCTATTCAATTCAACCATTTCCTTTTTAGTTATTAATTGCTATAAATTACAATTTCATCCAAATACCTATCACAATTATTACCAAATTTCATCTTTCACTACTGACTTAACCTAAGCTGTGCAGATAAGAGAGAGAGAGAGAGAGAGAGAGAGAGAGAGAGAGAGGGTTTTAGGTTTGTTACAGCTTCTCAATGCCAAGAAACTGGATATTGTAGGAAGGCGAGTAGATAAGAGGAAGCTGATACAAGAGAATCAGAGTTCAAATCAGAATAATCGAAGTTTTTCGATGATAACAAATTGAGATTAGTGAGGTGATGAGGGAGGTTACCTTAGAGAGAGGCACATCGAAATAGAGCTTGCTCGACAGAATTCGATTTCGCCGGAGAGTTTCGGAGTCAGTGGAAGACGAAACGCCGGTGGATGAAGAAGCCATGGTCGACATACAGAGAGAGAGATGGAGAAAGCTTAATGGCGTAGAAGATAAAGAGAGAGAGAGAACGCGGAGAGTCGAGGCTGACTCGGGCTGAGTGAGTGGTTTGAACTCGGAACCTTTATAGGAGGCCCAGCACTGTTGAAAATATTAGGCCCGGCCCAAATATTTTTTGGGTCTTTTGGGCCTTTTAAAGTTATGAACTCTACCTATTTACAATTTTATGGGTTAATTATATTAATAACCCTTGAATTTTTAAAAATATATAATAAATTTCATAAGCTTAACATAATTATACTAATCTCTCTTTGTGTCTTACAATTCACTCATAATAACATTGTAGATTATGTGTCAACTTTTAATTTAGTATAAAAAATAGTCAAAAGGGGAAAAAAAAAAAAAAATCACTACTAAAAATTCACCTATTCTCTCTATTTTTTTATACTTTCTATAACAAAATCAAAAATCAACTAAAATAATTAGTTGTCAAAACAATCCTAAATCACATAAAGCCAATAAACATCTTTCTCATTCATATTTTAAATATACCCATATAATCATTAAAGACGGTTAAAATGAGTCCTAATAATTAGGGGGCGTTGAGAACAAAGATGTCAACCATAATTTTTGCCCCTTGAGAGAGAAGAAAAAAATGTCAACCATGTTATATCTATTTTGCACTATAATTTTATAATTAGAATCAAAATTTTCACCATAATTTCAACTACATTATATCTTATTCCATCAATCTTATTTATTTTTTATTTTTTTTGATAATCGTGTATTCGGACCAAGTTGAAAACTAAGGATATGATTCCTTTAAATCTCAGGCTCAACTCCTATGGAGCCTTGGGGTTTGTTTCATGATTTATTTGACAGAATGCACCATTACTACTCTTGCTTGCCACATAATTTCATCATCATTCAGGGACATCACTACAGCATTTCCTAGTTTCATTTTCAACACCGAGGCTGAAGACCCATATTCTCGAGCCCTTCTTCCTAGATTTTAAGTTCTCACTCTTCGAGTCCAAAATTGACTGCTTCGAGGTTTCAGCATTGTCGGATTTAGCTTCTCAAATTGCTTTATGTTGTACAATTGTGTAATTAAACAAGATCAATAGATTCATGATTTATTAAATTAAATAATAGAACATCAAATAAAATCGTATTCGATAAATTTATATTCTAGAGTATGAAACATGAAACATAATTAACAGAAATACATATTAAATTGAAATATTGAAAACAAAAAATCAAATCAAATTCTGTGTGATATAACAGTGTCCTTAAAACAGATTAGCCGCTTCACCGTAGGTGTTGGAGGAACGTCGACTTCTGTCTCCCAAGATAAGATGGTTTAGACGAGCTAATGCAAAAACACCTTCTGTTAGCTTGGCGAACTGACAAAGGCAGCATTCTCTCTCACACAGGAAGAATATTGTAATAGTAAGCAAACTAACTATATGATTGGAAGGCAAAAAATTATGTACCAAACCAAGGGAGATGGGTCTCCTCTTATACACAATGGGGGGAGAGAGAAGGAGCCTCAAGCCATCATGGCTGGCCACTAATGTAGGCCATTACTCCTGCAAAACTGCTGGAGTAATGCACAAAACTGATGAGAATTTAAAGTGTGAGTTACACACAATATACACATATGTGTATATACATTTCTGCAATAGACAATAGACTTGGGCCTACAACAGACCTAGCCCAAAAAAAAAAGGTTGGTGGACCATTAATTCGACCCAACCCAAACCTAACCCATTCCCTCAAACCCAAGCCCAAGTCCCAAGATCCAAGATCCACGGCCCATAGATCACGGATTCGGCCTAGTTTGGGCAGCAGCGCGCGCGCGTGCATGGCAATTTTGCCATAACCAACTTGGACCATAGTTTTGGCTCAATCCCATCCTTAAAGCATCCATGCCTCCCTTCTTTTGGAAAATTTGGATTCCCCAAAGGGCTCATACCCTTCTCATAATCTTGAGGTTTAAATACCTATCAAAACTTTCCTTTACAATCAATGTAGGATTGGTAGTTATACACAATTCCCAATACCTCATTTATGAGGCTAACTTTATAAGACAATTTCTTATTCAATTCTTAATGGTTTTTGGTCATTCTCTTTGTAGTGTAAAGACTTTGCTACAAAGAATCTAAACCTATTTAATCCCACATCAACCAATGATTAAGACCTACTTTAATTTCACATTAAAGTCACAAAAAAACTATTTTTTCCAACAATCCCTTACATGAATAAAAATTGACCGAATAAAGAAAACGGACAACGTTTACAACAAAGACTCAAAGAGAGAGCACACAAACTAACCCTACATTAGAAAAGGTAGATGTTGGCCTTGAACCTTTTATAGTGAAAGCCTATCGGATTTACTAACTGACTAGTGAACGTGATGTCTTGAACTGTTCTGTTATTTATGTAAATAGAGACAATAGACCTCACATATGAGTTAGTCTAACCATTGTTCTTGTTCTCACTGGTGTGTCTGGTATGGCCCTAGAACACTAGCCTGGTTCAGTGAGTAATTATAAAGAATTCGGTATTCCCAATTCTTAAAGAAGCGACCCTACTTCGCACTCACATAGGTGACCTATATAAGGTATCGCGTTATACCACGGTTGACTATTCATATCACTTAGGTCGTTAAAAGCATTAGCTTAACCTTCCACCCCCATCGGGTATCACTGTACAAAAGAATGGGCAAGAGGATTTACCTCTTCAGTGACTTACCTGTTACACGAAATTCGGTTGTCCCTTTGAACCTAGATCTTGGGATCTCCAGTCAACTAAGTTGGGTCTTCCATTCCAGTAACATTACTAAAGGCCTTAACCCCATTCCTCTTGACGACATTTCTACTAACTCTTGAGTTAACTCTTTGGTTAGCGGATCCACAATATTGTCCTTAAACTTTACATAGTCTAGAGAGATAACTCCATTAGAGAGTAGTTGTCGTATGGAATTATGTCTACGACGGATATGTCTAGACTTTCCATTATACATATGACTCTGTGCCCGTCTAATCACCGATTAGCTATCACAATGAATACAAATAACAGACACAAGTTTCGACCAATGTGGAATATCCTCAACGAACTGGTGAAGCCATTTAGCTTCTTCAGTTGTTTTATCCAAAGTTATAAACTCAGATTCCATCGTTGATCTCTATATACACGTTTACTTAGAATATTTCCAAGACACGGCTGCCCCTCCAAGGTAAACACATAACCACTAGTGGATTTGGAGTCCTTTATATCAAATATCCAGTCAGCATCACTATACCCTTCTAGTACCCTAGGTATCTGGTATAATGCAGCCCATAATCCCGGGTGTAGCATAGATAACCTAACACCCGCATAATGTCTCTCAAATGAGTGGGATTTGGATTACTCGTGTATCTACTAAGCCTGCTAACAAGGTAGGCTATATCCGACCTTGTACAAGTCATCAGATACATCAAACTTCCAATGACTCGAGAATATTCTAGCTGAGAGACACTCTTACCATTATTCTTGGTCAAATGTAGACTTAAGTCTACCAATGTCCTAGACACACTTGTATCTGATTTACCAAATTTCTCAAGTATCTTCTCAACATAGTGAGACTGAGAAAGTACAATACCACTAAATGTTCTGGTAATCTTAATACCTAAAATGACATCTGCAAGGCCATATTTTTCATGTCAAACTTAGAGTCTAACAATCTCTTGGTAGTTTGAACCATTTCATCATTACTACCAACAATGAGTATGTCGTCTACGTATAGACCCCAAATGACATAACCTCTGTCAATGTCTTTAACATATACGCACTTGTCACACTCATTGATTCTAAACCCATTTGACAACATAACGTTGTCAAACTTCTCATGCCATTGCTTAGGCGCTTATTTCAAACCACATAATGATTTAACAAGCTTACAGACTTTCTTATTTTTCCTTGGAGATGAAAACCCCTCGGGTTGTTCCATGTAGATTTCTTCATCTAAATCTCCATTTAAGAAAGCTGTCTTTACATCCATCTAATGTATCTTTAGACCACGTAAAACGGCTATCACAATCACCATGCAAATGGATGTAATCCTTGTCACAGATGAATACGTATCAAAGTAATCTAGGCCTTCTCGCTGCCTGTATCCTTTGATAACTAGCTTAAGTTTATATTTATCGATTGACCCATCAACCTTTATCTTTCTTCTAAAGATCCACTTACTCCCCAAGGCCTTACTGCCTGGGGGTAGATCAACCAACTCCTAAGTATAGTTCTGTAAGATGGAGTCAACTTCACTTTTAATAGCTTCTTTCCATAAGGGACTTTCTGGTGAAGTCACAGTTTCATAGAAAGTTCAAAGTTCTCCCTCTAACATATAAGTCAAGAAGTCCGGGCCAAAGGACTTGGCAGTCCTAGCCCTCTTACTTCTTCTTGGCTCATCTACTTCCTCATCTTGATTATCTACTTGATCATCATCTTGATCATCTTCAAGTTCCTTCTTAGAACTTTGATCATCTCCTTAGGTTCGGCAAGGAAATATGTCTTCAAAGAAAGATGCATTCCTTGACTCCATTATGATATCCTTGTGGATATCTGAAATATCAGACTTGTGCACTAGAAACCTATATGCACTACTATTCTGTGCATAACCAATGAATATACAATCCACGGTTTTCGGACGTATCCTAACCTGCTTGGGTGTAGGTACCGTCACTTTTGCAAGACACCCTACATTCGTAGGAAATTATAAGAAGGCTTGCGGCATTTCCATGATTCATATGGAGTCTTGTCTATTTTCTTTCGAGGGATTCTATTTAGAATGTAATTAACAAGAGAATTATTTCCCCCTACAAGTTTTGTGGCAATCCAGAACTTAGCAACATTGCATTCATCATCTCCTTTAGCGTCCTATTCTCAGTAATCCCATTTGACTAAGGAGAATAAGGCGTCGTGGTTTGGTGGATAATACTGGATTGAGCACAAATCTCAAGAAACGGTGATTCATACTCACCACCACGATCATTTCTTAAAGCCTTAATCTTGCGGCCTAATTAATTCTCAACTTCATTCTTATAAAGAACAAACTTATCAACAGCCTTATCTTTGCTTTTGAGCAAATACACATAACAATACTTAATGCAATCATCAACAAAAAGTGATGAAATATTTATTGCCACCACATGATTGTATAAACTTTAAGTCACACACATCACTATGCACTAAGTCCAACGGCTCTGAACTTCTTTCAATTGAATAAAACGAAGATCTTATCAACTTCGCTTCAACACAAGTTGCACACTTGTGTTTTGGATTAATCTTAAAAGATGGTATATGATCTAACTTGATTAATCTATGTAAAGATTCAAAGTTCACATGTCCTAGTCTACCACACCACAAATTGGAAGACTCAAGCATGTAAGTAGAAGAAGATGCATCTTTATTTATCTTTAGGATAGCAGTCATTACATTGAGTTTAAACATACGCCCCAACATATAACCCCTACCCACATACACTCTGCTCTTGGTCAGAATGACCTTGTCAGACTCAAAGAGCATGTGAAAATCATGTTTGCTGAGAAGAGACCTTAAAACAAGATTCTTACAAATGTCCTGAACATACAGGACTTTGTTCAAGGTCAGCTTTTTTCTTGAGGTCAACTTTAGGACCACCTTTCATTTTCCCTCAAAAATTAAGGTAGCAGAGTTTCCCATAAACAACTTCTCACCATTTGTAACTGGCTCAAAAGTTGTAAACAGCTTCTTCTCAGAGCAGATGTGGCATGTAGCCTCAATATCAATCCATCATTCTCTTGGGTTTGAACCCACCATATTCACCTCAGAGACAACGGCAGACAAGTGCATGTCATCCTCATCATGGGAGTGCTCTTGCAAATTTGTCATTTGAGCACGAGGTTTGGTCTTGTATGGCTTCTTCTGCTTACGGCAGTCACTAGCTGGATACCCCTCGCTACTACAGTTGTAGCACTTTCCTAAGAACCGATAACCAGGTTCCTGCGGTTTGTATGCCAGCTTTTTTGCAACACCACCCCTTGGCTCTAGCTTTGAGCCCTTTTTCACAAGAGGGTTCTTCCTCACCCCAGAAGATTTGTCATGCTCAATGACATTGGCATTCCCTCATTTCTTTCTATTATCCTCCTCAATTCGGAGTTGGACAACCAGCTCTTCAACTGACATTTCCTTGCGCTTGTGCTTTAAGTAGTTCTTAAAGTCATTCCAACCATTGTGAAGTTTCTCAATGATCACAGTAACTTGGAATGACTCGTTCAACGGCATCCCCTCGACATGAATTTCATGCACGATCACTTGGAACTCCTGGACTTGGCTTATCACAGTTTTTGGATATACTATTTTAAAGTCCAAGAATCGGCTAACGACAAATTTCTTTGCCCCTGCATCCTCAGTCTTGTATTTCTTGTCCAGTGATTCCTATAACTCCTTTGCTAAGCTCTTGGTGCAAAACACACTGTAGAGTGAGTCTGCCAAGCTGTTGAACACATAGTTTCGGCAAAGATAGTCTGTCTGCTTCCATGTGTCAAGTGCCATGAATTTTTGCCTGTCTGGCTCATTCTCTGCCACGGCTGGGGGATCCTCGTTCAAAACCTTTGCAAGGTTTAGCGTGGTCAAGTAGAACAACATTTTTTGCTCCCATCTCTTGAAGTTCACCCCAGCAAATTTCTCTGGGCGCTCATGGTGACTAAACAGTCCTCCCGAAACAGTCGGAGTAACACAGGGTTGACCACATAGGTCACAGTTGGGATTGGCAAGTTAGTTGCCCTGGGGTTCAAATTCCCACCAACATTAGCAGTAGCAGCATCATTGGCGACAGTTGCCATTTTTGAAAAATACAACAGAATATCACTTTCTGTGTTTCCAGAAATTAAACTTAACACTAGAAAATCCCACAGTCGGAAATTTAATTCAAAACTAGCCTCACCACTTAACCTAGAATTGAACATGATCAAGAATGTTCCTAGGAAGACTGGAAGAGTCATATCGGTCCCACTTAAAATTCAGTTAATCTTTTGACAAAACTTTCAAGAGCATGTTGACTCCTAGTCCATGGAAAAATAATTTTTTAGGATTAACTTTTTCAATGGATGAACTAGGTTAAACAAACCAAGATCCAAAACTTTACAAACAATTTAAAAATTGCTAACAAATTACAAGCAAAGTAAAAAATCGCTACAACTCTACGAGCAAATAAAATGCTTTTACATATTGGTAAAAATCATAACAAAATCTCAAGCAAAACAATTGCTTCAATTATATAGTTCAAACAATTCATTTCCATGCTTAGGTATTCTTGTAAAAAGGTTGGCAGAAAAACCAAACCAAATAATCTAGGCAAAAAATATAATGAACTAATTGAAACAATCTAGCAAACTAATTAATAATAAAATTAACTAATCAATTAACATGCTAGATGAGTTACAAAAATCAATCTATAATTCTAGAAATTAAATGAAAAGTTCATAGTCAAGAATTATGACAAAGGTTACAAAACCTTATACCTCTTAAATCATTAAAATTCTAGTCATGAGTTGCTTATCAATTTAATTCATAATAATAAATAAATAAAATTAAATATGCAAGAGTTACATATAACACTAAAGGGTGAATTACACCAACGATCTCTATAGTTTGGGGTTTGTGTCACTTTGATCCCTGACTTTTCAATCGTGACACATTTGACCCTGAATTTTGAATATTGTTCCAAATAAGGACAATTGAAGATACTATTAGATTTTCTAAGGGCAAATTCGTCAATTTGATAAAATATAAATTAATTTGACAAAAATAAATGTCAAAAAATTATTTTTAAATTTTTTAAAATTATTTCTACCTACTAAAGATAAAATTATATAAAATTGATAGATCTTTTAGACATTTATTTATTTTTTTACCAAGTCAATTTTTATTATGTATTTGGATGATGATCATGTAAAATTAATTTTTAAAAATTAATCATGTAATTTTTATTAATTTTTATCAATTTTACATAATTTTATCTTTGGTGGATGGAAATAATTTTTAAAAATTTTAAAATATTTTTTTGACATTTATTTTTGTCAAATTAGTTTATATTTTATCAAATTGACGATTTTGCCCTTGAAATTAAGCAATGGTTTGTTTAATTGTCTTTATTTGAAACAAGATTCAAAATTCATGGTCAAATGTGCCACAATTAAAAACTCAGGGACTAAAGTGACACGAGCCCCAAATTATAGAGACTATTAGTATAATTTGCCCAACACTAAAAGTCCAAAATTGAATTAAAAGTAATTGCCATGAGTTATAAATGAATTTAATTTACAATAAACATGTAAATAATTCTACCAAAATCTAGAAAATAACTAACATGTATATTATCTTAGAAAAGTAGTAACTACTTAGCATGTCAATATTAACTACAAAATTGCAACAGCCATAAGCATGTAAAATAATAAAACTAAAATACAAGCAAATCATGGTAAGGATTTAAAAATAATACACTAGGAATCATGCACATTTTGTTAAACTGGACAAATATTGCATACAACTACTTACAGTGGGCTAAAGTATAGCGATCCGGGTTTCCATTTTCTTTATTTATCGTATCCGGACTCGGTTCCGTGGATGTGTTGTTGTCATACTCTTATCTCTATTCTCTACTCTGTGTTTTTGAGTTTTGGTTTGTTTTGGGCAAGTTGGGAATAGGTTGGTTGTGTCGAGAAACCTAGAAAAGTTGCCCAGAATTTGGCCTCTCCACTCGAGCGGGGGTTTTGGCGCTTGAGCGGGGAAATCACCCATCCAGTTTTTCGTCTACAGTGTTGGACGTTCGAGCGGGGGATTAGCCGCTCGAGCGGGAGTCTGTGTGCCGCTCGAGCGGGGGGTTGGACGCTCGAGCGGGAACCTGTCTGCAAAAGTTCTGGGAGCGTGCATCCGCCGCTCGAGCGAGGTATTGGACGCTCGAGCGGGGATCTGTAAGTGACGCTCGAGCGGGGCTTTTGCCGCTCGAGCGGGAAGGCTTTTATATAAAGCCGAGATCCGACCTTTTTGTTCACTTTTCAACATCCTTTCTCTCTCTTACTTTTCCAAAAAGCTATTTTGAGAGTTCCTCTCACTAAAACCCTAACTTCTCTCTTAGGATTGATCTAGTAGGAGTTGTTTTCTCACCTTGGGCCTTTACAATAGTTGTGTTGATCGTCGAGGGCTATCTTTTAATCTGAAAATTTCGGGATTTTGAGCATTTCCGTTTTCTTCATCTCCTTCGTTGGGTCCCATCATTCGAGGTAGGGATAACCTACTCCATCTTATGAGCTTTGTCTTTGAATTTTAGCATTTTGATATGTTGGGGGTTGTTGGGTAATTTTTGAGAAGGTTTGGGCCTTTGTGTAATTTTACAAAAGTTGGGGTTTTAATTATATAAACCTATATGCAAGTTAGGCATAGAGAAATGAAATTAATGTTGGAACATTGATGGAAATGGAACCTTAGGGTTGTTTTGTGAATTATGGTAAGTTACCCTAATTGGTTTAATTAATTAATGTATATAATTAATTAAAGAAAATGAGGAATTGAATTGAGAATGTTGAAATTGGGAATATGGGACTAAAGGGTGTAGTTGAATCATTTATTGCTCACCTAGTTGAAATGTTGATATATTATCCATTTGTGCATTTATTTCCTGTTTAGAAATAATTTGCTTTGGACTACCGGCGGAGGGTAGTATTGATTGTTGTAGACAAAGCATGATGATTAGGCAAACTAAAACTAATCAATTGGATGTGTCATAGAGTATGACGGTTGATAGAATACATTAACTTCATGTATTGATAGATTATGCATATGACCAATGTGTTTATGTGCGTTATATGTAGATGGTTGATAGAATACATTAACTTTATGTAATGATTGATTGCGTATAAAATTGTGTGTTTATATGCATTGCTTGTGTATAGGAGGAGATGGGGGATGTACTCCACGGTTTAGGGGAAGATGGGGGATGTACCTCTAAACCGGTTAATGGTTAAGGGAAGATGGGGGATAGACCCAGGGATGCAGCTCATATGCTCTCCCATTGGAGTGATGATATAGCTCATATGCTTATCCGTGGTAGTAGTGATACAGCTCATATGCTTGTCTATTGAAGTGTTGATATAGCTCATATGCTTATCCGTGGTAGTAGTGATATAGCTCATATGCTTATCTATTGAGATGTTTATTATTTATGAAGTATGGAAGTGGTTTATGTGTTATTAATACAACACCAAAATGTGTATCCACCTTGGATTTCGAAAGTGTTCTAGTGATGAACTATAGTCTCATCAAAGGTTTTGGCCAGAGAACTGAGCCTTGTTTTCAAACTCAATATTGAATAAGAAATGGAAAGTGAATTGTAACATAGACTTGATTGTCATGGAATTGTAATAAGATGTAAATGAATGTATAAGTGTTGACCATCTATTAACTGCTAATCATGTAGTCATTGTTCATAGTTGGTTTAGTGTATTTCTACTGGGCTGTGGCTCACCCTACATGGGACACCATTTTCAGATACATGAAGCATGTCACCTCCAAGGACATCGCTTGGGAGGCTAGAGGCAGGCAGACGTTTGTGGTTTTGGTTATCTTTTGTTGTATTACATGTAATTTCAAGCCAAGGGCTTAATGTGTATTTGAGTTAGTACTCTCCTCTTTATAACCAAGTGTTAGCTTAGAAAGCTGTAAGCCCATAAGGCATTTGATTCTGTTGTTAACATGTAATGCTTCTTGTAAAGAATTACTCTGTGGAATAGAATGATGTTTGTCTCTTATATCAATGCATATCTAAATTGATGGGTTTAATGTTATTATTTTAAGGGCGTTACATAAAGGATGTAACAATATTATACACAGAATAAATATATATCTATTTAATTAAATAAATATCAATTGAATCACCTTGAAAATAAAACAGTTTTGATTTAAAAAAAAAAAAAAAACAGGTTTACTTATTTATTTGTTTATATTTTACAAAGCTAACTGAAGTAGAGAGCTAATAGGAAAATTAAGGGACATAAACATATATATATCTATATAACAATGGAAGGCTTGGTTTGAATTTAAAGGCTCAAAATGTGTATGTGTCAATATGTAGATCATTAGATTGATTCAATCCAATGGCTAAAAATGTCTCTCTCTCATTTGTCCTATTTGGACATTTCAATGGTTGAGATCAATTACCATCAACGTCTAATGGTCCAAAATGTAAGTTCCAAAATATCTCAAAATGTATCTCTCTCACACCTACTCCATCTCAAAATCTGTCTCTCTATTCCAAATTTCAAAATTTGAACACAGACCCTCTCTCTATCTCTCTTTCTCTCTCTCTCCACCCATTGGAGCCCATTCCTATGCTCTTCTTTAATTCCCTGTCGGATTGCCAGAGACCCATCCCTTGCCGGAGACCCAACCCCAAACCCCCTATTATTCTCTTCGTCTTCTCTCTTCCTCCCTCTCTCTCTTTCCGCCATCCCAATCTTCATCAACAGTGGCAGCCCCAAACCCCCTTGAATATTGACGACAATCGAATAGAGCCACTGCAAAATGAAGAATCTAAAGGAAGAATCTGGTATATTTCCAGCAAGAGAGCAAACCAAAAGGATCTGGTATACTGTTCAGGTGAGCAAATCAAAAGGAATGAAGAATCTTTTTCTATATTTCCAGCAAGTATATTTTTTTGAGTATTTCTATCTTTAAACCAAGTATATTTTTCTGAGTTTCTTCTGAATCTGGTAATATTTTTTTTAGGTATCTAATTCTTTTTCTTGAGTATTAATTTTTTTGGGTGAAGCAAGTATATTCCCAGCAGGTTTGTGTTTCTGTTAGGTATTGTGTTTGATTAATTAGGTATTCAGATTCACTTTTTCTAGCAGGTTTCAATATTGTGTTTGTTACTCTAAATCAGTATTTGCAGGTGTATACAAATGTATATATATATATATATATATATGTAATTATACAATCAATTTTATTGATGAAGACACAATCTTGAATTTATTAAGACTACACATGACGAGTATATGCACAATAGACATTTCTTTCTTCATTATTCTTATGTTCAAGACATGCTAGACATTGATAAACCATTCATGAAACACACACAAACTTCATACTATAGAAGGGTGTCACGACCTAAACCCGCCCCTATGGGTTTAGCACCGTAACCGGCCAGTAATCCGTGATTACCGAAGGCCTGCTTAACAGTAAAGACAGTAATACAGAGTAAAGGGGCTGGCGGAAGCCAAAACAGTAAATAAAAGATGTCCAATGAGCTGTAACGGTCTGTATGCAAAAGACTTTTCGGAACATATTCACATTCAAAACCAAAACAGTATATACATACATCATATACAGACATTCAGGTTAGGGACCAAATCCCTACCATAACAGTACAGTGCAAGTCTCAACAATTATTACAGAATAGAGGCAAAAGGGGGAATCTAAAACACCCCAAAACAGCCTTGGCTTTGACGCACTCGGAACCTCGAAGTGAGGCACAATGGTTGGCTTTGACAAAACGGGAGCTTAGCCTGACGCTCCTAGCTTCGGTCCGGTGCCTGGACACCTATATATATATATATAAACAGTGAGCTAAAGCCCAGTGAATAACAAATGCGTAAAGAAGTTAAGAATGAATGTTCTTTCAGTAAATAAACAGTCATAACAGTCACTTAGAAACCATAGCAGTCATATGTGGTGCATCCCATAGCAAAACAGTACAGTAGGTCTTAACAGACCGAACAGTCAGTTGATGGCCATCATAATAGTAAACGGCAGTGGTTCCAAACATAGGAACCGACAGAGATCTCTATGACAGTAACAGTAACAGTACAGTAATAGTAAATTGCTATGGATGCCACGGTTACAGTTTACAAATAGGACAAACATTCATTCATTAAACAATAACGTTTCAGTAAGCAGAACAGTTGATCATTCAGAAAAATAATCATAATTGAACATATCTTTACAACATTGTTACTCACAGAGCACTGGGCTCTAATGAGCGTCCTCGGATGCCAACCCTACACAGTTACAGAACGAACACACACTAAGTTACACACTTGGGAATCAATAACTTAGTCCCTAACTCGACTCGATGTGGTTCTACATCAATATCCTCATTAAGATGCCTTAAACATGGCCTAGGAATGCCTAGGATGGAAAGAGGATGCAAAGATGCACTTTAAAACACTTTTCAAAATTTTTAGAAAACAGGGGTCTCGCTCGAGCGTGGCTTTCTACGCTCGAGCGGACATGCAGACAAAGGAGCTCCGCTCGAGCGTGACTTCCTTCGCTCGAGCGGACTGTAAACTTCAAGAAAAGTACTGGATGCATGCAATTCACGCTCGACCTTCACTCGAGCGTGAGACTCAGGTCCTCGCTCGAGCGTGAACTCTCTCGCTCGAGCGGACTGTAAAACACAAGAACTTCTGGGTACATGCATTTCACGCTCGAGCGCGACTTTCCACGCTTGAGCGGAAGTGCATGACTCAGAGGGTACGCTCGAGCGTGAAGTCCTACGCTCGAGCGTGAGTCCAAAATCTAGAATTTCCATATTCATTCCCAAGCACAAAACTCAACTTTAAAGCCTCAAATTCGATCCTTTTGGGCCAATTTTCTGGAAAAACACTTTAAACCCATAATATAACATGTTTTGAAGATCAATTTGAGAAATCAAAGCCTAAGGATGAGTCAATTGAACACCATTTCAAATAAACTTCAAGAACAAAGCTCAAACACAACATGCATGTATTCAATTAAATTCAAAGCTTCAAATACATGGTCAAATAACTCAATCCTTCCAAAAACATGATGAATTCTTGAACTATAATCAAAATATGAACATGCATGTAGCAAATTTCATGGAAAAGACCTCAAAACTCAAGAATGTGTACATGCATGCATGAATTCACTCTCAAATTCCACTCTTTAACCCAATTCTTGACTTTAAACTCTAAATTACCATGAACCATGCAAGATACAACTCAAATTCACAAATGAGAGAATGAAATCTCTACCTTAGGTCTTGAATTCAAGGTATACAAGCTCAAATGTGCAATTCTCTCTTCAAGTCTTCTAATTTCCCAAGCCAATCTAGGTGAACTCAATTTCTTCCAACTCTCTAGCTCTGTCTCACATTTTTGGTCTCTAGAGGAAATAAAGATGATGCATCAAAAATGTATAAGGCATAATAAGGGTGGGTTTTTGAGTCAATCCACTAAATGGCAATTTCGTAAATAACTTGAACCAATGCGATTTAGCTTTATTTAGGCCTCGTTTGGGAACAAGCTATTTTAGTAACTTTTTGACTTTTTACGAAAAGATGTGCAGAAAAGTAGAGAAGTGATGTGACTAGTTTTAGTTGGCTTTTTGGCTTTTTGGCTAAAATAGCCACTCCCCAAACGAGGCCTAATTTAATCACATCAAATCAAATTTCAATTAAATCTACCATAAAATCACATAAACCCTAATTAGCATCAAATACCAATCAATTTCAGATTCGGTCGCTGATAACGCCTTCAATTTGCAGTTCAAAACTTAAAACATGAACAGATCAATCAATTGATAAACAAATAGAAATGCAATCAAGCAACATACTCATGCAATCAGTTTAGGATTTCATCCTAATTAGTTACTTATCATGTTCAGTCACAGTTTAGCAGTAATCAGAGGTGAGGGTTGTCACAAAGGGTTCCTCTTTGGATACTCTTAGATCAATATCAATTACTCCTCTAGCATACCAAGGAAAACATAATACACAATCATGCATTCATGCTGGACAAACCCATATTCTGGTTTATACCAAGGCATAAAATAAGGCTCACTACAAAAATACATCAAAGAATTTTGTTAAAAAAATGGTACCAGCTGTGTATCTAACATAATCATCATCTACTCTTCTCCACCCTAAACTATATCCTCCACACCTGCATTTGTCCTTCAAAAGTTTTCCCCTGCCACACATCTAATTTAAATTTCACGAGAACCATCTTTCTTGCCTAATTGAACCATCTCTTACATTAGAACCATCTCTTACATTCTAATGCTTAGCTTCTTCTCATCCATCATAAGCAAATTAGTTGCACTCAAGTTAACAGCTAGTGGTAAAAATACTCAAATCAAGTTCAATTTAACCCCACCCACCATTCCAAGCTTAACATCTCAGAACAGGATCTTTCACCAGCAAAATTTATGAGAAAACTACTAAAGATGAAATTTTAAATTTACCAATTTACAGTCTCTTACGTTGTGTTTGGTTGGGGATTTGGGAAGAGATTTGGAAATGGAAAAAGAAAAGGAAAGGAAAAAGGTAAATGCAATGTGAAAAAAATATACCTACATTTCACATGATTTCACACACATTTTCTCTTTCTCTTTCCAAATCCTTTCCCATATCTCCAACCAAACACAGCGTCAGAGCATCTCAAATACTTCACCAATTCTTTCATGAAATTCAAATTTGATGAATAAATAGCTAAAAAAGTGAACTCCAATCTCCCCCCCCCCCCCCAAAGATAGAAGTAAATTAGATAGTGAATCAAGAAAAACAAAAACCAAATCATTCACTTCACCAAATTTTCAACAATCATATTTCCACTCAACTTTGATAAAATTTTAAAAAGAGCAAGGTTGGAGATCGTTTTCTTTCATCAAAAATGGTTAATACAGTTTTTCGAATAAGTTGGAATTTTTTTTTAAAGATTTTGTGAGGGGAAAAAAAATAAAAAATATTATTTTGATAATATAACATAAAATAATTTCTTTTCTTTTCTCTTATGAAATCTAACCAAATAAAAAAGAGAGAAATCATAATCATTTCTTTTCTTTTATTTCTTACCTATTCAAACAAGAATGAGAGAAATCACAATCAATTCTTTTCTTTTCTTTTCTTTTATAACTTAAGTAATCATACTTAGCCTTCAGCCTTTTCTTTTATAACTTAAGTAATCTTACTTTGGTCTTAAAGTAACTCCCATAGTCCATATTGAAACACCTTCAGCCTTTTTCACGTAGTCCATGTTTAGGAATCTATTATGTTTTTCCCGTGTATAATACAAATATTACAAATAGCCAAATAATTTTGAGAAATAAATAAATTGAACCAACCTTATGAACCATGACAGTTGATAGTGATCACCTACGAATCCTCCTTTTCCTTCTTTAACTCCAATGACACAAACCAAGTCAAAGAAAACAATCTCAAAAGAAATAAAATAAAATTGTATGGGCAAATTACACATACCTTACTTACACATACCTCACTTGATAATGATCCTTTTACCTTTTTTCCTTTGTTGTTTTATGATTGATTTTGAGATAAACTATATTTGATGAAATGGTTGAGAGTGACACTGTAATATGTTCTTTTATTTGTATATTTAAGATCAGTTATTGTTTTTATATTTAACAATGCATATAAGGTGTTTGAAAAAATGCATGTGAGAGATAGAAATTGGTAGTGGTGGCTGTTGGGTTTTATTGTTTTAAAGTACTAAAATAAACTTTGAAGGATAAAATTTTTATTTTCATTTATACTTTGACGACATTATTAATTTTTTTACATTTATCTAATATTGATTAACGTAAGATTGTAAGTGTACTATAATTAAGCTTTTAGCAAAAATTTGTTATAATTTTTTATATCAATCGTCCTTTTTTTTTTTTTTTTTTTGTAATTATAAGCGGAGGTCCATAAAACAATTTTTGTTCAAGCCAATTTTTATAAGCTTTTAACATAAGACAATTTTTGTTCTATTTTGATTGTGAATGTTTAGTGGTAAATTTTCACTAATAGGTAGGATTCGCTGATTAAGTGTTTAAAAAGAATAATGTACTCGAAATCCCTTCAAGCCTATTCTTCTTTTTGATTATTCCCACCCATGCATGTGCAACAATCAAAACCTTAGTTTAAGATTTAGTTCACTCTAATTTCTATAGCATAGCATCTACAAAAGATACAGTATGCAATAGTGAGCAAGAATACTGACCGTGGAGAAGTTTCAAATTGCCATGTAAAACCAAACGAGATTTCTATTTTTAGAGTCCGTGTTCAATAATATGATTCTTTTGTGGTTTCTCATCCTTTGCTTTAATGGGGGCACAGGGTAAGCAATCTTGCAGAATGTTAATAGTATAACGTTTAGCAAAAGAATCTTTACTCTAATGTGTTTCAATAACCTATCTTTTTTGGGTCCAGCAAGTATATTTCCATCATGGATGGAGGTTTATTCTTTTGTTTCAATAATGTTTCAATAATCTTTACTGTAATATGTTTCAATAATCTTTACTCTAATTTTTGGATATCATTTGTTTTAATAATTTTTAATTTCCAGCAGGTTTGTTAATTTCTAGCAGGTTGACAATAGGTTTGTCCAATCTAATTTCTTTATTGATGTTTACAGTTTGTGATTGAAACATACTATAATTTTTTGATATTTTTTGTTTCAATAATCTTTAATTTCTAGCAGGTTTGTTAATTTCCAGCAGGTTTGACAATAGGTTTGTCCAATTTAATTGCTTTATTGATGTTTACAGTTTGTGATTAGGTGTAATATTTGATCAGGTGTAATATTTGATCAGGTGTGTCCAATACATTGTGTCTGAAGCATTGTGTTTGCTTAACACGCTCACATTAGGCAGCTTGAGGACTTCTTTAAGACCTTTTATGTCGAAACATTGTGGTAAATATTTGATTTGTATTCTTACTTAAGCAATGATTGATCATTGTTATTTTGTGATTATTTCTTTGGTTGGTTGTGTTGGAAATTTATAAGTATGGTTTTTTTGTTAAAAATTCTTACAATTATCATTATTTGGGTTTATTAAAATCAAATTGGGGTGGGTGGGGTAGGACGGAGCAAGAAAGAATTAATGATTTAAGAAATCAACTATATTATATATATATATATATATATTTTTTTTACATTTTGTCTTAGTTAAATCCAAACCACATTTCATTTTTCTATTTCAACGAATAGGCTCTTAACAGAATCATAGAATTCATGAGTTAATTGGTTTGCATATGTAGTATCATACTGTTCAAGCTTTAATTAATCTCATTAGTAAAAGCCTTTGTATTTTCTTAGAATTCTCTGATTCAAATTATTATTTACCAAATTTGATATTTTAAATTGAAGTGAGTCATAATTGATAGATTTTATTGCGAGAGACAATAAATTTGACGAAAATGGGTTAGAGAGAGATGAAATGTGATGAACCATTATGAGATACAGAGAAGTTAGTTTCTAATTGTTGAACCACTTGACGAGCCTTTTTTTAGAGAAAGAAATAGAGCTTTAATTTCTATGTTGTTTAATTTGTATATAAATATTCACTCAATATGTTATCTTGCCATGTATAGGACACAACAATATTCACTAAGTTTAATTTACTATTCACTCAGTTTGTTATCCTTTCTATTGTTATGCTTTTCTTAATGCTGACATTGATACATGTTTAGGAATGTAGGATTAGGTGTAATCTGAGTTACGCCATGGAGTACGAGATTTGTCATGTCATCAAAAAAATAAGAATTTTTTTTTACCAAATTTGTCATGCTCATCAGTTTAGGCATGGACTACTAGATTTGTTCCTGTATGTGGGAGAGGTTTTTTTTTTTTTTTTTTTTTTTTTTTTCCTGCATGTGGATAAGTGGATGTTGACCCAAGGGCACAACAAGATGGATGCTCATGGATTTTCTTTGTTATGTTTATTTTTTTATTTTTTATTTTTATATTTTGTCTTAATTAAATCTAAACCACATTTCATTTTTCTATTTCAACGAATAGGCTCTTAACAAAATAATTCATGAGTTAATTAGTTTGAATTTGTAGTATCATACTGTTTAAGTTTTAATTAATCTCATTAGCAAAAGTCTTTGTATTTTCTTGGAATTCTCTGATTGGTTGTTGAGAGTTTCATTGTTCTAGGTTAGTTTAACTAGATGTCTTTATGTATTCAAATTCAAATTATTATTTACTAAATTTGAATTTTAAATTGAAGTGTGTCATAATTGATAGGTTTTATTGCGAGAGACAATAAATTTGACGAAAATGGGTTAGACAGAGATGAGAATTGATGAACCATTATGAGATACAGAGAGGTTAGTTTCTAATTGTTGAACCATTTGATGAGACTTTTTTTTTAGAGAAAGAAATAGAGCTTTAATTTCTATGTTGTTTAATTTGTATATAAATATTCACTCAGTATGTTATCCTGCCATGTATAGGACGCAAAACAATATTCACTCAATTTAATTTAATATTCACTCAGTTTGTTATCCTTTCTATTGAGTTGATTTTTGGATTCTATGATTTTGTCAAAGATCATTTACTCCACTTAGTAACTATAGACGTCCCCGAACGTCCCGGGAGGGAATCCCGTTTTGTTCATTGGGGCTCACTACAGTTCAGGACTCAATGTCACGGTTCTGAATCTAATCTCACAAAGTGCAATGCAAGATCGATAAATCACCAAAGAGTCCAAATCCGACAAATCATTTTGAAAAACAGATTTTAGAAAAAAGTGCCAAACATGGACTGCTTTGCCAGATACAGAGTCGTCACCTAAATATTTATTTTGGGGGAATTTAGGAAACCCTGACTCATTGCCTAAGGCCACGTGTCCGTCATCACCAAAGTTGCCTCGGCTCGGGAACTTGGGTACGATTGGGGAAGGTCACTTCGTGAGCAGCCCCGCTCGCCCGATCAAAGATCAGCCTCTACTAACCATGATATCGAGTTTTGAAAACATTATGTGCTCTTATTCCGGTTTATTAGCCTAGAATTACTATATGATGCGCGCAACATACAAGTATAGACTGGATCGCCTGAGTTTGAACAAAACATTTCATGTTTGTTTTTGAAAGCGGTTTGCTACTTGCAAGTAGGCTAAAATGTGGATTTTGCCACCCTCAAGTGGGCTTAGAAAACATGGTGATTTGCCACTATCTAGTGGGCTTAAAACTCGTAATCAATGAATTGTTCCAATTCAGATAATCCAACCTCCACCCACAGGCATTCAGGCAGTTATATCACATAAGCACATAGCAACATGGTAAGCATGCTATCATGGCAGTCACTCACACGCATGCAAGGATGCTAAAGCATAAATACTCACCGAGTACTCCAAGCCAAAACAGAAACTAGTTAGTAATCAATGCATGATCCTAGTTCATGTTAAGATGGCTAATGCAACACATGCAAAATGCAACTAAGATAGGCTCGGCTATTCTAAGATGACATATGAAATGCTACAAAAATCATGTATTCAACTTGGAATTGAAATACGATGCAGTTAGCATGATGCGCCGAGCCCGGTGCATGCAATACAGATGAATGAATGCAAGCATGTGAACATATAGATGCTAATTGAAACATGCCCTAAAACTAACCATTATAAGCTGGTAAATAAAAGGGAGAAAGACGTGGGGTTGGAAGACATACATCACACACACGCACGCTTATTACAACATTGCCCTCCTCGGAGGGTCCGAATAAATAATACAAACTGAATAAATAATTAATTACCCTAGCTAATTAAATATTACAAAACCCTAATCAATTAATAAATTAATTACAAAAGGAGGTGGCCGCAGCCCCGCCTCGGAATGCTTGAATGATGCATGCTCGATCGCCTCGCTCGGAAACCCGTTGCCATGCCACTGTTGCCTCTGTTTGCACTGTTCTGCACCTCTGAGAACTGTGAAAATACTTGTGATGCTTCTAGAACACTCCCATAGCACTGTGGGATGTCACCGGCCATAATGCAAGTCCACCAACCACTAGAATACAGTTATCGACCAAAAGTGGGACCATCGACTAGACTTTGGTAGCCGGCCAGCACTGAAAGTGGCCGACCGGCCATTTCTTCCTGCAAAGCACTGGTTTTGCTGCAACAGAGGACAGACAGTGCATAGCAAAGCATTTTCAAGACAATGTGTGCATAGCCACTCTCCCTATCATGTAATGAACTCAAGGGAGTGTGGCCCTCGGTCCTCGGGCCACCAATCACGCATTTCGATGCATGATGGCCAAATGTACCAAGTTTGCAAATCAATGTAAATGAATGCAACAAAAAAAAAAACAAATGAATGCTACACACTCTATCATGTTGGGATCAAGAGTATCGGCGACCGAGAATTGAGGCGTGTTTCGTCACTTTAAGTACGAACACACCTCATTCCTCATGTTTGGTTTGACACCCCAAACCAAACACAATGCAATGCATGTATGCAATATGGCTCAAATATGCAATATGACTCAAACATGCAATATGAGGCTGAGTTAGCAAAGCATGCCAAATGCAATGCAACCTAAACATGCAAATATACAATATGCTAAGCATGCAAGATGCAATACAATGCGATCTAACATGTGAGCTAAGTTAATGTAACGAAAACATACAAACATGATATAATGCAAGCATATAACGAGAGGCAACATGCCAAACATGCAACTATGTACAAGGATGGGCTTAAACCGAAATGGGAGGCCTCAGCCATGCCCCAAAACAGTGGCCAATAATGATGTGACAAAAGCACAAATCACACATGCAAGAATGCATGCACCAAGGCCCATCACTTAAGGCATAAAAGAGGCAATTCTAAGCATACTTAAAAGATACAAACATGGGCATTTTACAAATATGCTGAGCTCTGAAATCATGCTAAAAGGAGTGCCAAATCCAAACACACAAGTGAAACATAGCATGCAAAGGGGCCCAAAGCTTGGGACCAACCAAAGGGTTCAAACCATAGCCATACCAATCAAGCCTTAAAGAGCCAAAATGACTTAAATCAGTCCTACGGCAGACCAAAGCAAGACTAGAACATGTATGGAACATGGCCAAAACATGCTAAGAAATAGGCACCAAAACAAAGGCATTCAAGACTACAAAGAGAGCACTCCATTACAACTATCACAACCAAGCATGGCATGGACTTTTCAACAAAAAACAGAGTTATAATATACCAAAAGGAGCCCCGAAACCCACTGATATGGCAGCTTGAAGACTTAAACAAAGAGGCATGCACAATGACTCATTTTTAAGGCACAAAAGAATAACTCTTCAAAGCATTGAGAGGATGGTAAATGCAAGCATACGAGCATGAAGCATGGACTGAAATATGATCTCAAGTGATGCCAAATCATGAGAAAGGTCAAAGTAATGCATGCTAATGACTCACACACCCGAAGCTAACAAACTAGAATGCATGGTGGCTATACAAAGCGATGTCAGCATGACCAAAAGGACACCAAAAGACCTTAAGCATGGCAAAACAGAGCTAAAATGTTCTTGGAACCAAACCAAAATCATGCTAAAATGCCACCTTACAACATGATGCATGTTAGGCCAAAACATGGGATTACAAGACAAGCATATGATGCATGCAAGAGGCCATTAAACCAACTTAAAACAGAGGTATAACATGACAAAATATCACTAAATACCCACTGAGATGGAGCCAAAATCGACTAAGCATGCATGCTACCTTTATGAGCAAAAAACACAAGCATATGAGACACAAAGGGAGAGGGGTGTCCCTCCCCTATACATGACCTCAAAACCACTTCACCACCACTGAAAATTCTCTGGATTTCAGTGGTGAGAAGGCCAATACACGAAAGTTCCAAAGCTCAACAAAGAAGGCACAAAAAGAGGCCAAACAAGGCCTAAGAGGGGGTGGACAACCCCAAACACAAAAGAGACCTTAAACAAACATCTTAAGCATGAAAATACAGAACTTTTATCAGTTATACATAAAGCTCAAAACAACATGCAAGATAGGTTAAAAGCTAGTGTAAAAATGGGAAATATAAAGCAATAGTGCTCACCCTTGAAGAACACTTCAAGAACAGCAACTCCAGCCCCCTCCTTCTGATCAAAACCAACTCAAAGCTCCAAGAACAAACTCTCAACACCTCAATAACCAAGGTATAGTGTAACACTAGGTGCTTTAGTGCAAAAACAAGAACAAAACACACTTTTGAATACTATTCCACACACAAATGTAGAGAGAGAGAGGAAGATATAGAGAGAGTGTGACATATGTGATATATATCTCTGATTTGTTCAACCCCCCTAAAGGAGAGGAGAGGCCCTCTTTTATAGAACAAAACAAGGGCCTAAGCTTCTTGGAGAAGCTAAGACAAAGGGGTCAAGCTTCCTCAAGAAGCTAGAATAAAGGTTCAAGCTTCTTGGGGAAGCTAAGACAGAGGTTCAAGCTTCCTCAAGAAGCTAGAGCAAAAAGGGTGCAAAGGGTGCAAATCCTCCATACACGTGTATGGAGGACAGGTCTGTGTGCTCCAGCTGGCACAGCTGGCATGCACAATGCCTAAAAAAGGCAAAAAAGAAGTCCCGGCCAGAAAATATGGCCGACTAACCAAACAAACGGCCGGCCGACCAAAAACAATGCCGACCGGCCATCACCAATGGCCGGTAGCAACAAAACAGGGCTGGTGGCATCATGCCATAGCCGGTGAGGTGTGGGGGTGGCCAAAAAGCCATTCCCTGCCCTCAAAAGCAAAAAGCACAAGTGTTTGGTCCATAACCAAGCACAAAACAGTCAAGTTGAGAGATTCTGAGGCAAGGCGCGTAGCCGAGACCTCCGAGAACTCAAAACGAACACAAGCATGGATGATCATCGAGTGTTTAAACGGTGACGTCCAAGTCTTGAGGACGGTCAAAAATAGGGTGTCTACAGTAACCCAATAGATGCCGAGTGGGTGGATCAAGCGCTACTAGGAGCACATCCTCCTTATTGCTCTTTTGCTTGGAGGAAATGTAGCATCACCCGTAAACTAAGACAACTCTTCTTAAAAGTTGGTTAATGTTTTAACTTGGTCTCTAAACATAATGATAGTCTCTTTGTTCTTGGTGCTGTTTATTCTAATTTTATATTTCTATTACGCTTTCAATATATTAGTCTTCGCAGGACATAGCATTAGAACAATATTTTCTAATTTTATATTTCTATTATGGTTTCAACATTATGGTTTCAGGACATAGCATTAGAACAATCAAGCCTAGCCTCATAATTAAATTATGTTGCCAATGGATTTAGTGGCAGAACCAATATTTTGGCTTGGGGGCAATATTAAGAAAAAACCTAAGTTTATATTGCCAATGGGTAGAGTGGCAAAAATAATTTTTGTCTTGACAAAGTTTTGCCCAGTTTCACAAGCTTATTACTCACTCAGTTGTGTAGTTATGAATTATAATTAAAAAAAAAAATCACATATCTATCTTTACGGTTAATTTTACATTTGATCAATTAACTGGTTTAAGGATTCCCAGTGGCAAAAAATATATTATGGGAACTGCGTACATATCAATTTGCTTACTAATTGATAGTTGTAAAGAGCATGCATTTATCTATTATAAAACATGTATTGGTACCATTTCGTCAACAAAAATAATTTTGCTTACGTATGTAAGGTTGTGTTTGAATCATAATAACTTAATATTTCCCTCATTTTTTCTTTTTCCTTTTTAAATTCCTATCTAAATTTAAAATGATGTTCTCGGAGGGGAATATAGTGAGGGTGGTGGTTGTGCAATACGGTTTACGTCTAGATCAATTTAGTTTGTAGTTGACATTCAATTTCTATGGTCACTAGCATAAGGCACGAAGTAACCTCATCTTCATGTTATTTTTTTCTTCCAGAATGCAGCTTCTCTGTTTGATACTCAGTGTATAATTGGAGCAATTATTATGTTTTTCTCACATAAATACATTTTTTAGGTCTTGAGAACTATTTTATTTGATAAATTGTTCATACTTTACTCTTTCATGATAACGAAAACTGCATCAAGTTTTTATCTTACGCGCATTATTTTGGATAATATAAACATCTTAAAATTAGATTGATCATAACTATGAAAAAACTTCAATCCAAATTTAAGCACCTTAAGCTTCAATTCAAAGAGTTACTTTTGTTTGAAGTATATTAGTTCATCTACTTTTGAAAATGCATTTTCATGGCATTGGTATGTCATGGGTGAGAGAGAACTTAAACAAAAAGCGAAGAAAGAGTTTGGTTGTGCAATGAGGTTGTGGGATGTCGGGAAATGGAGGTATTGGGAGAAAAAAAGTGCAACCAAATGAATAGAACAGTGAGGAAAAGATATGGAGGATACGACAGCAGGAAATGGTCTGCAATTAAATTAATGAATTTGATTTAGTTTAAAAGAGGAGATATAAGTTAAAATGATTACAAATGTACGTTGGCAAAAATATCAGTATGAACTGGACAGTTAATATTTATGCTATATGCTAAATTTTATGTTCAGAAATTTTTTTATTGGTTGGAAATTAATTATATTTGCTGGATCAATTTTTCTAAATGTTCTATCAAGTGTTTAGAGGCTAAAAGTTGAACTTCTGAAATCATGTTTAAGAGTTAAGATTTAATGTGGTTTGAACCTGAAATTGAACTTTTTATTTGTGTTTGATGACTTTAGTTTTTGCAATTGTTATAAATAGTTGTATATACATACATATACAAACCCCTTTCACTCTCTCACATCTGCATACACTTCCCCTCTCTACCAGCTCTTGATCCAAAGCCCTTTACAATGGCTTCTTTGTTGATGCAATAAAGGTTGTTATTGCGTAAGAATACTTTTGATGGTTGATTTCAAAGTGGGTTACACATTTCGATAGGCCACAAAACAAAAATGAAAATCCACTTATCTATATAATAAACCACAAGGGTTTTCGAAAATGTCCTACAATTGTCTTAGAGATACAATTGTTTTTAATGGTTGAGATCAATCCTAATCAACATCTGACGATTAAAAGTATAAGTTGAACAAAATGTGTGTTGATGCTAGACCTCTGGTTCTCGCTTACCAGTACCTCTGTCTATCACAAATGTCTCTCTCCCCCTTGAAAGTTAGTTTCTTTAGAACATAATTTGAAGACCGGAAAGAGCTCTACTTAGTTTGAATTCCTAGACTTGAATAAAGAGAAGAGCTCTATTGGTTTTGATGTAAGTGGGATTACCTTAAAAGTTATTTCTTTACAACATAATTTGAAGAGCGGAAAGAGCTCTACTTAGTTTTACTCTCTCTCTCTCTCTCTCACACACACACACACACACACACACACACACACAACCTCTTTGCAAGTAATGATAATGGCAATTTTTTGTGAATTTCGTTGAGCGTTTTTGTCTTTGGGATTGTGCTTTGTACATAATTTAGTTGTATTTTGATTGTCTTTTTCTTTATGTTTATGTATAGCTCCTTTGCTGCTTCAAGTTTCAGTTTAGGTGTATGGTCAGAAGATTGAATATCTTTGTTAACTGGTTTGAAGAGACAAATTACCAATCTATAATACCAAGGGCCATTAAGATCCGGCCATAAACAATTACACCAAGTGCACTAGCATAAAAGGAGAAAATAAAAATAAAAACAATTTCTTCAGACAAGGTAGAAGCAACCATTATTAAATCCAAGAGAATTTGGAGCACATACAACAAGTAAAAAAATATAACACAGTGCAACAAGAATTTTAACATGTTGATTGGTGATGACCTTGATGAACGGAAGAAATTGAGACGATTGGGTAGATCGGTGACGAATTTGTGTAGATCGGCAATGGATCTTGATGGATCAGTCACGGATTTTGATGGATCGGTGATGGAACTTGATGAATCGGTAAAGATGGTGATGCAGATTTCAGGTGGAGAAGTGATGGAGTTCGGTGGATTGGTGAGGGATTTGGGTAGATGATGGTAGAGATGAATGTGATGGATGATTTTGTGGATGGTGAAGATGGTTGTAGACGATGGTGAGCATGGAGATGGAGTCAGCTGAGGATGTGAGGAAGAAGGGAAAAGCGAGAGACCAAGAGAAAGAGAAAAAGAGAGAGTAAGGGAGAGAGTGGGTGAGAGATAGAGACGGAACGGGAGAGAGAGAGAGAGAGAGAGAGAAATTATATATATAAATATATGTATATTATTATTATTGTTATTATTTTTTATAATTATTATTATTATTACAATATTTATTTTATTTAATTATTTAAAAAAAATTATTTTTTAATATAAACATTATATTGGAATATTCATCATACCAAGTTCTGTTCTAATATAACAAAATTGTTCTTCATTTAGAGGCTTGGTAAATATGTCAGCTAATTGACAATTTGTAGGCACAAATTCGAGTTCAATGTCACCTTTGAGTACATGATCTCTTAGAAAATGATGCCTTATCTCAATGTGTTTAGTGCATGAGTGCTGAATAGGATTTTTTGAAAGGTTAATGACACTTGTGTTGTCACATTTTATAGGAATATGATCATAGTGAAGTCCAAAATCTTGAAGTTGTTGTTTCATCCAAAGCAATTGTGCACAACACCCAACGGCGGCAATGTATTCTGCTTCAGCACTTGACAGAGCCACTGAGTTTTGTTTTTTGCAAAACCAAGAAGTGAGTGAGTGTTCAAGAAAATGACAAGTACCACTAGTGCTTTTTCGGTCAAGTCTACATCCCGCAAAGTCGGCATCTGAGTAACCAAAAAGTTCAAAGGTGGTTCCCTTAGGATACCATAATCCCAAATTTGAAGTGCCGACAAGATATTTGAAAATGCGTTTGACTGCGGTGATGTGTGACTCTTTCGGTACGGATTGAAAACGTGCACACATACAAACACTAAACATTATGTCGGGCCTACTTGCAATAAGATAGAGTAAAGAACCAATCATATCTCGATATTTCTTTTCATCTACAGGTTTACCTTGCTCATCTTTGTCGATTTTTATCGATGTGCTCATTGGAGTTGCTGCAGGCTTTGATGATTCCATTTCAAATCTTTTGAGTAGATCTTTGATATATTTCGTTTGATTTAAATGGATTCCATCATTAGTTTGTTTAATTTGTAGACCAAGGAAGTAATTTAATTCCCCCATCATACTCATTTCAAACTCACCCTGCATGTCTTTAGCAAACTCTTTGCACAAATTTTCATTAGTAGCACCAAAAATGATATCATCAACATAAATTTGAACAATTAGCATATCTTCTTTTTTTATTTTTATAAAAAGTGTCATATCAATTTTTCCTCTACAAAAGCCTTTGTCAAGTAGAAAATTACTCAATCTTTCATACCATGCTCTAGGAGCTTGTTTCAAGCCATATAAAGCTTTTGAAAGTTTGAAAACATGATCCGGGTATTTATGATTTTCAAAACCGGGAGGTTGTTCAACATAGACTTCCTCCGAAATATACCCATTTAAAAAAGCACTTTTAACATCCATTTGATATAATTTAAAATCTTTAAAACACGCAAAAGCAAGTAACATTCTAATAGCTTCAAGTCTAGCAACTGGTGCAAAAGTTTCATCAAAATCAATTCCCTCTTCTTGATTATAGCCTTGAGCTACTAATCTAGCTTTATTTCTAGTAACAACTCCAGATTCGTCCATTTTATTTCGAAAAACCCATTTTGTACCAATAACAGGATGATCCTTAGGTCGAGGGGTTAAAAACCAAACTTTATTTCTTTCAAATTGATTTAATTCTTCTTGCATTGCTAAAATCCAGTTTTCATCATTTTCAGCTTCTAAAAATGATTTTGGTTCAATTTGTGAAACAAACGCTAAGTTACCACAAATATTTCTAACAGAGGAACGAGTTTTTATACCTTCCGCCGCATCACCTATGATGAGGTCTTTGGGGTGGCCATGAGCATACTTCCATTCTTTTGGTAGATTTGAGTCACTTTCTGGAAGAACATATATTTCTTGAAGTTTCTCTATTGTCATTTCTTCTTCATGTTCGCGTAATGGATTTTCTTCATTTTTCTTTTTGTAAATGCTCTCCATGCTTGGTTGATTTTCTACAATATCATTACTTACAAGATTCTTGGAAATAATATCGTTAGATTCATCAAAAACAACATGCACAGATTCTTCAACAAGTAGAGTTCTTTTATTGAATACTCTATAAGCTTTACTGGACATAGAATAACCAAGAAATATAACTTCATCCGATTTAGCATCAAATTTTCCTAAGTTATCTTTATTGTTATTTAATACAAAGCATTTACAACCAAAAGCACGCAAGTGACTAATATTAGGTTTTCTACCTTTCCAAAGTTCATAAGGGGTTTTCTTAAGAATAGGTCTAATCATGGCACGGTTTATAACATAACATGCAGTGTTAACAGCTTCCGCCCAAAAATATTTAGGCAAATTATTTTCACAAAGCATAGTACGAGCCATTTCTTCAAGAGTTCTATTTTTTCTTTCAACCACACCATTTTGTTGAGGAGTCCTAGGGGCTGAGAAATTATGATCTATTCCTAAGTCATCACAAAACATAATAAAATCATCATTTTCAAATTCTCTACCATGGTCACTTCTAATACTACAAATATTAAGATTTTTCTCATTTTGAATTCTTTTACAAAGTTTTGAGAAATTATAAAAAGCTTCATTTTTGTGTGCTAAAAATAATACCCATGTATATCTAATATAATCATTAACACAAACAAGGGCATAAGATTTTCCTCCTAAACTTAATGTTCTAGATGGTCCGAATAGATCAATATGCAAGAGTTGAAGCGGTCTAGTTGTTGAAATGATATTTTTGGATTTAAAAGAAATTCTAGTTTGTTTTCCAAATTGACAAGCATCACAAAGTTTATCTTTTTCAAAAATAATTTTTGGTAAACCTATGACTAACTCATTTTTTGAAAGTTTGGAAATTAAATCAAAATGAGCATGTCCTAATCTTCTATGCCAAAGCCAACCATTATCATTTATAGCAGATAAACATTTAATGTTAAAATGAGAAGATAAATCATGTAAATCAAACACATATACATTCTCATGTCTATAACCTACAAATAAAGTCTTGTTTTCTAGGGTGTTTTCAATAGTGCAATGAGTTTTCTCAAAAATAACTCTATAACCTTTATCACATAATTGACTAATGCTAAGCAAGTTATATTTTAAACCTTCAACAAATAAAACATTTTCAATAATAAGAGAGGGATTTTTACCAATACTCCCTACACCAATGATTTTACCCTTGCTATTGTCGCCAAAAGTCACATATCCGTCATCCTTTGGTTGAAGTGTGGCGAACATAACTTTATTTCCAGTCATGTGCCTCGAACATGCACTGTCGAGATACCATCTATCGTTACTGGATTTTGTCTTGAAACATACCTACAAAAATTTAATTTTTCTATTGGTACCCATTTTTTCTTGGGTCCATAAAAGTTAGAATTTGATACTCTTGAACTGTCCTTAGGGACCCACATCTTTTTTATTTTAGCAAAAGTATTTCTTTTAACAAGATATGAAGGTGAAATATGACCTTTTGTTCTACAAAAATGACATGTGAGATGAGAGTGATTAGAATATGCATACACAAAGCCATTTTTGACAGTTTTTACTTTTGAAAAAGGTTTATATCTAATTCCGGCTCTACCAAAAGTACGATTTTGATTTTTAAGAATTTTATCTAAAGTTTCTCTGCCTTGAGTGAATTTTGAAAGAGTATTTTTCAAGTCTTCAATATTTTCTTTCAAAATAATTTGCTCCTTTTTTAAAGACTCATTTTCTTTTTGTAATACAACTAAATGTTTTTCAGAAATTGAAGACTCTTTTCGAGTTAAAATCTCATTTTCCTTTTTCATTTTCACGGCTTCATTTTCTAGAACATTTATCTTAGAAGTCAATGATTCATTTTCTTTTGACAAACTTGAAATTACTTTCTTTTGACAATTACTTTTCAAACTAAGTTTCTTAAATTCAGCATGTAATTCATCAAAAGCTAATTGCAATTCATCAAATGTAAAGGATTCCTCATTTACCTCATTTTCATTTCCAAGTGCCATTAAGCATAGGTTAGCAACCTCATTTTTGCAAACTTCGGTTTCTGTGTCGCTTTCATCACTATCTTCTTCCCATGCTGCAATCATAGCTTTCTTCTTATCCTTCTTGAATTTTTTCTTAAGTTCTGGACATTCTGATTTGTAATGTCCAGGTTTGTTGCATTCGTAGCAGGTTACTTCAGATTTTTTGTGATTTTCTCCTCTTTGAAAATCCCTGTTGTTGAAGTCTTTTCTGAAAAAATTTCGTACGCCTTGTTTCTTTCTCACAAACCTTTGGAACTTTCTAGTGATGAATGCCATTTCCTCATCCTCATCTGAATCATCTTCCTTATCCTCTTGATGTTTCAAGGTAGATTTGAAGGCTATTCATTTCTTCTTGTTGTTGTCCTCCTCCTCTTCCTTTCCTTCTTGCATTATAAGCTCATGAGTTAAGAGAGATCTCATTAACTCATCTAGACTTAGCTTTGATAAATCCTTGGCTTCGGTAATGGCAATGACTTTTGTCTCCCAACTTTTTGGCAATGACCTAAGCACTTTTCTTACAATTTCAGCATTAGTATATATTTTTCCAAGATAAGTTAAACCATTAATAATATCAGTAAAACGAGTAAACATTTGAGGAATAGTCTCATCAGGCTTCATTTTAAAGAGTTCATAATTATGGACTAGCAAACTGACTCTAGATTCTTTAACTTGTTCGGTTCCCTCATGAGTCACTATAAGCTTGTCCCAAATTTCTTTTGCGGTTTTACATGTGGAAATTCTGTTGAACTCGTTGGCATCTAAGGCGCAGTACAACATGTTTGTGGCTTTGACATTAATTTGGGCCATTCTAGTATCTGATTCATCTCACTCATCTTCAAGTTTTGGTACCCTAAGTCCATCTACGGTTTTGGTAGGAATTTTTGGACTATTGCAAATAATTTTCTAGCATTCATAATCATTAGATTGAACATGTATGGTTATCCTAGTTTTCCAATAACTAAAATTTGTGCCGCTAAATAGTGGTGGCCTATTGGATGCTTGTCCCTCGGGTAAAGAATAACTAGGGGTTGCCATGATCTACTCTAAGACGGTTAAGTCACACAACTAGAGTTTAGGCTCTGATACCAATTGTTGTTCCAGATATGCAACCCAAGAGGGGGGTGAATTGGGTTATTAAAAATTTCACAATATTAAAATTAACACAATATTCAGAATTGTAATAAATAAAAAAAAACAGAATAATAATTATCAATATAAAAGTAAGAGAGATATGGAGAGAAAATCAAACACTGCGATTTATAGTGATTCGGCACGCCAGGCCTACGTCCACTCCCCAAGGAACCTCCTTGAGAATTTCTTTACTATTAATTGAATAAATACACCACCAAACTTGTGAATTTGGCACAGGACTTACTCTTATCTATTGAGCCTCACTCAACAATAAATGCCTACCCTTACAAAATCTCTCACAAAAATAAGGAATAAGAATAAGTGGTACTTAAACCCTCTTTTACAATAATTCTCTCACAAAGAGTAGATATGAAAGTGTAAGAACAAATGCTAGACTTAGATCTGAAAGTGAAAGAGCAGAATACAATATACTTAGAATTTTGGAGCTCACAGAAAATTTTCTCTTCAAGTTCTTGATTTTTCTCCACACACAACACTTCTATTTATACACAAAAATATACCCGTTAGACGCTCCTTGCTGACGTCATGGCTTACATAAGCACGCTCCTTGCTGACGTCATGGATGACATTAGTTTGGAAGAGAATCGCGTGTAAGAAAATTTGCACTCTTGCAAATTTGAACATCTTTAGGTATTAGTCAAAAGTGTACAAAAAGGAAAAGAAAAATTAATTTGAATTATATCTTGTATGACTTTCCACATGCTAATAATTAATGTGTTCATATGCTAATATTCAATGTTTCCACACACTAATATATATGATACAATCAATGTTGTGTAAAAAAAAATATAATTGCTCTGTGATGTATACTATTTGTATTATATGCATTATATATATATAATGTTCTAATCAAATATTTGCATACACAGAAAAATCTCTTTAAATAATATTTATGATAGATCTGAAAATATATGCCTTCTTTAAAATATTGTATATGTTGTAGAGATTTTAAACTAAATATATTCTACCACTCCATATTAATTTTGTCAAAACAAGACAACCTATCAATATCAAATTTGTCAAAAAAATACAACCAATCCATCATTTTTGTCAAAATAATATAATTAATCAATTTTTAATTTGGTCAAAAAGTGAATAGTGATTAGCCTCAAGTTTCAAAAAGTGAATAGTAAAATTTTCAAAAATATTTTTATTTAACTAATATTTAACAAATATATATATTTTAAAAAGATAATATTTTGTGTCAAATAAATATGTACATTAAAAAAAATCCAAATTGTTACAAATAATATTTTAGATATCATCAAAAGTAATAATACAGATAATATTTTAGACATCATCAAAATTAAATAATATGATTAACAAGGAAGAATATTGTAATAGTAAGCAAACTGACTATATGATTGGAAGGTAAAAAATTCTATACCAAACCAAGGGAGATGGGTCTCCTCTTATACATAATGGAGGAGAAAGGAGGAGCCTCCAGTCATCAACGCTGGCCACTAATGTAGGCCATTACTCCTGCAAAACTGTTGGAGTAATGCACAAAATTGATGGGAATTCAAAGTGTGAGTTATACACAATATACACATGTGTATATACATTTTTGCAACAGACTTGGGCCTGCAACAGACCTGGCCCAAAAAAAATAGGTTGGTGGATCACTAATCCGACCCAGCCCAAACCTAACCCATTTCCTCAAGCCCGAGTCCCCAGATCCAAGATCCACGGACCCAGCCCAATCCGGGGGACGCGCGCATGTAGCAATTTTGCCATAACCAACTTGGACCATAGTCTTGGCCCAAGCACATTCTTGAAACATTCATGCCTCCCTTCCTTCGGAAAATTTGGATGCCTCAAAGGACTCATGCCCTTCTCATAATTTTGAGGTTTAAATACTCTTCAAAATTTTCTTCTACAATTAATGTGGGATTGGTAGTTTATACACAATTCCCAATATCTCATTTATAAGGCCAACTTTATTAGACAATTTCTCATTCAATTCTTAATGATGTTTAATTATCCTTTTTATGGTGTAAAGACTTTGTTACAAAGAATCTAAACTCTTTTAATCTCACCTCCACCAATGGTTACCTACTTTTATTAAAGTCATAAAAAAAAATCATTTTTTCCAACACTTTCAGCCAAGAATGGTGAAGGTACTTCCTCTCCAAGCAAGTCCCAAATGGCAGCATCACTTGATTCTAAATCTCATTTTATCTTCTTTTTTTTTTTTTTAAAGTATTGATCTTATGTAAAGATGGGAGGGTAAAAATGACATTTAAAAAAATACTAAACTGGTGAACCCAGACATTTTTATTATGTTCTCTATTGGTATTTGTACAGAAGGGAGACATTTGTTAAGTGTCAACAACCGAGTAAGGAGGTTGGTGTGATTTTAAAAATCTCGAGAAATGTTTATGTTATTATAATAAACCTCAAGCTAAGGCAGTATAATTACCCAGAACTATTTCAGATCCTTGTATTTACAGCATGAGAACGAGACGCGGAAACAAAGTCTGAACTTTCACTATGAAAACAAAAATCTATAATCATTTTGCTTCAACAAAACCCATATCAAAACATTAATACAACTGTTACAACCTTCTTTTCTAAACCTACACAGATCTATGACAATGTTATTGATCAGATCAGCACAACTGTTTTTGGGTACACAAACAAAACCCTAGCAACCATTCCTCATCAAACACATATCAGCATTAGTTGCACAAGCATCTAGCAATCTAACAGATTTTTGATACAGTACGTACCCAATAGAAACCATCCGAGGAGGAGGAGAGAGAAAGACAGCAGTCCAATCAAGAAAGGCCACCCAACCACGAAAATACCCAAGCATAGCACTAATGTAAAAGGCAAAAATGATCTTAAGATTGACACGGTGTCAACCCAATGCCCCTTGAACAGTACAAGAGCCGCTACATTCATCATGTTCCAACCCATTGTTCCGCCACAACAGAGTCGGTTTAGACAATTAGCAACAAATGAGTGGCAGTTGCAGGTGAAGAGGTTATAGGTTTTGTGCTCAAAGTGGCGCATACTTGATTGGAGGGCATCGTCCCAAGTGATTGCAGTTCCATACTCCGCATGCTTGTAGCGATGTTTGCAGGTGTGTCCCACGAGGTTCGGAGGAAAGCAACACTGTTTGGACATTTCAAATTACAATAAAAAATAATCAATGCACTAATTATGAATGTGTGTGTGTGTGTGAGAGAGAGAGAGAGAGAGAGAGAGAGAGAGAGGAGGGGGGGGGGGGGGAAGAGAGCAAACTTAAGCCATGGAGATGTACCTGCTCTCTGTCAAGTTGAAGGTATCTGGCAACCGCACCATATGCAAATTCATCAACATTCACAAAATTGGATCCCGAGAAATCTAAAACAGCACCATCTTCCCTGCAAATGCCAACATGTCCAATGAATGGAGCCAACCACGAGACAACTGGGAGGGGAGTCCAAACCAAACAACAAGGAAACTTCGCTTTCTTCGGATCAATTTCACCCAGTGGCCACAGCTCAGAATTTGCATTTTCAATATCATAAGTTGGTTTTAGCTCCATTATAGAAAGTCTTCCAGGAGACATATTGCTTCATACAATCTTGCGTTGCCAAACATGTTCCTGTCAAAATATGCCCTCCATTTCCAAAATGACGACTTTACTTCTAACAAAATGATCAAGGCAAGAATTCATATCACCTGTTAGCCTAAGTGGTAGAGTTTCTTTGCAAACACATTATTGTTTAGGGCTTTTAGAAAAAAAGACAATTACAAAACAAAATAACACAAGTGTGGATGGTGTTAAGACCACAAATCAAAATTCGGGTCCAAGGACAGATATACAGTAAATTGTAATGAGTGCAAGGAATAACAGTAAATCCCAGTCACATATCCACAACAGCCATGTTTGCTAGTTTGTAAGTATACATCTCTGTATGCATATAATTAATACATATATATACTCATGCATAAACAAAGTAATTCATTGTTAAGAAGTCATGTTAACTGGAATGAATTGGAGAAATGCTCATAGGTAGGTAGGATTCATTATAGTCCCCTCAACAACATTCTCCCAATTTGGTTTCTTCTTCTCTTTTTGGCTCTCCACGTGCAAGATGAGGTTGCACGTAAGAAAGGGTATTGGATAGGTTGTATACATTGTTGGACTCATTTCCTAACAGCTTAAACTTTTGGAAGAATTGGTGACTAAACAATATCTAGCGGAAAAGAAAAATATCTACATAATCTATGCTAGATTTTTGCTCGGTTTTTTATTGTTTAATGATCTTTGAATATTCTCATTACCAACTTGTCTATGATTTTGTAATCAAGGGCTTTTATAGATGACAACAAAACCCAAAAATAAAACCATTATTATGCCATTACCAACTTCTCATAACATTTAGCAGAAATAGGATAGTGAATACCCTCACTGTAAAGAAAGGAATGAATTGAAATAAGATTTAATTTCCACATTTTGCCTTGCTTATTCACTAAACTCAACTTGGCTTTTTGAAGAAACCCTGTTTGTTTACCGTAAATAAGGGCCAGATATGAGGGTGGAGCCAGATATAACATGATGTGAATCCCATATGTTTTTTTCTCCCTATATCCCATGTTTGGTTGGTCTGGATATAGAAAGTCCGGATAGTATATGATACAAAAGGAATATGTAATACCTCCATGGTATTGAATATCCCCTCCCGTTGGATATGGCTCATCTTTCATCCAAAGGTCAAAAAATATGTTTGGTTTGTGTTTGAGAGATGTGTTTTAGAGATAAAAAGTACGAAAATATGTTTGGTTTGGTTTTTTTCAAAAGATGTTTTGAAAAATGATTTTGAGAGAGAGTTTTAGAAAAAGTGATTGATTTGATATGTGTGAGAGAGAGATTTGTTTGGAAAACTTGTTTGGTTTACAAGTTTTGAGAAATTTTTTTGGGAAAATTTGTTTGGTTTGATTACTTTTGAAAACTTATTTGTAGAGAAAATTTCCCAAAATTTTTTCAGAAAATCAAACCAAACGAACCCAATGACTCTTCCCTTATCCCATCATATGTACTATCTTAACCAAACATAATCTAAGTGTGGCCACAATATATATATAATTCATCTCATTCCCTATAACATATTATCCTTAGTTATTACATATCCTCTTCAAACCTTTATATCCAATCTGGACAATCAAAATCCTTCACTTTCCCTCTTAAATCATCAATCCAAACAGAGGTCTTATTCTATTGCTGAGCTAATGATCAATATTGAGGTTTTTAATGTCACAATGACCATGCATTTATACACAAAATTGGGACAACAACCAAAGCCTTTCATATGTATGTTTTCGAAAAACAACACAAAACTGTAATCGTCAATGTAAGATTTACTCAGTAAAAAAGATCAGACACGAAAGTGAACTTGTTTGGTTTCTGAGAAATCGAAGGAAAACCACAACTAATAGAAATCCCAAAACTCCCACTTTAATAAAAATGAAAAGAAATTTTTTTTAAAAAAAATACCCACCTAAGGATCCTACAATTACCACAAACCCAGAAACATGCAAGGCTTAAAAACTAAAAATTTCACTTCCAGTTTCATTTTCCCACAACTTTCCAGGAAACCAAACAGACCCAACAACAATCTAAACAAGATGCAATGCATTTTACATGAAATACAAAAAGACATTAAGTGATGATTGTGCGATACAGACCTGAGAGAATCGACGATTGCGAAGAAGATTAAATGGGTCGGTGCCAGAGATCTCAAAGAAGAAGCTTTGCACATGGTGGTGTGAAGAAGAAATCGAATCCAAAACGGCAAAATGGTCTGATTTATTGGGACAATAACAACAACACCACATTTTTCCAAAGAATAATTTATTTTTTCTTGTTTCAAGTGATAGATTTTTCCTTCTTTTTATTTTCCTACTTTGATTGCTTCTTTTGGAATAGAGAGGAGAGAGACAGAAATATGGGAAGGTGCATGAACCTCCCTCCCAAAGTTCCCATGTTTCTCCATCCATGGTGGACCCCACAATTTTTAATATAAATTACGCTTTGTTTATTTTTATATTTTTTTAATGAAAAATGATCCACCTTCGTAAAAAATCTCCAAAACGGCATCGTTTTAGAAATTAAGAGATTAAGAGGAACCAAATTCAAACTCTTAAACATTATTCCTTCGTAAAAATATCATTCACAGATTTTGATAAGAGCGAGCTTGGCGTGAGAGAATAGCATATTTTTATCACTCAAAATTTGTGAAAGGATATTTTTGTAGGATGTAATATCACTATTGTTTTATTTGGATTCATAAAAAAAATTTCACCACCTTAGTTTTTTTAGTTTTAAAATTTTTTAATTTATTTAAAAAATTAATTTATGTCTAAACTTAAATAAAAAAATAATATATTAATAATCACGTGTTATAAAAATATTTTATTATATATAGTATATACCTATGACACAAATTAAAATCTCCATATAGGGAAATTCTATGAGTGTGTATAATATACACATTTAGTTACGATATTTGAGTCAATAATTATGACATATTGTGACGATTATGATCCAACAATTGTTTAATTATAAGTTATAATTTCTTTTTTTTTTTAAGTTGCGACTCTCATAATATTACATTATGTTATTTGTGATAGTCAAACTTACAAATAACGTAACTTGCATAGTATTTCCCGTCAATATAATAGTACATCGGTTGTGTCATGTAGCAATTGATATGAAACTTTTCTCTAATTTTAAACGTAAATTAATTTTATTAGTGTCACAGTGGAAAAATAGCCAAATATAAAGCAGTCATAATAAAATGGGATTGGACAATCTTCAGTTCATAATCGGACTAGACAGTCCTGTCTGGCCCAACGGATTTACTTTTGGGTCTCATTTTGATGATTCGAACTATTCATATTTTAGAGTTCATCGAGTATATTATTCCTGTAAAAAATCAAATTAATCAGATAACAAAAACTACATGTTTGAATCAATTTTATATAAACCGTTTATTTTTTCACCATCTATTTTTTTTTTCCATACCAAACTGATCCAAACACATGGTTTTTGTTATCCAATGTACTTAATTTTTTTTCAGATGTGATATACTCAATGAATCCTAAAATGTAAACAGTTAAAACTATCAAAATCCCACAAGGCCCAACAGCACCTCTCCAAAACAATAGCCAAGTGAAATTTACCTTACTTCCTCCGTCTTAAAATATTAATCTCTTATTATATTTTTTATTGTCTCAAAATATTAGTCTCTTTTCAAAAATCAAAGACTAAAATAATATGAATTTCTTATTTTGCCATTCTTTTAAATTCATTAACAACACAAAAAGTACAATTATAACAATTGATATTTTTTTGGACAAATTACATATACCCCTCAAAGTTTAGCAAAATTACAGATACCCCCTGAGATTTGAGAAATTACATATACCCCTTGAAGGTACTATTTGCATAATAAATTAGGGGGCAAATTGTTATAAAAATATAAACCTCATGGGGCAATTTGTTATGAAAATATAAACCTCAGGGGGGTATCTGTAGTTTTTGAAACCTCAGGGGGTATCTGTAATTTAGCTAAACCTCGAGGGAGGTATATGTAATTTGTCCTATTTTTTTTTTAAAATATACTATCAAAGGGTAATTTTGAAAAATCAATTTTTTTAAAGTACAATAATTGTATTACCAAAAAAAATTAATTTTTTTTAAAATGACTATTATTTTGAGACAAAAGGAGTAGTTATTATCGAGATAAATTGTAAGTAGGTAGGACAGTCAAGAAAAAAAAAAAAAAAAAAAAAAAATTGGATACAATCTTAACACATAAGCAAAATTTGCACAAAACAGGTGAATAAATTTATATTATGGGTTCATTTGGAACGTGAGTTGGCTTTTTAATTTTTTGATTTTTTAAATATTTTAGTTTGGGGTTAAAAAGTCTCGTTTGAGATAAAAATTTTTATTTTTTTGATTTTTATGAGAAAAAAAATAAAATAATTATGAATTAAATGTAACATTTTATCTTATTTAACTAAAATAATCAATTTTATATCATATGACTATTTTAAGCCCAATAAAACATTCCAAACGAGCACTTGTACTGTCATATAAAAAAATTAAATTCTTTTTATTATCATGTGATACACATAGTTACCACTTCATCTCAAAGAAAGCTACCAATTAATTAATGGGGGCTGCGCATGTACCAGTTAAAAAAACACACGTTTGGCATAGTAAATTTTGGACTAAAAAGTTATTTTAGTTATAAAATAATAAAATAATTCAAAAAATTAATAAATAAAATATTATATTTAAATCATAATTATTTTATTTTTTTATAAAATAAAAAAATAAAAAAAAAATTTATCCTAAAGGAGATTTTTTAGTTCTAGACTAAAATAGTTAAAAAGTCAACTCACATTTCAAACGAATCTAAAGAGGAATGTTCTATTTTTAAGTTTTCACAATTAATTTTTGAATTTTTTTTTAAAATTAAAAGCTAGTTTGTTTTTTTGAAATTTAAAAGCTTATTTTGATATAAAAAAAGAAAAAATTATATAAAAATAATAATTTTTAATTTTTTTTTTAATGAAATTAATTTATAAAAAAATTTCAAAAGCATATTCCAAAAACTCAAAGGTCATGTTTGATTCACAAGACTAATAGTGAAGTATTAATAATCTTATTAAATTAGTGTGGTATTCACTATCCAATTAGATTAATATCTATTGGATTAATAATCTCACCCCTACCCCATTACTAATAATCCTATAAATTTGTTGAATTAATTATCCATTAGATTAATAATCCTAAACCAAAATATTAAAACAAACATAAGATAATTAAACTCACGGATTAATAATTTCAATTTCATACCCTAATCCACCCAATTAAACATGCCATAGAGGTATAATGGATTGGCTGCTGAGGACGGCCTGCCCCAAGATGTTCAACCCAAAAGCAAAATGGAGTATGTTGACTCAAAAAATTTATATTTTACTACTAGTAGAAATCTTATCGGATTTGGGGTGGCGTGCGGGGTGCGCAGTTTGTACAGTTAAATAAACTCATTTTGAAATTTATTTTAATAATTTAAACTGTTTATATTTTACAATATATCAAATATAATATATATATAAAAAGAATTAAGTTAATCGGATATTATTTATCTTTTCATCTACTTATATTTGTATTTATTTTAATACTTTAAATCACAATTGTTATTTATTTTTATAGATACAAATGTGAGTGGATGAAAAGATAAACGATATCCGATTAACTTGATTTTTTACAGATATGTTCTACTTGATATATTCTAAAATATGAATGATTCAGATTATTAAAATAAGTTTCAAAATAAACCTATTTAACTACATAATAGTGACTACTGTACACCCTACACGGCAACCATTCCAAATCCAATCTTATCTTAGTTGGTACTCCTATTCTGTATCAAAAAATTTAATTCAACTATTCTAAAAAATTATTTAAAAAGTTAAAAAATGGCCAATTTTTTTAATATTAAATTTTTTTGTATGCATATTTTTAAAGGAATTTTTTTTAAGGTCCCTTGCATAAAGGACATTCAATATTTTCATAATATCTAAGGTCTCTCAACATCGATCCAGAGAAAATTCGATCCAAAGAATTTTTCTAGACAAATCACAAAGAAAATTCCAAATTTCTCTAGATATATGATAGAGAAAATTTCAATTTTTTTTGAACATATCACAGAGAAAATTCCAAATTTCTTTAGACAATAATGAGGACTAATGCTTTATTTCAGAGAAAATTGAGTTGGTCCAGAAAAATTATCTGGTTTGGATTGAATTTTCTCTGGGTTGAACTCAATTTTCTCTAGGTTGATCCAGAGAAATTCTCTAGTTTGGACTGAATTTTCTTTAGTTTGATCCAAAGAAATTCTCTAGTTTGGATTGAAATTTCTCTGGATTGATCTGAGGGACCTTAGACATTCTCTCATTGGCATTTCATCAAACACCTTCTTTGTTAAATCCATGTCCCCAGCTCTGTGCATATTTTGCATATTTTCAAAACAAACTTGTACAGAATCAAAATCAAGTATTTTCTTTTTGCTCAAATTTGGAAAAGAATATAACAAAATTATTTTGAGGGTAAGAAATCCATGAATTGAAAGCAATATTCACAATCTGGAAAGATGCAAATTGTGTGTAACTCATTCATAACATATTTATTACATTGAAGACATGGAATTTAATTGAAGGTACTTGATCATTTTTCTTTCTAAAACTCCAAAGACTATAATTGTCCTTAATGTTGTCAGGGAAGCTTACAAAACTACTACATGGAAGCCACCCATATAATAATGGTGCATGTTTTGATAACATCATATCGTGTATGCATCTTTGGCCATCATGGCTCATCTTTCTTGTCACCATGGCCCTCATTCCGAAGCTTTGTCCACCACAACTGGAGTTCGGAGTCGCCTCGAACTGACTCATCGGTAGAGTAGTAAAAAGTGCAATATTCACGAACCCTCGCAGCTCAAATCACAGTGGTTCAGCTTAGATCATAGCATTTTGGCGACGGCATGGTAGAGATAGAGGTGAAGGTGAAGGTGAAGGTGAAGGTGAAGATCGGGATGTGCACAAAGAGAGAGGGTTTGGTTTGGATAGAATGAAGATCAGAGAGAGAGTGTGTGTGTGTAATGCCCCAAATTTCTAGCCCAAATGATAATACAACAATCATGGCTCTTTCAAGGAAAATCGAATATAAATTTCCAAACTTACATTACATGATACAATAGTTCTTCATGCAACAATACATTAATCCAACAATAAGTAAATAAACAAATAAATACCCCCAAGGGGGTTTACAAGTTTTTAAGGCTTGAGACTGGTTACACAAAATGGTTATTCAAATCCACGCACATACAGCCCTTTGCTTACACAGAGAGTCACAGCAAAATAAGAGTTTCGTACTCTCAACACACATTTCCTCGCCTTTTGTTAGGCGGCATCACCACATCTTTTCCTGCGCAAAAATCCCGTAGGGTGAGCATAAAACCCAGTAGAAAATGCTTAACAAAGTATATACATTTTACAAGTCTCAAGAGATGAAATGCACATACCATGCTATGCCCCTTTTTGAAGATAAATCACATTTTTATCTTTTGAAAACCATCATGCTCAATGATGTCATGCAATTTCAATTGTTCAAAACTTAATAGTTTATTTCAAGGGCGGTACATATGACTCTGGTAATCCCTAGGTCGATGTCTGCAAGTAGACTATACAAGTACTACCAAATTATCATTTTTACCGATATTAACCGGAAGGCTCGACACCTATCAGCGCGGATTTTTGGTCTTTCACCCCGGACTCTCAGGCCAATTTATTCAATATCATCTACACTACCTATCAAGACTTACCAACGTATTTACCCCAAAACCATTTCATGAAAACTTGTTTCTCAACATTCTTTTCTCAATGCAAGTTTTCAAATCAACTTTTAAAGTTTAATGTAATCAAATGAATTTTTATGCCAATAACACAAAATGAATATAAATACTTTTATTCCAATTCATCATCCAAGGAATAACACAATTCTCTCTTCTCAAGTATCCTCAACAATTAGTCATTTCAAGACTATTTCAACGTTTTGAACAATAATTTTCAAAATGCACAATAATTCTTATATTCCTTGAAATTCATCATTTATATAAATATAAATAAGAAATTTTCCAAACATCCATTTATTTTGACACACAAAATAAATACAACAATATCATTCATGGATTTTCAGTCTCTTTTAAAAAAAATCCCAAAATTCTAGGTTTTCTCACCAAAACTATACAAGTCAAATCCTTTAAAAGAAAGCTTTCTAAAATCATCTTTTCTTTAATCAACCAAGATCAAAAACCATAAGATCATTTTAAAAGAACAAGAGACAAACCCACTTTCAAAATCGCTCAACTTCTTGAATCAACAATCAATTTTCAAAGCTATCGAAAGATGATTTCGAAAATCATATAGATCTTGCAAAGATGTATATATATATATATATATATAACTCTAAGAAAATCCCTACCTCAAGTTTTGAAGAAGAAATGAGATGAAACCCCCAAAATCGACGGTGTCGAAATTCGATCTTCATCGCACACAACGAAGCCCTCGAGAAGTTAACCAACTTTGATGAAAAACTTATGGCAGAACTCTAATGGATTTTGAGAAATCAAGGTTTTGATCCAATTTGGCATAGGGAAATGTAGAGAGAAGGGAGAGGAAAGAGTTTTTAGAAAGAGAGAGAGATATACAAAAGTGATCTGAAATATCAGATTCATGAACTGATATAACATGGTCTGCTCAAGCGTGGAATGCCCCGCTCGAGTATCAAATACACTAACTCAGTACTTTTGCAGACATGTCAAATTTCTAAAACCAAACATTCTCCGCTCGAACGCATAAACAGCCGCTCAAGCGGACAAGCAACTTCGAATACATTTTGCATTTTTGTTTTGGGGGCGTTGCCCCCTGGGCCCCCGCGAGCTAACCGAGCAGCTCGACCCCCCGACAAACTCAACGAAATGGCAAAATTAGGATCGCTACAGAGAGAGAGAGAGAGTCAAATTTCGCTGATTTAATATATGGGTGTGGGTTTAGGGACCTTAAACATCAAAAACTAATGTTGTGAATCTCCTTCATTACTAAAAATAGGAGAGGGACCTTAAACTAATTTTTTTTATTTTTGATCAATAGTTAGTCCTTTAACTAACCCTTAAAGAAAAAATTTAGGATAAATTACACTCGTCTCCCTTAAGGTTTGGATAAAATACAATTAATTCACATTTTTGATATAATTACACTAACTTTCTTTATAGTATGATTAAATCTATCGAAACTAATGCTAATGACAGATAGATACTGAAATGAATAAAGATAACAATAATGTTTTAGAGCTCTAAATTGGGAGCACTAGAGCATCACTAATGATGTGGCACAGGGGGCCCCACCAAAGTGATGTGATGTTTTGGCTTGAGTTTGTTTTTTTTTTTTTTTTTTAGTTCATTAGTGCTATTAGTGGTCTAAAAATTAGTGGGATGAATCACCACCCGAAAAACAGGCTATATAAAGAGTTTTTCCCCCTTCTATGTAACACTCCAATTGCTATATTTTGCTAAAACTTATAAAAAAAATATATATATTTACATTATATATCAAGAACTGGAAAAAAAAAAATTTGTTTTTACAAAGTACAATGCTCCTTCTTGGCGATACAAAATCTGTACAAAAAGCAGTGATTTCATTATATATAATACAGATGTTTAATGATTGAGATTTATTCAAGATCAGGTTGGCCACAAAACGCATCAGGTTCAAATGATCTTGCAGATTCATCATTGTAAACCCCAGGTACAGCTCTGCCGCCGGCTTCTCTGGATGATAGGTAGGAGTCCTTTTGGCTGCCCTCGAGGTTGATTAAGAGCATGGCACATACAAACAATGATGCTGCTAAACCTACAAGTGTGTTCTTTAATCTGCTCAGCACCGGCTTGACCTGTCAGATAAACAGAAGATGAACTTGAGGTGTTGAAATAAAATTTTGCCAAGGCAGTTTCATTGAAGAGTAAAATTGCACCACTCGTTCAACAAATTGAATTTGAAGTAATTATTGTATCATGATCTTGAAGAGTATCCCAGTTTTGAGTTAAGAACGAATAGATTATCATCTAAAATATTCAAGAAATTGGAGGACTAGTACAGAAGGTGCCCTAATGCAGTTCTGCTGCATAGATATATGTAATTGAAAGCTCTCGTGAGTTTGCTCAGTGGACTCGCACTTCCTTCAAAGAAACCAAGGAGTACAAATTCACATTGAGTGATTCAGCTTTAATAAAGAATATTGATGCTTTTAATTCCCATGTTAATCAACAGGAAGTCATATTTCTCGAGCAATTTCAAGTTAGTCAAAACAGGCCAATTTGGAAATCATCATATTCCTCGTTTTCCTTCTTGAAGAAGAAGAAGAAGAAGAATACTCAAATGACTGACAGAGTTCATCCCTCTCTCATATGTTGCATGTTGCACATTTGGGAATTGATTATTTTAATTGGCTTTTTAATTTTTTACGAAAAGACGTTCAAAAAATAAGAGAAAGTGATGTGATTGGGGTGTTTTGGCTACTTTAGCCAAAAAGCTGACATGCCAAGCAATGAATCATTGGTTCAAGAAATACACAGAAACTTACAGAAAATGAACCTAGAAGCCGGTCACGTGCCAAAACTTCAGCAGTCTTCACCCATATCTGTTGAGGAAATCCAGCTTAGATTCCAATATTGTCCATCTCCATTAGCAGCTATTATAAATGCATGACTAGTAGTTTTACATGGTATGAGAGTATTGACACAACTTTTCTTTTTTGGCAAGTACATGGTATGACACAACTCAAAATTAGATTTGACACTCCATATGGTTCTCAAGGGGTAGACATTAATGAATACTAAAGCAAGCAGACGACAAAATAAACATGCATAAAAGATTGCATGTTAGACATCTCCAATGATTACTTTAGATTCATCATCAAATTTGAATTTTGTGAAAAAAGACTCCTTCTTCTACTCCAACGATTTCATCAAATAGGTATCAAATTCAAGATTTCACTTTTCTTTTATCAAATTGAGGACGAACTTTTCTTTCATCAAATCACTGTTCATTGCAGTTGCTGGATGTCCCCCTAGATGTCCTCCCCCGGATGACCACCTAAAGGCAAGAATTTGTGAAAATATTACATTGTTTGGTTGACTCCCCGGATGACCACCTCAAGGCAAAAAACACAGAAAAATATACGCTGGCCAGTCGACCGGCCGGTCGTCCGCCCAGTCGACTGGTGGTAGATGAAACTCCAAAATACTCCGTTGAAGTACTTGATATCAAAGGAAGCTTTTACTCAAATTTTTACTCAAATTTAATGAGTTTTTTGATACACCGTTGGAGATGCTCTTAGATATCTGTAAGCATTCACCATGATAAAATTTCAAATGTCATATAATATAGTAACCAAATTACACAGAACTATTTCGATGTTTGTACGCGGTTTTCATCATGTACTACAGTTTAATAACAAAAATTTACTCAGTTGCAAATGTAGCCTGCCAAATCATAAAAAAATCTCTATTAAATGCTGAACAAATGGAAAACAAATGGAAGTGCTCATCCTAGATCAATACTCTCTGGCAACCTGGAAAAATCTTGGTTCAGAGACCGAAATGAAAGAAATTTTTTCCTCTCAAATTCGGCCCCAAAGGTATCAATTTCCTAACACTAGCTACCAAATCCTCAAAATTGTCATTTGTCACTAAAAAATAAACCATATTAATAATGTATTGTGTAAATAGTGATGCAGAATGCTTCACACTAGCATCATATCCATAAAAATTTGCCTATACAACAAACTGCCTAACAAATGGCCTCCTACAATTTGGAAAATACACACTTCAAATATATTTGGAATGATTCTGATAAAAAAATATATACATATATATATATATATATATTTGGAATGACAATCACACTAACTGAATGTAGTCCATTCTTTAGATTGTGTTTGGATCTTGGCTTGGGTAAAAGAAAAGAAAAGGAAAAAGGCAAGAAAAAAATGAACCACAATAATTTTTTTTAGAAAAATGGAACGAAAATGAATATATATTTGTCAAAAAATTTAACTTTTGTTTAGTTATAAAAAATGGGTATGTATAAGTAATTCAACCAAGGATCTTCTATTCCACTGCTCCAATGAATCTCCAACCATTAGATCATTTAGTTGCCCAACCATTGATTCTCCTGAAGTAACAAATTAACTGTCGCGATATGATCCAATGGTTGGAGATGCATAGGTACAGGGAATAGGGAAATTTGGGAATAGATCTGAAAAATAATTATATTTGACTAATGTTAGAGATTATAAAAAAAATATGGCGAAGATGATCATAAAAGATTTTCTACTTTTGGATTACACATACAATAAAACACCGCACTCTAATCAAAGGATGAAAAATCTTCATGATGCATTTCTCTTTCACAATATTTTTTTTCATAATTCCTAATATTAATAATTCTATTTACCTTTCCCTTGTTAAATTTGGAATCCAAACACAACCTTACTAAGTCAAAAATCAACCAAAATAAGCAAGACAACCATAACAATCAACAAAGTATGAGACATAAAAAATAAAAAAAAACCGATGTGAATCCATTGAAGCTTCCTGAAAGATGGAATTACCTGACCATCATACCACCCAGTCTCTTCATCTGCAAGAACAGAAACACAGAGATAATTCACCCAATCAATCAAAAACCCAAAACTCAAAAACACAATAATCAAACAAAAACCAACTCAGAGAGAGAGAGAGAGAGAGAGCACATTCAACAGTGGCACTGAGCAATCGATTGCCCACATAAGCCCAACCCAGATACATCCTAACAACAGCGAGAGTAACCACAAAGAGTCCACTCGAAACGGCGGCTAAAGCCGGCTTGAGCGGCTCCGATTGAGCACCAGCGGAGCCGAACCAGGACACAGGGAGGCCGACGAAGAGAGCAAAGGAAGCGCCGGTGACGAACAAGCGAGAACAGTACTCGACCAAGTCGCCGGAGGCCCAGGAGAAGGGGAAGGAGGAGGACAAGGACTGGTACTCGTTCATGGGTTGCTGATCGAGCGGAACAGGGCACTCTGTTTCATTTCTGAAGGATGGTGACGGTGATGGTGATGGTGAAGATGATGAGAAGGGTATTTTGGGAATAGATCTGTGGTGGTGGTGGTGGTGGTGGGTTTTAGGGTTTGTGATTGAAATGAGTGGTGGAGGGAAGGTGGTGATGGAAGGAGAGAAGAGGGTTGGTGGTGGTGGTGGGAGGAGGAGTGCGGTGGCCATGGCTGGTGAATTTTGATTTTCTGTTATAAAGCTCTCTCTCTCTCTATCCAACCAACTAGTGATAGTATTTTTTTTGTTTTCCTATAATATTTTTGTTTTTGCTTTGATTAATTTACAAATTCATATTTCACAATTTGCAGCTATTTGACACAATTTTGGAAGGTTAGATATGAGTCACTTGTTCCTAAACCCTTTTCTATCATTTGATTAATTAAAGCCAATTTAGTTGTATTTTTATTTCCTAAGCCCATTTTTATTTTATTATTTTTATACAAAAAAAAACTTTTTAAAAATTCAAAATAACCGTCCAAAACGTCAGAATTTACTTCTAAAAAACTCCAGACAAATATATTGCCTATACAAGTTAGAAACACAAACTATTCCACACCTAATTTATGTTTGGATAAGGAATTTAAATATAAAAAAACTATTTTATTTTCTACAAAACAATTACCCAAAAACAACCACACAACCTAAGAGTGAAATCTACAAATTCTACTTCTATTCTCAAACAAGTTTTTGCTACTATTTTTAGATTTGTCTCTCAGATTTTGTTTTCCTAGGAGCTAACAAAAACCTATAGACTTCGTTTGAAAAGTTAGATTGACTTTTCAACAATTAATCCTGCCTAAAACGTTCGTTTGGGTTGATTTTTTTAACTTTTATAAGAAAAAAATAAAATGATCATGATTTAAATATGACATTTTATCTTATTGATTTTTTAACTTATTTTATTTTTTTTGTAACTAAAAAAGTCACCAACCTCAAAAAAGTCAAATGCTAAACAAACTCATACAAATTCCATGATTGTAAATGCACTCCCCATACCAACTGTAATTCAGCAAGCTTCAAGTACAGAGAGGACTAATGCTTCATGAAACAAACTTGTATACCTGCTAAGCCTGCAAAAACTTGCATAAATAACACAAGTATGTAATAAATATTCCTGAAAGCTTAAACTAGAGAGAATACATGTAAATTTTTATTCTATTTTTCTTTGTTGTTTTATTTCACCCAACACAAGCCTGCAGAGATCAAATGTTTACAATTAAGAAAGCTCAAATGCTTCCACAATGACCTCCACAGTCAATACACACGCCACTATAGATTTCTCTTTTCCTTTATGGGACTCCCTTACACATTTACACATAACAATATACCACATAAACACAGACCTTTTCTCTTGGATTTTGTAATAATTTTTTTTTATTTTCTTGGTGGATAGATTATCTACTTTGACTACCAAAAGTTCCCAGCAAATGGTATTTACCCCAAATCACTTATTTGGGGGATGTTCAGTCCAATTACGAATTGGCTGTGTTGACCCCTCCCCTTTGAATGAACCAACACTTCCCAACCCACCATTCACTTCTTTATGTTTCTTTGCATCTGAAATTGAAAAGGCTCCTCCAACTGAAAATTTCCACTGCTCGGGCTCTTCGAGCACTCGAACAATCTCTCAGCTACTAATACAAGTCGTCTTCTTTTATTGTTGTCTAATAATTTGAATGAGTCTGGCTTCCCTGAACAACTGGACGCTGAAAGCGCTCGAGGGGCCTGAGACGCGAGATGAGCTGTCTAAAAGAGGGGCGTGATTGTGGATCGCTGCATAAGAGACAAAACCAAAAGTCATTAAAATGGATAGCAACAAATTCCGGCCACTGAAGAAGTCCATCATGGAATATACTGATGAATTGAATAAAGACTATTGCCACGGTCTTTAATTATATGAAATTTTACAAAGCTTCTATTTCCACACACACTTTTCCCGCAGTTCACAGACCCATTAATCATTTTCTTTTTAATTACATTTTATCCTAAAATATAACTACCATAATACCCTTATCTTCTCTATCCCAAACCCTAATCCTGAAACCATTAGCCACCACACCCTCCATCGCCAACGCCACCTCTCATTGCCTCCCCCCCAGCCTCCTCCCCTCCCCCGCCACCCCTTCCCATTCTTCTTCTTCCTAGATCTACGGTTCCAAGGTGCGGTGGGGATACAGTCTTCTTCCTAGGTCTAGGGTTTCAAGGTGCTGCGAGGGTGGAGGAAGGTGGCATGAGGGTGGGGGAGGGGGCTGGGTCACGGTGGTGGAGGCTAGGAAAGGCGCTGTGAATCTGTGATGTGTTGAGGGTTAGGGTTTGGAGGTGGTGGCAACTAATGGCTAGGGTTAGGTTTTAAGGTTAAAGAAGTGAGGGTATTCTTGACGTGATAAGTTGTGTACTGAGCAAAAAGTCAAGTTTCAAAATCAATTAGTGTGTACATTGAGAGATGATGTGCTCGGAGTGTTTTCCATGTGGAAATATAAGCTAATAAAATTTTAGGGTTCATACTAACTCATAATTGTGCACAAATCCTCTAATGCTGAGAAATATTATAGTCCAATGTACCAGTAACAAAACAGATAATTACAAAACTGACAACTTACCAATGCCAACAATCTGTTATTATCTCTGCAACCATTGGATCAATCTCCTCTGTAATGTCAAGGTGTCTATTTTGAAATCCAACAGCTCCAACAACCTGCATTGAGTTCATCCCAGTCCATGGCACACGTAAAGTTGCCAACTCCCACAATATCACGCCAAAGCTGTACACATCGGACCTGCAAACCAGTCCGCAATTATTTTATCAGCAAGACGTGAATGAAACATTAAAAAATGAATTAAACTCTCTAGCATGGCTTTCAAGTCTAATACAAAAAATAAACCTACTTCTCATTGGATGGTTCATTCTTCAAAACCTCAGGGGCCATCCATTCCGCCTGCAGTTCAATGGCACAGCTTCAGTATAATTGATATAATATAACATTCTATAACATTCTATCCTGACATCAATTACCGTTCCAGCAGTAGATTTTGAAGACAGGAAAGTATTGTGCTTTATTCGTGATAAGCCAAAATCACAAACCTGTAGAGACAACAATAAATTAGAGAAGTTTCAAAAAAACATCCTTAAGCATGAAAAAGTCTAGATCTTAGTAAAAGAGACGAAGTCCATGGTGAGTCACGGCATTGTTAACTATGCATTTCTAGATTACATTAAATACAGCAACAATTAGATAATCAAGGAAGGAATGGGAGATTTCAAATGCCAAGTTCTAATTTCAGCAAACCTTAACAACCCAGTTTTTATCAACAAGAAGGTTTGGAGTCTTAAGATCTCGATGCACAATAATAGGATGGCTTGTGTGCAAATAATTCATCCCCTTGGCCTGCAAGCAATTAGTAAACTTACTTAAACCAACCAAACTAGATAGCAGAAACGGAAGGCAACAACATTCAACATTCTCCAACTCATACCACATCAAGAGCCATCCGCAGTCGCTTCTTTTCATCGAGTTGATTATTTGGTCGATGCAGCAGCTTGTATAAACTTCCCCTGCATACAAATAAACAGGGCTGAGAAACACCAAATTGAACAAACAAATAGTTACTTGAGTCTGAAATCAAATTCTATTTTCCTGCATGGACAATGATAAAATTAACAACTGAAATTTTTTCAGGTGAAATATCTTCTTCTAAAAATCAACCCACAAAAAACTTAAATTAAAATAAATTATTTTCTTCTTTAGACATAAAAGCTTGCCAATATTTATACCCAGTTGTCATTTCTTATTATTATGTAAGAATGATAGTCTGAAACTATGTTACCATTAAAAATATCAAGGCAAACATTTGATGAAAACGGAACAAAAGCATCAATTCTTGAAACAATAAGTTCTAACAAGACTTTAAAGTAAACATCAACCTTGGAAGATACTCTGTCAGTATAGAAAGATTTGGTGGATGAGTGACTGCTCCCATGAAAAGAACAACATTAGGATGTCTCAACCTCAACATGATTTCAACCTGCACAAAGCAAACAAGCAGTCATCTAGTTCAATTCTTAAAAAGAAAACCACTTGGATCATTAATAACAGCACATGATGCAAGATGTCAGATTTGGTACTTCGCATTTGAATTGAACCAGTGCATCGCCTGATATATCTTGGTCCATGAACTTCTTCACAGCAACTTCCTGTCATGGAATCACATTTTACACCAGATAAACCGTTCGTAAACTATAATTTCTGTAAGCAACTATTGACAAAAGGTTCGATCAAATTCACTAATGCATCTAAAATATAACTTACAGTGCCATTCCAATCTGCACGATAAACCTCACCATATGAACCTGCAAGGTAGGAAATTGCAGCAATTCAATATTCAAGCAAATATCAAACTCTCCCAATGCATAGATTCTCTTATATTCTGGAAAACAAAAAGAAACCAATACATAGATCTAAGTCTAACTACATCCAAAAGATCAGTTCCATCGTAGTTAACTTCCAACATCAATAATGATTGAAATCTATGTCCGGAGGATACAAGTGACCAGTAGGATAAACTTGAATTCAATATGGATGCCTGAATTGAGCCAATGCAGCAATGCTAATAAAAATTAAAGACAATACCCATTTATCAATTTGGCTGCATCTTTTCTTCTAATTCCCAACCTCCCCCACAACCACCCCCCCCCCCCCCCCCCAAACACACACAGTAAACCATAGGAGTTTGAATAATACATGTGTACTTTTCTTTGGAAAATAAATGTCGGCTAATATGGAATGTGGTGTTATGAAATCCAGGAACTTTAAACAATATACATAAGAAAAACTTGAAACATGTACAGCAAGGATTCCCCAACTCAGACTACAGCACAAAAAAATATTAGGGCATACAGTGGATAAAAAGCATTTGTGTAATTCAGAAAATTTAGAGGTAACAGAGGTGTGCAAATCCATTGGGCCAAGCTACCCTTTCTAACAGTGGTGTCCAATTATACAATCAAACCAATAAGATGTTATAAAATCTTGTTCCCATGTTAAAGATTCTAAACCCATTCACTATAAAGCTGGGAAAACACAATCCACATGTAAAACTCAAGATCCAGCATAACGTAAACCTACAGTAAAATAAATATCAAAGTAGTATAAAAAGGTGAGAAGCACAAGACAATAAGAGCCCTTTCTTAATCATATACTAACAAGCCAAGTGTTTTAGTTGGGAACAGATTTTAGTTCTTGGATGAGTGCACAAATTTATGTAACATCAATTCTTACCAATGCCAATGCGTTCTCCAATTTGAAGATCCTCCCATGGAATTTCCCACTCCGCAACTTCACCAAGCACTGGGTTAATCTTCTCATTCTGAATACTGCAAGCACTAGGCAGGCTACTATTGGCCATTTCCATCAATCTCACAGTTTCAACATTATCAAGTACGTTTCTTACTTTATCTTTAACAAACCATCCACCATCACAAATGAGGGCCCTTTTAGGTTGTCCTTCGTAATTGCCGGTTGCAGAAGGCACAGAAGCATCATCATCAGTATGGTTATTTGCGTGAGTTCCACAATTAACAAGCAAAACAGATCCTTCACTTGTAGCATCAGAAAGTAATGGATGTGTCGTATTAATGACTGTAGAACCCAACTCCAGTCGTTCTGCCGTCAAATCCTCAACAGAGTGCTTTTGTTTGCTGTCATAATGAGCACCATTAAAGGACTCCAGCCCAGTTGAGGGTATAATCAACAGTTTATTGTTTGACAAGAACATATCTGGATAATCTTGAGCCCCATCACCCACTTTTTCCCCATTTAACAGACGTATTTTTTCATGCATTTCCACTTCTCTGAGATCATGAGGATTCATGTCCAGAAGAAAATCGGGAGGTTGTGATGCACCACTCTCCAACAAAACTGCATGAAGTTTCTGAGCAAATTCTGGGTTTTTTGCTGCACTGATGACATACTTGGAAACATCTTTAACTTTCGTCTTTTGTGCTTGTGACCCCTTCCCACTAGTGCCTGACAATTCTGCACGTGATCTACATAGTGCAGGGAGAAGCTTCCCAAACTCATTCTCAAACATCTGGGTTTGATTTTCTTTATTAAGATTCCCTTCACCACGTTTTGGCTGAATGCCTAAAGTAGATGCTTCTACTGAATCTGAACTGCCACCTTTGACTAGTCCACCAAGATCAGGTGAAACTGCCACCGTCCCAGTTCCTTCTTCAAGCATCGGACAGAAATTGTTGATAGTTTCAGCATAATCTGCACTGCTCCTCATATCTAACCCAGAATTTTGAAGATGATCACTGGGAACCTCAGCAGGAATTAGCGTGCCCGGAGCACCCATTAGATCAATAATGTATTCACTGCATCAAATCAATAATCAGCCATATCATTACTAAGTGTTCTGTTCAAAACATTTAAAGCCATAACAATTCTTTCTGTAAGACACTGAAAACAAATTGAAGGAAAGATGAAAGAGCAAAAAACACACAGCACTCACCATGAAGATCAACTCCATTTCTAAATAAAAATCCAGCTACTAAAGAACAACATATATCTGACAATAAAGGACTTGACTGCATACACACTGCTCTGAAAGAATTATAACAGTCCCACAGAGGAAATTGTTGTCATTTGTAAATCTGTTTGAAAAATATCATATATATAGTGTAGCAGCTGCAAATAAGGCTATAATGACTTCAGATTCGCAATTCAAATATAATTCATGCTATGGAAGAGCTTTCACAGCTCACAGAATAAATCTTTATCATTTGCAAATCTGTGAGTGACTATCATTTGAAAATAATGAACTTGTTAGCGGCAGCTAATGCTGAATCCTACAACTTGTAGAGAAAATTTGTGCGTGTAAATGATTTTCCAAATACTAGCAGTATCTGATGGTAATAGTCATTTCCTAATCCCAAAATATCAGGACAAGACCAGACAAGATGGGAAACTGAATGCATCAATAAGAACTATTTCCCCTTTTATCTATAATGAATTAAATAATTGAAATGCATTAATGAGGTAACTTCCAATCAAATTACCCATATCACAAAATTGAACCTGCATATCCAATTTTCATAAGAGTTTGTATCAGCATTCTTAAATAGATAAGAGTTGGAAGTCATTACCTTCCATTATCAAATTTGATCAGGTTCACAGCTCCTTCATCTGTGCCAGTATAGTAGCTCCCTTTAACCAGCATACAAGGAAGGTCAATCCGATCAGCAAATACCTAGCACCCAAAGTATGAGATGTTCACATGCTTCATCCAAGATTTCTTGGGAGAACATAATATGTAAATATAAGGGAAAAATTATCCTAAGATACGAGGTAAAACGACAGGTTTCATTTCACCACTAGGAAAAGTGGAAATTATGCAATTCTTCAACAACAAATAACATTTTTTGAGATTCTATAATTTTTGAATCTTGATAATATTATATGGAAAAGTATAAACAAATGAACATATTGATCAGAAAAAAGAAAAAAATGAAGTGTATTAACCCAATGAAAATATGAATTTATCAAATTGAGCAACATTTTAAACTTTAAACTTCAATAACTAGAAGTCAAAAGGCACCAAAATGTTGAATCTAGCAATACTTTATTTTTATAGAAAAGGAATTCATTCAAGTCGAATGAAGTGTAAAGTGTAAATCATGATACTGGGACATTAGTACCACCTACATCCTTCCATATATTACACTATCCCCACTTAAATACCTAACACACTGATGTTACAGAATAAGAACTTTGAAGCCACATTTAGTGCTTGTCCAAAGCAACCTATAAGAAATGAGACTTGCAGAAAAACACGAGTGAAATTAAGGTAGACCATATCAAGCATAATGGAAAAACAAATGACTTGTAAATTACATTTTCAGACTAATGTATTGTTTGTGGCTTGCCAGTTTTCTACTGCTTGACTATTTCAGAACATGAATAGTAGAACTTCAAACATAAGAAAGAGGCGAGGGAGGAATATTGGAGCCTGTTTAACTTAGACAAACTCTGGCAACTTTAAGGTTTAGGGTGCTGATGTCAATTAGGATTGCAATTCAAAGAGCAAAACTGTGCAAAGAGCATGTTGGAAGCCCCAGCAGATGGAGACGTGGAGAAGAGGGACATAAAATTTGACCTGATACAAAAATAATATAGTATACCAGTACCACTTAAGTGATAAAAAATAAATAAATAATTAGTTAAAAGAAAAAAAGGTAGCAAACATTTGCTCAATTTTAGATGTCTCAAAACTAGAAGTCCCAAATAAATTTTCAAAATATGACTTTCTTGGATTGAACAATGACAAAAGTTAACATTCTAATAAAAGCATGAAACTTATGAAATTGTAGGGGTGAGAATTTTTAACATGACACGAATCAGACACCAAGTTGGAAGGTTAGGGTTGACTATTTATCAACACAAACTTGAAAGCAACTTGACACAAAAACACAAAAAAATAAAAAGGTCAGTTAGTGTCAAACCAACACAACTCAAATTTGACACAGCTAAACCATTTGAAGGTGCTAGTGTAGTAGTTCTTGGAGTCAGTTATGACTTGTTTTATGTGATAGTGGTTTTTTTAATTTGGATATGATTTTACCTTTTTTTTGTTAGTCAAGTTATGTGTGGTTTTTTCAACTTATATTTTTGCAGATTACTCATGGATTTTGAGTCATTTTCATGAATATTGTCATTGTAGATGTAGATGAAAATAAGTATTTATTATTAATAGTGTCAAGCATAATTAGGTTGACACGTTTATAAACAGTTTGGGGGGTAGGGTACTTCAAATGATTAGTTAAACAAATTAGTTTAATGTTGAGAGAATTCTGACACAAACCCAATATGACAAGGGACTAACATGACCAACACGATACTATTTGTTTGCCATAATGTGGTGATGATTCGAATGAAAAGGACTTCATATTTACTATTTATTGGCATATTGCATTGGATCTTGTGGACCCTGATAAGTACTGTATACTAAGCCCTACGTCCAATAAGGGTTTGGGGAGCCTCCCCCCAAGGGATGGGAGATCCGGGTTACTTCTGCATCACCCTAATTCTATACTTGTAGAGAGTTTTATCAAATTCAACATAATGAAAATTGTAGCAGCCGTGGACGTAGACCTATTCTGAGGTGAACCATATAAATCTTTGTGTTTTTTTGTGTGTGATTTCTTCGATTTGTTTTAGTTTTCTTGTTTTCTATTTTGTGTCTCACCGATTCTAGTTAAGAAGAGATGATTTCCTAACATATTCGTGGAACAATTTGACTGCAAATTTGTAATAAACGGCTATACATTCCTATTTGCCTGATGTAGCATATGTTTTAGATTCCAAGGCATCACTTTCAAAATTTCAACATCATTTAGAGAAAAGGAAAGAGAAGGGAAGAGAATATAATAAGGAGATAAGAAAAATTGAATATGAGGGAAAGAAAATTTTCAACCCGACTTTTTTTTCTTTCTTTTTTTTTTTTTTTCTCTCTTCTTCTTTTCTACTCATTTTAAGAATCAAACAAGGGAAAGTGAAAGGAAAGAAAATTTTAAAAAATTCACTTCTTGTCTATTCCTTCCACCAAAAACAAAAAACAGGGTTAAATCTTTCACATGCAACAGAATAACTGCTACTAAACAGTGTTAGATTATTAGGACTGTAAATAAATTTTATACAAAACAATAAAATAAAATACGAAAGGCTCTTCTTCATTCTTTTCTTCATATCACAATTATAAATTAGAATAAAGCAAATTTGAAGGAAAAAATTACAACTGATACAAAAAATGCAGACTTACATGCATATCTAAATTTAAGCACACTTTAGATCCTTGGATATAGTCAAGTTAGATGGATTTCCACAACCTTTTGTCTCTTATCTAGCTTAAACAAAAAAAACAAAAAAAACAAAAAGAAACCATGTCTCTTACTATGCAAGTGACATTGCCAATGTAAGTCTAGAAAGATGGGAACAAGGTAACTACTGCATTCTGATAAAATCACCATTCACCAGCGTTGTTCCTCTAGCCACAATTCAGAAACAGAATTGCAAAAGAACAAATTGAATTCACATAGCATCTGTGTTATAGAAGAAATAAAATGCATATCTCGGGGAGATAAAACACAAATATTCATGTATTAATTTAGAAGGCCAAAGCTTTACAACCTTAAAGAGCAAGGCTCGGTGGCGTGAAAGTCCAATATCGAGACAGCCAAGGGGAAGAATGACACTGTTCAGAGAATTACGCAATTCATAACTCCTGACAGTCCATCTTTTCAACATTTCATCTGCATCACTAACTGGACCGCCCATCCTATCAACGACAAGATCAGCAATTTTCTGGATTATGCCATTCATAAATGGAGACGGTGACACAAGCTGGTAGTCCAGAGAAATAGCATATACTCTTTCCTCGAGCTGGTGCAGGGCGGAATCAATGGCACGGTTCACTAGAATAACTTGATAATCGACATTATCTGAAACAGAAATGGCTTGGAGATCTAGCAGCAGTGGGATCTTCCCTTGCACGCCTGAATTTGAAGTAATGCCATATACATCGTAAAACCCATCGGTCACTTTCTCATCATAATTCACAAAATTATAACTCTGCAAATGCCAAAGATAGGATTTTCCTCATTTAGTCAAATACACATAAAAACTACATGATAAACACTAGGTACAACTAATTAATCAACACAATTCCCAAAATTTGATAGTAACTTTCAAAGCCAAAATCAACACATAGGCACAAATACAAACATAATTTCCATGATTCACATAAAACTACATGATAAACATATATACATCATCTAATTAAAATTGAAATGAGCCTCATTTATATCCATAAACAACAAAATTGAGATCTTGAGTCTGAGAATTACACCAATTCGATCAAATTTGTCAATAAATACAACCAAAGCATGAATAGAAAACAGGATTAAAACATACCCAATAGCGAAGAGAGAGAAACTCAACGAGGGTTTCAGAAGGAGCACAGCCCAAGCTTATCTGCTTGGCGGCCTTGATCTGAGCTGTTTCAGGGTCTTCGCGTGCATCGGGATCCGAAACACTCATCGCTAGGGCAAGTTGCACCTGGAAATCCTCTTCAAAGAAGCTAACATCAACGGACTTCTCAACCGAATCAACAGCTCTGGTCGTCACCAATGCCGCCGACGACGATGAAGAAGAAGAAGAATCCGCCGATGATTGCGCGGGAGGCGGCGCCGTGGGCGGCGGAGAAGGGTGTCTTCTGTGGTGGTGGTGGTGGTGGTGGTCGTTGAAGCCACTGCCGATGTGGAGTCTTCGGAAAAGGTGCTTCATCTTGGACATCGCTAATCGAGTTGCATCGACGAGAACACACGCATAGAAGGAGACAATTCTCTCTCTCTAGCTAGCTTTTTCTCTCTAGGGTTCTCTATCTGTCTGTCTATATGTGTGTTTTTTCTCTCTCTACTGGGGGGGTTAAGAACCTACCCCCTACTTTCACAGAAAGGAGATTGTAGAGATTCTCATTTATTAATCTGGGCACCTTCTTCGTCAAGCTGCCACCCATGGATTTCCATAAATTTCAAAAATTTTACTATTTTTGTTTAGAAAAATTTTTACTATTTTTGTTTAGAATAAATTACAAAAACATCCTTTAAACTTTAATTAGAATATGAATTGTTTTTCGTGATTTTAAAAATTATATTTCATTTGATGAGATTTTTAATTTTATAATAAATTATTTTTTTATTAATAAATTATCAAGTTAATTAATAATTTTTAATAATATTAGAAATAGAGAAATTTTGTCAAAATCTCATCATAATCAAATTTTAATGTATTAAGGATATGCACACAAATTTTTCCTTGAAAGGTCTAACAAATATCACTATTATCAAAATATTGAATTTTAAAAAAATATTAGATGTCAACTTTTAATAAAATTAATATTTTAAAAAAAAATTCATCAAGATCTATCAAATAATATTCATGTTGACTATTAAATTTTTTAAAAAATAAAAAAATTATTACCGTTGAAATTGATATAAACAGTAACAATAACATGTTACTCTTTCTGACAATTATGTTATTTGACAATAACATATTACTCTGTCACACAGTAGCATGTTACTCTGGCAATATTGTTCAAAAAAAGAAAAGAAAAAAAAAAAAGAAGATATTTTACTTTGTCCTTACTCAATTATGTGTTTTCTGTTTAGGGGATTTTTGAAGAAAAATAAATTGGACTGTTTTTTTTCACCAAATAAGGGTCTAAGAGCATCTCCAGTAATGATAGTCAAAATAGCTATTCAAAATTTTACTTTACTACTTTAGCTAGTTATTTTTTTAATATACACTCCAACAAGGCTATCTACTTTAACTATCTTTTATTAAAATATTATTATAATTTAGATATCTTCTATTAAAATATTCTTAAAAACAAAAGTTTGAATTAAAAAAGGATAAAAAAAATTCAGAGCTAGTGCACAGTACCTCGTCTTTCCTAGCGAGGTACTGTAGCAAAATGTTGGTTTGGCTTCAGAGTAGCTAGGCTGCTAGAGAAGGAATTTATGATTATTGGCTGGCTACTATACAATTTTTGGTGAAATGCATAGGCTGTTGGAGATGCTCTAATGGAGGAGTTTGACTAAATTTTCCTTAAAAATATATTTCAATTAATAATTTAGGTAATTTTATTAATGTATAGGAAATTAATTATGAATTTCATTTTTTTAGTTAATTCTGTTAAATAAAAAACTCTAGCAAGTGGTAGTTATAATTTTTCAAACCACAGGGAATAACCTGTATTTTAAACAAATCTCAAAAAGTGTATTTGTAATTTATCCTTTTGTGTGGGTTTATTGTTTTTGAGAAATTGACTATTATAATTAATTTTTTTGGTTATGTTTTTAGCCCAAAAAAAAAATTATGTTTGGAAAGTTGATTGGATCTTTTTTGTTTGATTTGATAGTTGTGAAAGAAAAAAGTGAAATGATTACAATTTGAAGATGATATTGTCTTATTAACTATTTTAATCTATTTTATTTTTATTGATTATTTTAGTCAAAAAAAAAAAACCCCATTGCCACATAAGGTCAAAGTTAATAAATAAAAAAAATTAGATCGGTTTAATATTTATATATTTTTTTATTTTATTATATTTATCTCTAAAAAATAAATAAATAAAATATTCGTCATAAAATGAAAAGGGTTTGACTTATTTCAAGTTGACTATGTTAATTTGAGAAAGCGTTTGAATTTAATAAGCTCATTTTGAAATCCATTTTTGTGATTCAAACCCATCACTTTATGATTATCGAATCAAATTTAATTTTTTCCATAAATAATATATAAAAAAGTTTACGGGATTTTTTTTAAGGGTCCCTGTTATTAAAATTTTATAATATAAATGACATTCAATATTGTAATAATGTCTAAAGTCCCTCAAATTGATTTAGAGAAAATTCGACTTTGTAGAGAAAATCTCACCAGAGAAATTCTGGGAATAATTTTTGGGAAGAATTTCTCTGGACTTTCACTTCAACCCAGAGAAATTCCCCTATCTATCCCAAAGAAATTCACTTAAACCCAGAGAAAATCCTCCTCCAACCTAGAGAAAATAGACAGCGAGCAATTAGGAGCAATTAGGCAAAACTCATCAAAATAATCTTTGTAAATATCAACCAAGCAACAGCAAGGAAACTTGAAATCTTACAAGTTACAATACATCCATTCATTACAACAACTTAGTTGACCATTAATGATCTAAAAACCCAATCCAGAAACTCCCTAACGATGCATTTAGGTTTAGCCAAAAAAATTAAGTAGACTAGACTCAACTTCTTAGGTGCTCTGGAAAAGAAAAGAAAACATTGAAAAATCTGATGATTCAATTTGAGAAATTACAGGGTTAATAAGCTTATGGACAGGGTTGAAGCTACATTCATTAAGCATTTTTCGAACTCAAACCGAAGTAAAAGGATGAACATCTTAAGACCAAAAGTGAAGAAAAATCTCACCAGAGAAATTTCTCTGCACGTTCACTTCAACCCAAAGAAATTCTCTGAAAACCAGAGAAATTCCCTTCTCCCATCCCAGAGAAATTCACTCAAATCCAGAGAAAATCCCCCTCCAACTTAGAGAAATTCACTGAAACTCAGAGAAAATTCAAATTTCTCTAAATTCATTTTGATTCAGAGAAATTAGGCAGTGAACAATTAGGAGCAATTAGGCAAAACTCATCAAAATCATCTTTGTAAATATCAACCAAGCAACAACAACGAAACCTGGAATACAAGTTACAATACATCTATTAATTACAGCAACTTAGCTGACCATTAATGATCTAAAAACCCAATTCAGAAACTCCCTAACAATGCATTTAGGTTCAACCAAAAAAATTAAGTGGACTAGACTCAACTTTCTTAGGTGCTCTGGAAAAGAAAAGAAAACTTTGAAAAATCTGATAATTCAATTTGGGAAATTACAGGTTAATAAGCTTATGGATAGGGTTGAAGCTACATTCATTAAGCATTTTTCGAACTCAAATTGAAGTAAAGGATGAACATCTTAAGACCAAAAGTAAAGAAAGGCATCGGCATAACCGTATGTGGAGGTCCGATCTGGTGATGATAGCGGCAGATCCGTCGATCTGCGAAGTTGATCTGAAGGGAGAGGCGCTAGCAGCAGTGGCAGCGGTAGCAATAGTGGAGGAGGCAGCAGTTGCAACGGAGGTAAAGTGATGAGATCGGAGGGAGAGAGAGAGAAAGAGAGAAGGATAGTGGTGGGATTGACTTGGAAATTTCTCTTTGGTATATATGAGTGTAGGGTTGAGGACCTTAGACATAATAAAATAATATTGTGGATCTCTTGCATTTCTAAATATGGAAGAGGGACCTTAGACTAATTTTTTTAAAATTTTTTATAAAATAAATAATTTAAATTATTAAAATGGGACCACAGTAAATTCCACGAGTCCCTCAATTTGAGAGAAATCTAACAATCGAGAGAAATCTTACCCTTGTTTTATAGTGTGAGTCAACGTGAAATGTGTTTGGCTAGGGTGGGTTGGGGTGCATCATCTTGCAATTTCTTTTTTTTTTTTTTTTTTGTTTGGTTAAGTTCGAGATAAAAGAACATAATAGTTATTTATGATTAACTGTATTTGGATAGATTATATAAAAGGAAATAAAATAAATTCTTACGAATTATATTCGTAAAATAACATTTTGTTTAGTATTTAGATGGACTACTTTAGTATTATATAAAATTACTAATTATCTCAAATTTTTTTTTTTAATCTCCCAATCTCTCTAAAATATGAAATATAAAAGAAATCAAATTTTCTTTATTTACTTTTATTTATCTCATTTTTTAATAATTTAATCAAGTTATTAGAACCATAGAAATCGGTGTGCTGAATTTATTTATTTTAATCTTAATCCATTGATCACCATGGAAATGTTTGTACTCAACATTTTGAGTGTGTTATATATATAAAGTGTTTTAATACTAATTTAATATAATCTAATTAATTGTGTCAAGTATTTTGATATTAAATTTTGCTTTTTCATAAATGTGTTAATTTGGATGTGACAAGAATAACATGATTAATAAATATTAATTTTATTTTTCTTGAAACTCATTCCTCTAATTAATCAATCATGTCGAGTGTCTTGACACTATAAATTTGTTTGATAATGTCTATGTTTATAATTTTGTTTATAAAAAAGCTTTAAAAAGTGTAAACAAAAAACTTTTATGGCATCTATTTTTTTGTTTCCAAAAAATTTATGAGATACTATAAAGATTAGTGTAAATTTTTTCCCTTTTTTTGATACCTAGAATTTTTTTTAATAATAAAAATACTTATAATTTGTGACATAATTTAAAAAATGAAACATCATAATCTCTAAATATTTTATAAAAACAATATGAGTAATTTTACTATGTCTAAAAAAAATTCTTGAAATTTTACTACAACTAATAATGATCATGAGACCAACTTATCATGTCTACTGTATTTATTTATTTATTTTGGATATCTCTAATCATGTGGTTGAAAATTGATAACTTATTAATGTAACTCTTTCAAATGGTGGCTAATTGCTTGCAAAATTGTATGTATCAAATTTAAACACACATAAATTTAGTCAATCTCAATAATTAATTAAATTTTCTTGTGAACAAGAAAAAAGGATCTTAGGAGAGAAATAATTAGACTTGCCACATATTTAAAATGACTAAACTAAAACTTTAGATAGATATCTAATCATCAAATGAGTATATCACACATATGTTTGTGTTGATATCTCTAATCAAATGGTTCAAAATTCGATTGATTGTTAGATAGATATCTAGTCATCAAATGAGCATATCATACATATATTTGTGTTGATATCTCTAATTAAATGGTTCAAAATTCGATTGGTTGTTAATTAGATTGTCACTCTTTAATGCACAACTATTTCGACAAGTGACTATTTACATTGAATTTAAACATTCTTTTAGCCGATTTCAATCATTAATTCACTTAAATTTTCTTTTTGAACGAGTGAAAATTTGTACAAAAATACCTAACAAAGTTTCACACTAGTCAAAGAAAGTGTGTAACTTTATGATTACTTCTTTTATGTTTTTTAGCATTGATTACTAAAAATTTAAGTTTAGGGCTATTTTGGGAGTTAAAAGTCATCTTTCAACTTTTAATCAATTTTAGATCATATCATTTTTCACAATTTTTACACATTTTTTCTAAAAAAAAGTCAAAAAATAAACTTTTAGCCATCTTCTCAAAACAATCCTAGTCACTGGTCACATTAAGCTTGATAATTTAGAACTCATTTGGCATAAAAAAGTCACAAAAAAGACAAAATAGACGTTTTAGCCTAATAAGACAAAACATCACATCCAATCCATAATCATTTTATTTTTTCTTTCACAAAAGTCAAAAAGGTCAAAAAGCTTATTCCAAACGAGACTTTTTAACTCCAAGTTAAAATAGCCAAAAGGTCAAAAAACTAAAAAGTTACATTCCAAACGAATTAGTTGCGTAATAAGTGATTGTCACTAAAACGGCAAATTTAGTTTTTCTTTGTTGGTATGGACAACTAAACAATTCAAATTTAGCCAATAACATTATTGGTAATTTATGAAAAAAGTTTTTAATAGGTAGTTGGTTGCTGGTGAATTTTGTTGTGTAGAAATTAAACTACTAGGTCATTTTCTACTTTATAAATTAGGTTTCACTTTATTGCTCTAGAATTAAACACTTAAACTATCTATTTACTTTTCCACACTAGGTTTTAATTGCTTCAATTAACCTTACATAGGTCAAGTTTCCAAGCAAAGTCTTTTTTTTATTATTACTTTTATATTTTTTAAGTCTATACAAAAAAGACCAATTACCTACCCTTGAAATGAAAACATGAATTTATATTGTGTAAACAAATAGGAACAAACATAGCAGAAGTGCAACTTGTCTTTTCAATAACATCATTCATGTGTAGAGACTTTTAAGCTTTGCTTTCAAATGTTAGTAGTGGAGATCTTCTCCTCAATATTAGGGTTATTAAAAAAAATTAGATGACTCGGCCAAATTGATTAATTTAACAAAAAATTAGTCAAGTAGTAACAATGATAAGGCTCAATGACGATCCAACAACAAATTCAAATTGACTCGATCTAATAAATCATCTTATACCTATTGGTCTTGTACACTTTTTTACAAAATAATCGATAAGGCTTAAGGTCTTGATTAGTGAAAGCACACAAGTTTATCAAATTAAGGTTTACTTGCATCCTCTAGACCTGGAGAATGGAGAAACATTCAAGAATCTCTTTCACACAATTGAAAATTTTCCTGGAAAATAACCTGATTTGGGGAGAGTTTGACCATTAATAACAATACTGTTACTCTCCTCCCTAAGGTGCCAAGTGGCAGGTAAGAATATGGTATTTCAGGGATGTCAAAAAATTTGAATTAACAAAAAAGAGTGGGCTTCCTGGCTGATTTTGATGATCATGGTTCAAGTGATGACACCTTTCAAATCTATAATTATAATTGTTTAATTTGAAGGATTTTCAAATCCAATATTGGGAAGGAAAAAAAAAGTACTATATGTAGAAGACACCTCCACCAACAAATTGTCTTTCCACATAGTTGATCTGCCTAAATTAGTTGATTAGCTCTCTCTCTCTCTCTCTCTCTCTCTCTCTCTCTCTCATCTCTATTGCACAGTTATTAGGCCAGAGATTCCACTACATCTTTTGTTTGGATTTCCTAGCCACCAAACACTCAACTCCATCAATGGCCACTGCTAACATTTCCATCCAAACCACTATTTAAAATAACACTCTTAAATTTATTTTTAATAATGTTGATGGTTATTAATTGTTAATGGGGTGGTTTAAAAGGACAATATTAGATAAGTCTATAGCACTCTTAATCACATGTAAATAAACTTGGGATAAAAATTTGGTCAGCATGAAAGCACTCAAAATCTAGTTTTCATATTGTATTAAGCATTTGTTAGTTGTTAGTAAGGTAAGGGAATGATGACAACACAGAATATTAAACTCAACTCTGTAATATTTTAATCCATAACCTCACATTGTAAAGTAAGAGTACATGATCACTATGTTCAAAATCTAATTTTCATATGGTATTAAGCATTTGCTAGTTGTTATTAGTAAGGGAATGATGACAACACGGAGGATATTAAACTCAAAGATTTTAACCCATAACCTCACGCTATAAAACAATGCTACATGAAGTTAAAGGGTTGGTTGAAATTTTGAAGAGAATGAATCTAAAACTAAATTGTATTAGGTGATGGGAATTTTGAAGTATATGGAACAAATATCAGTGACTTAAATGAATTTTAATAACAAAATCTCAACGTCTTTTAAGTATGCAATAATACTACACACACTAATTGGCATACTAATTAATATATCAACATATATTATGCTATTATCACTTCAAAACTGCGGACCTCACCTATTATACAAACTACAAAGACTCAAAATTTGTAAAATTATATCACATCATCTGTTAGTATACTAATTGATATACTAATTCCCATGTACAGCTTTGGACTCAAAGCATGACTTCATTTCATATCCTCAATTAACTGTTAAATTTTTTTAGTAATGATATACAAATAAATAAATTTTACAAATATTTTTGACTAATAAATATATCATTTATCATATTATTGTAATAAATCCCATTTTAAATTTCAAAATTTTCATTATTACACACATTACTGTTCTAATATAATTGTAATAGTGTAATCTAGTAACGATTGATTTTCATTGATTGCTAAAGCTTCTCTTACTATTTGTCAAAAATTAAATTTAAAAAAAAAAAAAAAAACCTTTAAATAACACAACTCAATGGTCAAAATTTTGAATGCATACGACACAATTAACTCTGGGCTGGCAATGACTCAAAATGTTTGATTGCCAACTCAAATCTGATTGTCTACTACACATATGATGTAATACTGTAAATTATTTACATTCTTTAGAAATAAAATAAATATAAAATAAGTTTTACTTATATTTTTAAAAATTATTATAAATATAAACTGAAAAATGTAAATATAAAATTACTGGGTCAATGTTTATCACATACATTATATACGGTCTGAAAATCTCAATTAACATTAAAAATGTACATCTATGGACTCAATCAAAATTGGCCAACCATATGTGTCATACCGACTCTTATTTTCTATTTGATTTTTTTCTCTCTGTTTTTGGTCAGGAGAGGAGAAGAAATCTCGGATTAGGCCAGCCATCTCCGGTACGCCTTGGGCTGAAGGGTTTGAAGCCTGGCCCAATCTTATCGTGCCACCTGTTTTTGTGGTCGAGCCTTAGCTAACTCGATCACATTCAAATTTTAAAATTTTAAAAAATTTAAAATCCAAAAAGATATAGCATGCCTCAAGGGCTCAACAAAAACCCGTCTGAGCCCGGACTAGGCTTGAGATCCGACCCTATCTGAGCTCCCTAGGGCCCTGTGTAGGCGCAGCTTATGTAAAAAGTCAAAAAACCTAAATCACAGAAATTTAAAAAGATCCAATAGAGCACTCTTTTCCTTCATATAACTCAAATTGAATTTTGATTAGAAAAATAACTGAATGTAACATCTTCCTTTGACAAGGATTATGACGGCTATTAAAAATCAAATACAGCTAAAACGGAAAAACCATTGATAATTACAACATTTGAGATGCAATTAGCAACAATTGTTATTGAAACAGCTGATCATCAAAATATCGTACGATGAAAGTCAGCTATCATAAAGAAGCATATCAATATGGATGTTTTTGTTTTTTTTATATACAAGAGGCTGAAAAATAAAAAGTTTTTCGTGACCATAAAGGAACCTCATGTTCTGCATATTGTGACAGCGAAGCTTAAGCAGTAGCAGCGGCTTGTTCTTCAGCAACATGGGATGCGGGGAGAAGGGTGCAGATGAGGTTGCGGTCGCCATACACATTGTCGACACGTCCTGATTGACACAGCCACATCATCACAAAGTTCAGATACAAACACATGAGGCAGCATTCAAAACACAACAATCAAGAAATAAATTGAGTGCAACTATTTTAGAACAATGTCAGAAAATGAATTAACTCGAGTGGGTAAAGTAACACATATTAGAATAAAATGAGAATTTGTTGTTGTTCACAAACAGTTTGTGATTTTACAATCTTCACAAATTCTGTTTGAATTACTGGATTCAACTGTTTCTTTTTTTCCCTTGAAACTGTGTTTGGATTATAGATTTGGGTAGGGATTTGAAAAGATAAAGAAAAGGTGAGAAAATGGAAAACAAATTTAGCTTATATTTCATTCACATTTCCTTACTTTATTTTTTCCCACCACAAGTCTATATTCAAATCCTAAATCCAAACACAGCCTTAAAAAATGTACAGAGGAATTCCTCATTTTACATCTTCAGACAGGCATGCAGAAGATGCAAGGCAAGAGATGATAAGACACAAAATATTAAAAGAGAACATGACAGTAGGTTACTTTCAGAAGAAAATGGGTGAGCAGATCTAGAGAGATACACACCTGTGGTAGGCCAGAACTTGGCTGAGCGGAGCCAAGAAGCAGGGAAGGCAGCATATTCCCGAGAGTATGGTTTTGACCATGTATCTGCCATCAGCAGTGATGGTGGATGAGGAGCTCCCTGCACTTACACGTCTTAGTTAATTTTCTGATTTTTATTTTTTTATTTTTATGAATTCAAAACATAGTTGCAAGCATAGAGATGCATAATATAAGACATACAAAATTTTGAGAGAACACAATTGTCAAATTTCATAGTTATCCAAAAGTCATAGAAACAACCCCATTTACCTTGAGGACATTGTTGTTAATATCAGCTTTTCCTTTCTCAATATGTGCAATTTCTTCTCTGATGGAAATTAGAGAATCACAAAACCTGTCCATCTCTGCCTGTATGACAAAACAAAGCGCTTTCAGAACTCGAGAAACTGGAAAAAGGACAGGGCAAGAGAAATTTCTCCTTTCTAGAGCTTACCTTGCTCTCACTTTCAGTAGGTTCAATCATCAGTGTGCCTGGAACGGGCCATGACATTGTTGGTCCATGAAATCCATAGTCCATAAGACGTTTAGCAACGTCTTCAGGCTCTATTCCGGCAGTATTCTACAAGGACAGTGGCTTGGAATCAATCACATGAATAAAAAATAAGGTAGTGTTTGGTTCACTGGAATAAAAGGGGATTGGAATGACCATTCCCTTGCAATGATGAACAATGATTCCATTTGCATGCACTTTTCTGAACTTTTTTAGTGAACCAAACATGAGAATGGACATAAAGATGAATGATCATTCCAATTAACCAAACATAAGGGTATTTAAGGTGAATGATAGTAAAAGCTACCTTGAAGCCCCTCAAATCAACGATGAATTCATGGGCGACTGTTCCATTGACACCACGGAAAAGAACTGGGTAATGGTTCTGCTAACCCAAAGCTAAATAAATTAATTCTTTTAGGCAATTAAACAGAATAATCTATGAATTTACTCTCATAAATTTTCATGGCTACTGTGTTCAAAGGCCTAAAATGCAAAGACAATCAAGGAAGAAGAAGGGGACCTCCAATCGTTTTGCCATGTAGTTTGCATTCAAGATAGCTATCTTTGATGCCTCTGTGAGCCCCTTGGATCCCATCATGGCAATGTAGGTGTAAGATATTGGCAAAATAAGTGCGGAGCCCCAAGGCGCAGCGGATATGGTGCCAAGTGGCTGCATCTTGTCGGGGGATGGTATACCTCCTGTAGATACCTTCAGTTTATGATAACAAATGAATCATTAAATGGACAACAAAGATATGCAGTAGTTGAATATGAATAAAATTCAGAATGCAACAGAATGTATTGCATGAGCATCTACAAAACCCAATCAAATCTTCAAAAACTCATGGAACTGACTTTAGTTGCTTAACAATCACCACCAACAGAAGAAATTAGCAATGGTGCTAATGGTATGATTTCCATTGAACTCTACCTTTTAAGTGTTTATACAGTACAAGTTGTAAGACAAACTTCCAAGCAGACAACAGATCTTGGAAGTCTCTTGTCAAATAGAAGGAAAATTCTCCATTAGAATGAATTGGCAGTGGGTTTTTCTTCTTCCTAGGAGGAAAAGTAAATACGAAAAAAAAAGTGGCAATGACATATGCCTGTATCACAATTCCTCAACTGGCAGTGGCAGAAGTTTGATATTGATAAATTGTTAACCCCCATCTCATCTATCTAGGAGGAAAAGTAAATAATAAAAAAAAAAAAAAAAAAAGTGGCAATGACGTATGCCTGTATCACAATTCCTCAACTGGCAGTGGCAAAATCAAAAGTTTAATCTGTTGAAAAGGGGTAAATTTATTGTTTATTTCCTCAACACATGCCCCCTCTCAGGTGTGGCCAGTTCTCCTCCATAAGAAGGCAAAATACTATAATAATCGAGTAGACAGTGAGGTTCAAAACTAATCTAAAAACTTAAGCTGTTAGAAAGGGGTAATTTTTAAAAATAATTGGCATTGAATAAGCACATACCACAGGATGCGATGGCAGAAAAGGTGCCAAATGTTTCTTCACACCAATAGGACCCATGCCGGGACCGCCTCCACCATGTGGAATACAGAATGTTTTGTGGAGATTGAGATGACAAACATCAGCACCAATAAAACCCGGGCTAGTCAAACCAACCTGTAAGGACATAGAATTATTTAAAACTGTGTGCAGCCTGCTCTACTCATGAAAGTAAAACAACCATGCATTGTACAAATGGAAAAGGAATGAAATGAGTAAGTCGCCTGCATCAGTAGAAGAAAACAACCATTAATTGTTAAAAACAGAAAAAGATGAAAAACTGAAATGAAGTCTCATTTGCCAAACAAATCTCTCTTCAAGTATGGACATAAAATTCTAAACATATTTTCCAAAAGAATGAAAAAGGGAAAAGAAAGCTAGATTCACAGCAAGGATCAAAATATAAAGTGTCTCTTGATTAACACTAAAAAATTGGAGAGATAAAAAAATAATAAATAAATAAATAAAAAAGCAGACATTGCATCCTCAACATAGGTACCTAAAACAGAGAAAAGAAACAAGAGGATGTATAAGTCAAGTGCCACAAGCAATTACACGAACAATAATGTGGGTGTTTGGGAAGTAGCTATTTTAGAGGCTTTTTGGCTATTTTAGTAGGCTATTTTAGTTTTTGTGTTTGGGAAGTTGGGTTGGATTTTTATTTGAGTTGTTGTATTGAAAAATGTGTTGAAATGATGTTTAAAGTTAAAATGACAACTTTGTCCCCAATCTCACATTTTTCAAAATTAATTTAAAGGGGCAAATCGTCCTTTTAGCCTCAAAGACTAGGCTGCCACAATTTTCAGCCTACACACTGTCATGACAGTGTAGGGCTGCCACTGCTCCGGCTGTGCTGCTTTTTTTTTTTTTAATATAAATCATTGAATGAGAATTTTTGAGGTTTTTTGGCTTAAAATGTGTTTGAGGCTATTTTAGCCTCAAAAGTGGGTTCCCAAACACCCCCAATGTCATTCTACTAACTCCTCCTATGTCATGATGTAGAGTTTTATTTTTCCACAGCCGGTCCTATTAACTGCTAGGGCTAAAGAAAACCCATTAGCAGGGAAATAAGTCCAATACTGAAAACAGATGGAGTTCTGAAATTTTATCTTCCAAAGATAGACTTTTGTGAACATGATGCATTCTCTTAAAAAATGTTTCTGAAACTTTTGGATATCCCTTAAGGTATCCAGAAGAAAATTTTGAACCAATCCATTTAAACAAAAAAAAAAAAAAAAAAATCCAACAATTTGAAAAATTCCTACTTGGACGGGTCTACTAATCTAATAAAATTGGCAGAGGTGCTCATGGTGATTAGGACTGCTAGTATTTTTCAGTTGAGGTCATACTATGCTCATAGCACAATTTAGTTTTACATGTTTTACTATTCTAACCACCTATGCCAACCCACTCTGGAAAAATAGCAAGAATTGACAATGACAAAAGAGTAAACGAACCTGCCACAAACAATCACATAATTTTACCTATTAGATTGTTGAGAACTGTAATGGACATATCAAAAGAGACAAAGTCTGTAAGAAGACAAGAAGGATAGACAAACCTGTGCATTCATATTGGCACCATCCATGTAAACTTGACCTCCGTTGTCATGTATTATCTTGCATATCTCATCAATGCCTTCTTCGTATACACCGTGTGTTGAAGGATATGTAACCTGAAGTTTAAAATTATAAAAAATAATCAATAGATAAAAGTGATAAAATAAAATTACTGTTCCCCAATGTGAACTGCAATACCATAAGGGCAGATAGATTTGCCCTATTTGCTTCAGCGGCCTTCCTTAACTCTTCAATGTTGATGTTTCCCTTGGCATCAGTTCCTACAGCAACAATTTTCATTCCGCACATAGCAGCACTAGCAGGATTTGTCCCATGTGCAGAGACAGGTATAATGCAAACATTGCGGTGATGGTCTCCTCTTGCCTACAGTGTCAATTAACTGGTGATTAGCAGAGTCATTTCAACAAGAAGCTTATTACATCATCCAAGCAACTTCTACTTAAAAAATCATTGATATAGCATACAGCCTCGGAAGATGTTGAAATTTCCTTAATGCCCTGAAAAATAGCCTGTTTTTTGTTAACATGTATGAGTGACCGGGCATCTTATTTGTTTCCAAAAGCATATAAAGTACCCAGGTCAAGTTCAGGTGAGAACGAAACTGTGATGAGTGCATGAGCACTTGGTATCATAAAATTCTAGCATCAAAACATCAAATCGCAAGGTGTTCTTTTGGAGGTCTGCCTAGAGGTGACCGTTGCAAATAAAAATCACAAGCATTCTGTTATGACTCAAATCCATTGTTCCCAGGAAATAAAAAAAAGTCTATCGATGCAATTTATGTCATCATACCTTATGATATGCACGGATGACCATGAGACCAGCGTACTCCCCAGCAGCACCAGCATTTGGTTGCAAAGAGAATGAGTCAAATCCAGTGATAGTACACAATAGTTCACCTAAATCTTTGAACATCTCCTGATAAACAGAATGTCATAGTTCATTGTCATATATTGTAATGCTGGTTATTGCTTATTTATACATGAAAATTACAGTTGGACATTCAAAGTATAAAAGAAGAAAAAGAAAAAGAAAAAAGCATTTCTATTACCTGATAACCTTCAGCCTGCTCACTAGGGGCAAAAGGGTGCATATCACTAAAGCTAGGCCATGTCACAGGCATCATCTCTGTTGTTGCATTCAACTTCATTGTACATGAACCCAGGGGAATCATGCTATGACATAGTGAAAGATCTTTTGATTGTAGTTTATGAAGGTATCTAAGCAGCTCATGCTCCGTATGGTATCTAAAAAAAAAATGAAAGTCAGATTGGTTTTAAACTATAAGATGACGGCAGTTGAAATTCAGTAGAAAGATGGTCGTACGAGTTGAAGATTGGGTGAGTCAGATACGGGCTCTGCCTTACAAGGCCTGAAGGGATCATGTTCTGAACCTCTGGTGCAAGAGATGCAGCAGTAAATGTCACCTGATAATTAACACACAGGTTTTTTAGTGATGCGGTAAAAAAATTAAATTATTACCGGTATTCAGTTTGGAGACAAAATAAACAATACTTACAGGCTTGCCACAGGCAAAAATTTTAAATAGCTTGTCCACATCCTCTAAGGTGGTTGTTTCGTCAAAAGCAACAGTGACCTGAAAGATAATGACACTTCAATAATCTCATAGCATCTTCAATTACAATCAAACTAACCACTTTAAATCATACTTACAGTATTCTGGTCCACAATCCGCAAATTCATCTGGTTCTTGCAAGCATCATCTGCAATTGCCTTGGAGTCAACACATTTAACCTTCACAGTGTCAAAGAAGGGAAGCCCCTGAACCTCTACTGCCCCGAGTTTCTTCAGCCCAGCAGCAAATGTCCCTGCAAGACCATGTACCCTTTGGGCAATGGTTTTAAGGCCCTCTGGACCATGGTAAACAGCATACATTGCAGCCATGTTTGCAAGGAGTGCCTACATAACAAGACAAAAATCATTCAATCAAATCCAAGCAAACAATACCCTAAAAGGAGTGGATGTTCCAAAGTGAGATGTGCACCCAGAATGTATATTTTACTCTACTTTTTCCTTTTCAATAGAGGAAGATCCTCAGACCCTTTTTTCTACATACAAGCAGCATCCAGATAAATTCAACCAGGTTCAAATTTGAACGGGCCAATTTACAGAACCTATAAATAAAAACATAACATAGAAAAGATGGGTAACAATCTCCTACCTGAGCAGTGCAGATGTTGCTGGTAGCCTTGTCCCTCCGGATATGTTGTTCCCTCGTCTGCATTGCCATACGCAGAGCAGGTTTTCCTGAAGAATCAACACTCACACCGATAATTCTTCCTGGCATCATCCTTTTGTACTCTTGTGAAGTGGCAAGGAAGGCTGCATGAGGACCACCATACCCCAAAGGAACCCCAAACCTTTGAGCCGAGCCAACAACAATATCTACACCAAATTCACCAGGAGGCTTTAACATTGTCAACGCCAACAAATCAGTTGCCATGACAACCTTAACCCCTTTTGCATGTGCATTCTTTACGAACTCCCCATAGTCCAAAACTTCACCCTCTGTTCCTGGATACTGTACCAGTACCCCACAAACATCGCCTGATGTGTAATCAAGGTCTTTGAGATCAGCAACAACTACTTTAAGATCAAAACCATCGGCTCTAGTCTTACACACATCAATTGTCTGGGGATGACAGTTACTGGCAATAATGAAAGTTTTCTTCTTTCCCTTTAGAATATTATTACACATAGCCATTGCCTCGGCTGCAGCAGTTCCTTCATCAAGCAAGGAAGCATTTGACATGGGGAGACCAGTAAGATCCGAAATCATGGTCTGATAATTGAGCAGGGACTCAAGACGACCCTGCGCAATCTCAGCCTGGTACGGAGTGTACTGGGTATACCAACCGGGATTTTCCATAATGTTCCTCAAAATCACAGGTGGAACAAAGGTGTTATAGTAACCCATCCCAATGAAAGACTTGTAAACCTTATTCTTAGAAGCTAAATTTTTCATGTGCTCAATCATTTGGCTCTCAGTTAAACCTTCATCAAACTTAGAAAACTTCATTTTATCTAAACGAATAGACTTAGGCACCGTCGCATCTATAAGCGAATCGAGACTATTGAATCCACAAACCTCAGCCATTTTGGTTTGTTCTTCTGGGGTTGCAGAGTTATGGCGGCGGGGAAAAGTATCACTTGGTTTCAAAGCTTCGACCGATATTGATCGAAACTGAGACCCAACATTGTATGACACATTCCTCCCTAGTAACAAATCTGATCTACTACTTTTTCCATGAAACACATAAGCAGACAATGAAGAAACATACCTCGAAGGCGAATACATTACCGGACATGATGAAGGGCTCGTCAGAGATTCATTTGGGCGGTACTGCTTAGACTCAGAAACCAGGCGTCTGAGAATTGCCCGGTTTGCGAGCCGCCGAGCACGATCCATGAATCAAAAAAATTTCAAAAGAAACAAATCACAATTTTTTGAATTCAACCCAAATGTTGAACTCAAAAAACCACCACCCCAACCCAATTCCCCCAATGAACCAACCACCCAAACAATGACCCAAGATTTGAAAAGTCTATACTTTTCTTATTGCTTTAGCTAGTGGCTGTGGTGGGTTGGTGATAATAAATAATATACTTTCTTCATACATGTATGTATATATATATATAAAAATAGACTATTATGAATCTATCAATTTCAAGATCTGGTGGGGGTGGGTGGAGGGTGAAGAGTGCGTAGGTTAAGCTAGACTGCTCGCCAATGTGAAAAGAGACAGGATGAGCTTACGTGGATATCATGGTCTTCCTCTTGGAGACCTGCAAGCCAATCGCTATAGTGAGTAAAAAACGACATTTTTGTATGTATACACAGCAAATCTCTGAAATAATCAATGAAATTGAAATGGAAAATAAATGTATGGAAGGCATTGAATCAAGATTGGATTGAATTTCAATGGATCAAATTGGGTTTCGATTCAATTTCAAAATTTAATTCCAAATAAGATCCAAAAAATTGGAAGATTTTGGAATTGTTGTCGAGAGATTCTTCATTGTTGGCAAATTCTCTTACACATTTGGGTTATCGCTAGCTCTCACCTCACAAACTTCAAGGCTTAAAAAAAAAAAGAAAAACTTTATCCGTAGATTGTTGTATATGGAAATAAATAAAATAAAATATATACAGTTACACAATGCATATAATTAGAGATGAGCGTACAATGTAGATGTGTGTGAGAAATCTAGGGTTAGGGTTTGAAGGAATGAATGAGACTCACTTGGATCTGATTTTGATTGTGATTTTTGTTGTAGAAAAAATGAAATCTCATCAAACCAACACTTGAGCAAGAGTTGATTGTGAATTTCTTTTCAATGACTACTTGCCCATTTTGGTTTTTTTTTTTTTTTTTTTTTTTAAGATTTTTTTTTTAATTTATAAAATTTTAAAATTTTGATATGCGTAGATAGTTGAATAATTTTTTTTTTACTTTTTATAAGCGAAAAAAGTTATGTGATTTTTTGAATAGACAGTAAATAAATTTTTGAAGAAATTATAAAGAAAAAATTTAGATTTGAGTATTGTAATAAAATAAATTTTAATTTATTTTTAATTTAAATTATTTGTTTATTCTCATTAAATAGAAGAGAAAAAAAAATACATATTTTAAATATTTTATCGAATTTAACAACTAAAAAATATTATTTTTCATCGATTTTACTTAACGAAAATAAATGAATGCTTTATATTGAAAACAAATCAAAAAATTAAAGGTAAATTACAAATATACCCCTTGAGATTTATTAAAATATGAATCACCCCTGTAGTTTTGGAAATTATATTCCACTCCCTGAGATTTCTAATTTCATACCAAATTACCCTTTTTATTAATAAATTATCAAGTCAATTAACAGTTTTTAATGATATTATAAATATGTTTCAATTAATAATTTAGGTAATTTTATTATTGTGTAGGAGAATAATTATGAATTATATTTTTTTAGTTAATTCTGTTAAATAAAAAATATTAACAAAGATGTATTTGTAATTTTCGAAACCACAAGAGGCAATCTATACTTTGAGTAAACTTCAAGGGATGTATTTGTAATTTATCCAAAAATTAATGTTTAAATTGATAAAATTAAAAATTCAGAATTTATTTTATTATAAAGTTAAAACTTAAAAAAAAATTGCAATTGCTCCAAGTATATTTACATACTATTTTTATTTTGAGTGTAATTCGTAATCCATTAATTTTAGATGTATATATTTCACATTTAAAATGATTTTTAAAATAAAAGTTTATGATGAATAATTATTTTCATGAAAAATACTTGATTCATTGAAATAGAGGGAGTACGATTTTGTTCGAATGATATATCCAGACGATTGATTGGATGATTGGTGTCACCTTTGTCAATCACGGCTATCACCCTTATCAACCGGCGTGTTAACCACATCCAAACTAACGATCTTTCGGATGACTTGTCAAACAACCACAAATTCGGCTATCACCCTTATCAACCGGCGTGTTAACCACATCCGAACTAACGATCTTTCGGATGACTTGTCAAACAACCACAAATTCGGACAATTCAGATGAGATTAAGGCTCATTTTGACCCCAAAAAAAAAAAAAAAAACTTATTTTTTCAATATTTTTTGACTTTAGTGATTTTTTTCAAAATTATATCAATTTTTTTTTCTTTTCTATCTGTCTTGTCGATATGAATCTAAAAAGTATTTTTTTTAAAAAAAAATCATTAAAAAATTACTAAAGATGAAAAAAAAGCAAAAAAAATATTTATTTTTATCTTTTTTGAATTTTTTAAGATTTTTTTAAAAAAAATTATAAGTTTTTGGTTCATCTTTGTCAAATTGAATCTAAAATTTAAAATGTTTTTAAAAAATTCAATAAAAACAAAAATAAATCAAAAGAAAAAAAAAACACTTCCCAAAATACTCCTAATTGGCAAGTGAAACTAGTGGGGCCTATTGATCAGAAAATTAGTTGGAGGATTCTCGGATCTTTGCTACATTGAATCATTGTACTCTCTCTGTCTATCTCAGCGAATATTATTCAGCACTGTTTAGAAAAAAAAAGAAATTTTTTTTATTACCGTAGGATCATGAGTTTATATTGCAAAAGGACGGTCCATGATTTTTCAAATTCCTACTTTTTGACGATTCCAAATTATTTGCTATAATTCCAATTAGGTAAAAAAAATATTTGCTATAATTAGAAAGAGGAATCTGTATAGTCAGATTTTGTAACCTGACATATCAGTGAATAAAATCTCTCCTTAATTTGTCAAAAAAAAAAAATATATTACTATATATAAATGTGATGATTATTAAATTATAGTTAAATTTAAATAGTAAAATTCACTATTTTATGTATTATTTTTAGGAATGATTTGAAAAGTTGGTTAAAAACTGACTTTTTGAATTTTTTTTTGACTTTTTTGTCTTTTTGTTTATAAAAAACTAGCCTATCACCCGTGCTATGCACGGGATAATTATAAATATTTATATTTGTTTTAAATTTTTTTTAATATATAAATTATATTTTTTAAGATTTTTTTATAAAAATAATTTAACAATCTAAGGTTTAAAGAATTTTTTTTATACTTATTCTTAATGTATTAAAGTATTATTATAAGGGTAAGGCTTGGGGTTGTGAGAAATTAATAAATGTTTAGTTTTTTTTTTTTTTTTAAAATCAAAAAGTCAAGAAACTTAGATTGGGAATTTGAACTCTCATAAAACTTATGTGTTAGAGATAGATATAAATAAATAGATAGATATAGATATAGATATTTATATTTGTTTTAAAAAAAATTTAATATATAAATTATTTGTTTTGGAAAAGGCACTGCAGTAATTATGAGAGAAGTCAAAAAGTCTTATGGATTGAGAGAAGTTAATAAATGCTGAAGTTAATTTTTTTAAAAAAAAAAACAAAAAATTAGAAAATTAGGATTGGCATATTGGAGCTCCCACAGGCCTTGGGAGCTAGAAACTATTAAGAGCCATTTACACAATAATTACATGGGTCTCTTGGGATGTAAAAAGTAAAGAAATTAGGATTTCATTTATTGCGTTATTCAATAGTGTAATTATTATAATCTTTGAACCAATCACCAAGTCAATTTTTTTTTTTTAACAAAATAAAAAATTAGGAAATTAGGATTGGCATGTTGGAGCTTCCACAAGCCTTGGGTTTTAAAAGACCCTTTTGCTTAATATATAGATATGAGAAGTGATGTGATTTAAAATAAAAAGATAGAAGTTAACTTTTTTTTTCTTTTCAAATGGCCCCTTACTATTAATTAATGATATCACTTGTCGATAAGAGTGTGATATTATTGTTATACTAAAATTTCCCTTCACCAGAGAATTTATATATATTTCAATTGAGATTTGCTAGATTTTGGTTTCAGTTACAACATTAAAGTTAGAAAATTTCAATCATTTGTTGAAAAATGCAATCCTTAGAGAAATAAGGAAATAGTAGTTCATTTTCTAGTGAGAAAATCAAATGGAAAGAGTGGATTGCTATTAAAGGAGAGAAGTTTAGTTGTAAATAATAATAAAAAAACGAATGGTTAATTATTTTTTAGAGAAATAACAAAACAATAGTTTATTTTCTAGTGAGAAAATCAAATGGAAAGAGTGGATCGTTATTAAAGAGAGAAGTTAAATAATAATATAAAATAAAATAAAAAAGTGAATGGCTAATTTTTTTTATTTTTATATTGATAATTGAGATTTCTCCATTCATGTATTTTTAACATTCTAATAAATATCTTGACAGATATTGAATCCTTCCAATCCAGTTCATTAATGGCTAATTTATGAAATTAATTATAAAGTAAATTTTATGTTAGCCTAAGATAAGTATATTATCTTATTTTAAAAACACAAATAGAATAACAATATAGCATCATATGTATGCCTCATATTATTGAAATTTGTGATGGCATCGTGTTACAGCGGTGTGTGCCTAGTTATTGTATCAAGAAATAATTTTATGTATCTTGTGATTGAAAATTTTGACCCTCATGTCGTAGTGGTGTTTTTAATTACAGATTGTACAATTTATGGTAAGTGAATCTGTTGTAATTATATCACTAGATGCTCTAATGGAGAAAGTAGTTCTCTTCACATGGATGATTTAGGTTTGAATTCTATTAGGTTTTTCGGTTATTTTTTTTGAGATCTCGCATTATACTCCGATCGATTCTGAATTCTTTTGTGACATGTAGCTGAGTTCTATTGGTGTCTCGGTGATGGGTTCTTTCCTATGCATTAGGTTAAATTTGACGTGTATAGCTGTTAGTATCTCAGTAGTGGGTCCCTTCTTATGAGTCCTGAGTTCTTTTGTGGCGAGTTCTATAGGTGTCTCGGTGATGGTTCCCTTCCTATGAATTGAGTTAAATCTGATTGGCAATTAGTTATTTTACGTGTGGCTAAGTTCTATTGGTGTCTCAATAATAGGTCTCTTCTTATAGATTAAGCTAAATCTGACCAACAACATTATTTCAGAATTAAGACCCACAAATGCAGTGAGAATACCATAAATCATCCTTTTTTTACGGATCAAAATATATATATATATATATATGTTGTAATGATATGTACTATCGTAATTTAGCATATGCCAACAATAGTTTTGGTAATTCTTATTTTTAAGAATTGTGGTTGGTGTACCAACCTTTATTAATTACAAATCTTTGCTTCTTTGGTTCTCCCTGGACCCCATAATAGGCTGGATCAGATCTTACCGAACACAATAAACATAAAAAAATAAAAAAATAATTAAACCAATAAAGGTAGTATACCCCTCTCTCTCTCTCTCTCTCTCTCTCTCTCTCTCTATTTTTATTTATTGATATATGACATTATAATAAAATTTAATGGACTATAATCATAATAAAAAACAAGTACAATATATAATTTAAAAAAAAAAACAACAAATTGAAAAGGAGAAACTCCAAACAAATAAAATATAAGGGTTTTGACCAATGTACTACCCTTATTGGTTAAATCAGAAGGTTATAATAGCTTTCTCTCTCACTTTAATAATATTGTGTTTGAATTTTAAATTTATAAAAAATAAAATAAAAGAAATATTTTTTAAAATATTTTTATTAATTTTTCTCTTTAAATATCTCTAAGAATTGGGGATTCAAACCCAACGCAAGAGATTGGCAGCAAATTCATGTTGACCAAAGTATCCAAGAATTAAGAATTGGGGATTCAAACACAACACAAGAGATTGGGAGCAAATTCATGTTGACCAAAGTATCCAAGAATTAAATATGACCAGTTGCATAAGTATCAAACACAACAACCAATTGGAATCTAAGATAAAAAAATGGAATCTAATAATAATAATAATACAACAGCCAAATGGGCCCTTGTGATTATAATATCACAAATGTAACCATTTAAGCTGTCAAGTTTAGGGCTCGTTTAATTAGATTGAGTGGTGTTACATTTCTTAATTTTATCTCTCTTAATTTCACCTCTAATAATGTAGCCTATTCTCATGTATCACCTTACATAAGGTAGGTCACGTCATTAAAAATGGAATTGAAAGGACAAAATTAAGAGATGTAACACCATTCTAATCGTAGCACTAATTGAAACTCTTTATTACTAGCATTAGTCAGCTGTATATTTAACATCTAAACCAAACTTCGAGCATGTGCTTATAATCTTGTCAACATCAAATGGTTTAAGTAGTCAATAATATACAATTCAAGGGAGAAAGTTTGTTTGATTGGGAATTTTTTTTTTTTGGTTTAATAATCAAGTAATACTACATAAATTGAACTATTATGCATTTTGTGAAAAAATGAAACCAATCAATTGAAGCATATCAGTTTCAAATAGAAAGTAATCCATATGCCCTTTTTTTTAAAAATAAATAAAAGGGAAGATCAATTTTTTGTTTGAAAGTATTATAGTCACACCTCTTTAAAGTTTCTTACAATTAAAGAGACACATTTCTTGGGATTTTTTAAATAATGCTGAAATTCCTTTTAAAATTGTTAATGACAAAAACCTTCATATATGAATAGTTTGTTTAAAAACTTAACTCTTTGTAAAAAGGTAATTAGCTATTATTAAGAGGTCTACTTTCCCTTCCTCTTTACGTTGCGTTTGGTTGAGAGATTTAAGGAGAGATTTGAAAAGGAAAATGAAAAAGGTGTGTGAAACTAGGTAAAATATATGTATATTTTATTTACATTTCACGTACCTTTCTCATTTCCCTTTCCAAATCCCTTCTCAAATCTCCCAACCAAACACAGTATTAATGTACCACATATATATATATATATATTTGTAATTAGTAATAATTAATTTTGAAAAAATAAAAAATGTATATAACTATATAGAATTCACTTATTGTAGTTTGACTGTTAAATTGTGTAAGCCAAGTCCATTATATTGCTTGGGCTTTTGTTGCTCAGATACTTTTAGAAATGAACATTTGTGGATTACTTTTTTTAGGCCCAATTAATCCTTAAGGCTTGGCCAGTGCAGAGACAATAGAAGAGATGAATTTTTGTCATCAAAATGTTTCATAAGATAACACAACCATAACAAACACCCCAAACGTATTATAATTTTTTTTTTTTTATCAAAATGATTTATAATATTTATCATCACACCATTCATAATATAACCACTATTGTTTATATTTTTCACTTGAAGTGTTACACTATAGATCTGCTAATTCATAACATTTATCACAAAAATCGATGTGGCTAACAAAATGACATAATATTTCTTATGGCATGAGACGCATGCCATAGATTTTCTCAGTATAAAATTTCAATTAGAATCATTTTCTACATTGGTTAATATGCAGCACTAAAACATCAGCTTTGTTGAAAAAGCATGATTAATATATCATAAATTATGCGTTCCAAGACATAATATATACTATTAATTAGCAATCAATAGTGAGATTTGGACCATAATATTATTATTATATATTAAGTTCCATAAAAAGAGATTCGTGGGTAACCGAAGAACCACTTTGATTGATGAAAACTAGATTGTGTCCACGTAATGGGGCCGACATTGCTTCATGTAGCCTGCCTGCCTTGACACCACATGGTTAGATTCAATGGAAAGTATATGTAAGTCTAACTAGAATAAGGACTCGTTTGGCAAGTGACTTTTTTAATCAAAAAATTAAAAAGTTACTAAAAAAGTTAACAACTTATGTTAAAAAGTTAAAAATTCTATTTTCTCTCTACTTTTTGCACACTTTTTTCGTAAAAAGTCAAAATATTATCCCAAACATATTAGTTTTTTTTACATCATATTTTAATCAAAAAGTTAAAAAATTACTAAAAAAAGTTGTTCCCAAACGAGGTCTAAGTATATTAGAAAGCAAAGCTTGTTTGTGATTTTATTAGTGAAAAAAAACATGAAATGTGAACAGCATTGTAGAGTGTGTTTGCTGGTGGTGGGCCGGTGCTTGTTTGGTGGTGAGGGGTTGTAGGTGGAGGAGGTGCGATGTGGTAATGGTGGAGGAGGTGCTTCGCAAGGGTGGTTGTAACAAATTAAGATTTAAAGACAAAATTACCTTTTAGAAATGAAATATTTTAGTTATAACAAAATATCGTTGTTCTATTTTTAGTGATAAACTTAAACATTTAATAATGAATTATTATCATTTTGAGATCAAAATTTTTCTAAAAAAGCAATTTTTTTGACATCAATTTTTTTTTTAATATTTTTTATTAGTAATATTTTCAAAAATTTGTTGCTAAAAGTCATTTTTTGACTTTTCAAAAAAATCTTATAGCGACTAATTAATCTCATGACGACATGATTTGATTCTTAAATATTTGCTACAACAAAATTTTCGTCACTTTTGAGTAGAACAAGAAAATTTAATACCTAAAATTTTTATATGTTATATTGTGATAGTAGTGGTATGGGTGGCGGTGGAGGAGGTGCATGGTGGTGTGGTTGGCCTATGTTACATAGAGTGGGGAAGGAGATGGAACGAAGGATAGAGGAATGCAATATCCACTTTGTCACCCAAATCTCTGGCACAAGGCTAATTTTTGTCAAAACTTGTGTTATCGATTAGATTCAAAATGAGATAAAATTAAAAATTAAATAAATTAAAAGTTAGGAACTAAATTAATATCAGTGGCATACAAAAATTATTTTTGTAATTTGCCTTATATTTTATATTTTATGTATGTTTTGACATTATTCTTTTATGAATTCCAAAATAAGCATTACACATGTAAAATCATTTCTAGCTAGCTAGGAAGATCATCACTGTTTGAAGTACTTGAAATGGAAAACCCTAGTCTGTATTTTGAGTCATAAAACCGGATAAGATTATACTGGACAAAAAAAAAGAAAAAAAAAAAAAGATACTATATATTCAAGAGCTTTAAGCAAATATTTTTTTAATCTTATTGATTGATCAAGATTATTAGCTAGAAAATGAATCAACACATCTTTAGTGTGCAACAAACATCCTCCAAAATCTCATCAATTTCTTCAACTCTCCCTCTTTCTCTATCATTCCCCTACTTCCCCAACAACAAAAACAAAAATACAAAAAAGCTTCAAAGACCAAAAACAAAACAAAACTCGATAAGTTTTAGCTATGAAGAAGGCCACAAGATAGTGCCATTAGCAGGATCGCGGCTTCTTCTTCATCCTTAGGAAATGCTCTTCGAAAAGCTGAATTCTTACTCAAACTCATCGCAAAATCCTCAAAAGAAATCTTCTCTTTGCCTTGAGGACTTCCATGGAGCTTGAATGCTTTTTTCTTATACTGTCCCGTGTAGCTCGTGCATCGCGATTTCTTTTCCTTGTTTTGCACTTTAACCCTTGTTGAATCGGCTGTAGCCCTAGCAAGGGCCATCCCATTTGCAGCTGCTAGCATGGCCCGTCTTGCTTTCCTCTGTCGAATTCCACATGCGTTGCATAGCGACTACTCAAAAAAAAAATTGTACCATAAAAGTTAACCCTTTTTCTTCTCAAAATGAAAGCAAAAGAACAAAAACAAAAACATAAAGTTAAAAGTACTTTCTACAGCAATATGGTCATATGGAGGAAACTTACTTTGGGACCTTGAGGACCACTCCTCCAAAGAGGGGTTTTGGTCGTGTTACAGTCGGAACATGTTCTAATGAGGTTGTTGTTACTATTATTGTCAATTGTTGGTTGAGCTGAAGAAGACAATGGTATTGCTTGATGATCGCTTGATCCACCGTACAAAATGTACTTGTCAGCCTGATGAGAGCAAGCAAGAGATTGAGAGATTGATCGGATTAGAGAATATAAAGTTAAAACATAATAGCGATCATGCAAAATTATGGATGTCACACTAGTACACTACCCAAAGATACAAGATCATGATACATATCAGTATTGAGATAAGTGTTGAAATTGATGATATAATCATATATCAGTCAATACCCACATCGTATCACAACATAATTTGACGGGAACTTCATGTGGCATGCTATGTATTCTAAGATCAGGTAAGAGATCAAGCTATCAGATGAGGGGAAAAAAAGGAAAGGATTGAAAGGACAGAAGAAAAACAAGAAGATTACTATTATTTAATCAAATAAAGCTAGCTAGCCGGCTAGGAGTTTCTTGCCTTGAGTTGATTCTTTTGGGGCTCTCTAGGGTGATCTTGATCAGTTATGTTGAAGAAAATAGGGGATGAGATAGAAGATGAAGAAGCTTGATGTGGTGGAGTTCTCAAGTATTGAAGTTGTTGATGATCTTCTTTTAGCTCTATCAAAGGAAAAGGTGAAGGTGACAAGTTCAGATGGGCAGGAGTACTCATGGAGAGAAAGTGTGTGTTATACTGTAGCTTTGTCCAGGAAAGAAGGACAGTGTGGGGATGAATAACAAGGGCTAAAAGGGGGAGTAATTAATAGAGGGTATAAAGGGTTTTATAAAGAAAAACTGAGATGTGAGAACCGGAGCAGCTTGGGCTTGAGGTGTACTTTTATGGTGTTAGATTGAAAATCTCTTAAGCTCAAATAATTTCTCATGAGTGGTCCGTATGGAATTTTGTCACAATTTTAATTAAACTCTTATTAATGAATAGTAAAATTGATCTTTCAATTAAGCAGTCCATTAATCTGGATACTGAGTTTAAAAAAAAAAAAAAAAAAAAAAAAGGCAAAGGGAGGGAGAGGCACCAAAAGGCTTCACGTGACTTCATTTCACCCAAGCATATTTACATACCAACGCTATAAAAGACAAACTTAAAGGAGGAGTAGAATGCTACTATTCAGACCTCACTTAGTATATGACAAAATTCTATCTGCAAATATTACACCTCTCATACATACCCTCCTCAGATATATTCAAAATAAATATATAAACAAAATAAAGTCTCTTTAAATCTTTTTATAGCTTCCTCTCAAGCTGTATGATTAAAAGTGCATTAAAATGGAGAGCCCATGCTAAGTATATCTACTAAAAGTTGGGGTTGATGGCCAAGAATTCTTTGTTATCCCGTGCTAATAATATGTTCTTTTGTTATAAGATCATGTGAAAATTTCGACACACAATAATCTCTTGACATGATCTAATAATAAAAAATGCATTGAGCTAGAGTGAGAGCAAAAATTTAGAAACATAAAATTCTACATCAAGTTGATATACTATACCCAAATTGGCCTCTCCAATCATTGATCAAGAATCATGAATATATATTTGGCATTGCCATTTTTTGAGGACCATGGGATTGGTCTAAAATATGTGGACTACCCAACCCTTTCAAAAATACCTTGAATACCTACCAATAAAAGTTGTTTTCTTCCTGGGTTGATAGGTAGTTGGAGGATGACTTGTGGTGGTGATGTTGAAGATGTGCATAGAAGGAGTGAGGATCATAAAAATCAATGGTGTAGATTAATTGAGTATTGTAGTTATATGTATACCTATATAGCACCGTATGATTTCTGAAGAATAGCAGCTAAGATGGTGTTTGGATTGGAGTATAATATCAGGAGGAATTTTTGGGTACTGTGCAGAGAGATTAGGAGACAAGTTGTGTAGCGTGTGTAGGACTGTAGAGAGAGAGAGAGTTGTATGGGAGCATAGTCTCTCTCTCTCCTCGCCTTAGTGTTGCCAAAATGCATCAAATGCTGGTGCAGGCTAGGGACAATGACATCTCTGTTAGTCCCCCACACCTTTCTTTTTTGTGTTCTGACCCTTTATTTTTATTTTATTTTTTTTACTACCCTTTCGTTAACCAAACCGACGTCTCACAAAGTTGATGCTGGTTTGTTTCACTGAAATAAATGGTCTTTCAGAGCTTATTTATACGGGGTGCTACATGCATTAATTAGTATATTAATTAGTGTATCAACATTAGTTATGACATTATTATTGATCCCACTCATTATACAAATCACAAATACCAAAAACTTCTTAAATTATGCTACATCATCAATTGGTACACTAATTAATACATTAATTGGTGCATATAATATTATTCTTATTTATATCCTAACTGGGTTAATTTTTTTGATTATGATATATGTGGATGAATTTCCAAAACAAGCTAATTAATAGAATATCGTAAAACACCATTTTTGGAAATTTATTTATTTATTGGGGGGTAAGGGTTGTCTAGTGTGATAAGGCTAGAATAAGTTTTGAATTGGGTTGGCCTTCTGTCTATTGTGAGTTTCGTTTGATAATTATACTAATTTATTTTGTATAATCTTCTGTAAAGATCATTAATACAAAAGATTAAGTTAATTAAATAATTATATGCTTTCATTTTATTACATTTATCTTCAAAACATTGAATGGTTTATTTTAAAAATATATGTTTAAAATGAAGGGAGAATTTTTTATGATATTAGTAAATTTCACATGGAAGCGAAATGATTACTTAACCTGCAAGGTGAAAAATCTCTTGTATTTGTACACTCTTGTACTGTTCTTTGCTGGTATTTATCTTCCAGCTAAGGGAGTTTTTATTTTTGTTTTTATTTTTACATTAAACTTTCCAAACATACCAATAATTTGTCTGAGATAGAGTGAGTGTGTGTGTGTGAAATCAATCCTTTGTATGTATATAAGCTGTAATAGAAGGAAATATCTACAACCTTTGCACTTATCAAATTTAACAACTGCATTGGGTAAAAATATTTGATTTTCCCTCCTGTCTGAAATGGTAAGTATCACTATTTTATAAAATATCACCTTTAATTTCAACAGGGTTTGGGATTGATTTTTTTAATTTCAACACCAACTTGATTTCATATCAAGTATCAACTAAGGCTAAGTTTGGCATCTTTAAAAAAAGTCAAAAAGTCACTATCCTATTTAAGTCATATCATCTTATTTAAATCACATTACCTCTCTACCACATCATTTCAAACCCAACCTATATTTTATAAAAAGTCAAAAAGTACACTTATTTGGAACATTTCAAACAACCCCTAAATGTCCATGGCTAACAAAATTTTAACTCATTCTATCCCTTAACTGAGTAATTAATTACAAATTCCAACTCAGTCAACTTTTCTTTTTAGGTGAAAATTTCAACTTTAGAAGAAGAAATTAGTGTTCGAAATTCAATTAATAATAATATTATCCACAAACCAAAACTCTCATTGGATAGCTAGATTCACATATCTTATGCGATTTTTTTTTCCCTCTATACATTTTCTATGTGCCTAACATAGTTATTGTCAATTGATAAAAAAATAATTTACAAATATTATGAAAATTTAACAGAAATATTTACCAATGTAAAAAATTTGACAACGCATAGTTATAAGATATATTAAATGAAACAATCATGATAGATATAATGTTATCAAAATTTAAGAGAATTGATTCAAGATCTTGATAATTGAAATGATAATTAATACTGCCAATCAGATATTACCAGATCAATAAAAAACGATATTGTGAGATGTAAAAACCACATGGTTATAAGCCTTGGGATAAGCTTATACAACATTTGATCATGTATACATTAATATTTATTAAGTTAGTAATAAACAATATTGTGACCCACATGGTTGATGAGAAACCTATAAGCTATGAATGAATCACAAAACTCCTTGATTGTGCACCACCCAACAGATTTAACATGTCATTTCATTATATATTGATAATATTGGTTGACAACACTATTTTTTTAATATAAATTTTTTATGGGAGGTGATATATATAGTGAAATACAAGATAGTGAGGCATGCTACGTATACAATTTATGAGTCACTGATACCCTCTTTTGCATGAGGTTGGAACAAGGTTTGTGTCATGATGGGGACATCAGGATAACATGTAACCCGGATTTATCCCAAGCCCAAGTGGACTTTTCATGAGTTGCTTTGATTAATATGGGAGGGCCATAGTCTTGCCCCAAAATGACACTACTGTCCTTGATGGGTAAAAGTAGTTTTTTAATCTACAAGGAGGTTCATTTTTTTATTAACACTCACTCTAATTTGTTCAGGATTGGCTTTTTCAGTGTCTTTTTTGTTTTTAATAAAATTTTAAAAAATTATAACTTTAAAAGTTTTAGATTTTTAAAATCTACTCAACTAGACAAATCAAAAAGTAAAAATTGAAACAAATCCAATAAATAATTTTTTAAAAAAAGTATAAAATAGTTGAATTTTTTGATTTTTGAATTTTGTCTTTTTAGTGATCTTTTTTTTTATACTTTTTATACAAAATTGAAAAAAAATGTGACTTTTCTAGTTGGATGCCAACTGAGTATGAATTTTATTTTATTTTATTATTATTTTTTTTTTCCAGTAAGTATCAATTCTTATGACTAAACTAAACTTTAGTGACCGACAAATGAAAACTCTACTAATCCTAATTAAGCTGGGACCTTTTACTAATGTAAATGCCCTCCGTGGGTTTAAAATCAACGGCCCAATAATTCCAAATGAAAAATGTTGAGGTTTTAAAATTTTTATCAAATATTTTACATGGGGTGGGTCTCATACTTATCTGGGACCCATTTAATGTGAGATATTTATGTGAGACTCACTCTATGTGAGACATTTAGTAAAAATTTTGATATTCTTAACATTACTCATTCCAAATTTGTATATGGGCAAATTACTTGGAAGCCCTATTTAAAAGATGATAAGTCTAGTTAGTCTTACAACCTTTTGAATACTCTCAAAAGTCCACTATGTATTTTTCTTCTTCATTCTTTTCTGTGTTCGTTTTTCTCTACCTATTTCTTTTCTTAATTTTTGGTGACCGGTGACCATGCCTTGTTTCTTCTCTTTCTCTTTCTCTTTTTAAGATATAGTCATCGGTGACTGACGATTATCATTACTTGGGGTTCACCGGCAACTACCGACCATCAACTTCTTACTTCGCCCTTACCGACGGTGAAAGAGACAAGTTTCCGGCAAATAAGATTAATAGATCTACTCAGATCTAATGTAGATCTGAGTAGATTTACATCAGATCTAAATAAATCTACATGAGATTTGACTAGATTTAAACAAAAAATAATTGTCATAGTACAATATTCTCTCTATATCTGTTTCTTTCCTTCGATTTTTCAATTTTTCTACCTTTTTTTTGCTACACACTTCTATTTTCTTATTTTAATGGAGAAAATTTTCAAATTCTAAACAAATTGTTTTTAAGTATTAGTTACATGTGGTGAAAATTATAAAATTTTATAGTTTCAGTTTTTTTAGTACTGAAATGAATCATGCTTTAAAACTGTAAAATTTTACAGTTTCATAGCACTCTTTAAAATTGTAAAATTTTGCAGTTTCATAACATGTTTTTCAATTTGATTAATAAGGATAAATGTTTAATAAAATCATATTTTGAAACTATAACATTATACAGTTTCAAAACTTATTTTTCAGTTTGATCAATATTGGAGATTATTTGTTTAAACCCTACAAAAATTGAAAAATAATATATACTTTTTACCATCATTGTTGTTTTGTTGTTGTTTTTTTTTTTTCCTTTTTAGTTTATCAATATTTAGCACATTTTGTTATGTTTTTTTCACTATAATTTTTTCATTTTTTTGGGGCAATATTCTGGACGTTCCGATGAGTCTCTCATGATGTTCTTGACGTTTAACAAACGTTCTGGATATTCCGACGACTTCCAGTAATGTTCAGAACACTCCGATGATACTCTGACAAACTTCCGGCGATACTTCGATGACTTCCCGATGATGTTGAATATTTCAGCAAGTCTCCAATGATCATTTGACAGAAGTCTAGCGGTGGTGGGATGTAGCTGCGTTTTTAAAGTTATAAAAAAAAAAAAATTGATAAAAATTAAAAATAGGGTAAATTACAAATACACTCCATGAGATTTGATTAAATATACGAATTGTCCCCTGTGGTTATAGAAATTACATTCCACCCTCTGAGATTTCTAATTTCATAACAAATTGTCATTTTTATTAATATATCATCAAGTCAATTAACAGTTTTTAATAATGTTAGAAATATGTTTTAATTAATAATTTAGGTAATTTTATTATTATATAGGAGAATAATTATGAATTTTATTTATTTTAGTTAATTCTGTTAAATAAAAAATTTTAACAAGAGAGTATTTGTAATTTTTCAAAATACAGAGGATAATCTATACTTTAAGCAAATTTTAGGAGGTATATTTGTAATTTACCCTTAAAAATATATAGAAGTAATTGGTACAAATATTTTATTTTGGGATTAGATAAATTTCAAATTTTGTGTATGAGACTTACTGATAAGTGTCTTTTTATATATCATGACACGGCCCAACAATGCCATAGCTGGTTTTGGTGTTTCTATGGGCTTTCCAAGTATGAGAATATTCTACAATCCACTAATTATGGGCTACACAATGATGGGTAGCCCATAATCTTCTTGGCCATATCCTCTGCAACCTAAGATAATGGGGGTGTTTGGTAGGATTTTTTTGAGCCAATTTATGATTTCTGGCTTTTAAAAAGTTATTTTGGACTGTTTGATTAAACTTATTTCAAACAGCTTCTGATTCTAACAATTTATTTTAAGTCAAAAAAGCTGGATATGTTAATTCACGGTTATACTCTTAGATTTTTTTATTTTTTATTTTTTTAAAAATAGAAAAAAACTCAAATAGACTATAAAATATTATTATTATTTTTTATGAGAAATGTAGACAAATAGTGAATAATAAAAATAAAAGTTAATTGAAAAAACTACTTTATAACTTATTTAACAAACACTACTCAACAACTTAAATCTATAATCCAACAGTTATACCAAACAGATTAACAGTTTCTGATTAAAGTCATAATCTATAATCTGTTAAGTTATAATTTATAATTTGTTTTAACAGTTATACCAAACAGGACCAATGATTAGGATAGAAATTAAATTAAATGATCATTCAATTAGAATATTTTGAATTTTTTTGTATTATGTTTGGTTCATTAAAAAACGGATTAAAAATAAAGAAATTTAAAATGAAAAAAAATAAATAAATTGCAAAGAAAAAAAAGTACTATAGTGATCAATTTAAGCTGTGAGAGTGCTTCACATGGGACAACAGTGGACTGCAGTGGTTAAGACTCTGATTAGAGAGAGTGCCTCAAATGGAAGTAGAGTGTCACCTATAACCAAGACCAAGCAGCTAATGAGCCCTCAAGTGTAATTAATTTTTTTTTTTCTTTTCTTTCTCAAATTTTAGGTGACTAAAAATTACACCCAGTTAAGTCCCTTTTTGATGCAAGTCTGGGATGAAGAAACACCTCATCCATCACATGCCAATCTCTCTTCTTTTTTTTTCCTTTTTTGATTCAACAATGGATATGCAGATAGACTACTTCAACCTATCTACCTGAAAGTATTGTCCCTTAACACTTACAACATATTTACAGAGAACTCCACTGCACCTACGTCGGGGCCGAAACTTAGGCTCCCGTGTCCTCAAGACACTAAAGAGTATGTTTAACTCCAATAAGGAGTTATGAAGACTTGAACCCAAGTCTTGAGCGAAGAATTTGAAGGTTTTATCTACTGAACCAACCCATATTGATATGACAATTTCTTAGTCTTTAAGTAGTCTATATAATGAGATAAAAAATGCAAATATTCTTTTTAAAAAATTTGGAAAATTTCAGCATTGGTCTGATGATTTTCAAGGCAACTAAAACTACATGCCGTGTGAAATCGAGACCATTTCAAATTGGACCAGTAGAGGTTTGGCATCATTGGGGCCAAATGAGGCACATAATAGTAGGTGATTATATTGGCTGTAACACACTTGAGGACTCCTTGTTTAGGAAACCCTAAACCTGTATATGATGATGAGTGTTGAGTATGGTCCTCAAAAATAAAGGCAAAAAATGGTTATGGGCAATGGGACCCATTACTATCCAATAAAAGCAATATATTAATATTGCAATGACAAATGGCCATCCTTTTACCATTTTGGGGTACAAGGAGGGACAATTACTTTTGTGGTTTTGGCTGTCATGTTCTTTTCATGATTCCTGACTCTGGCATTAATTCAGCACCACCACTTAGCTATAGCTACAACATTGATTTTGGATGCTTCTAGTATCATAGAGCAATAGCTAGCTACCTTGGTTTATCCAGTGTTTCTTGTGTTTTTTGATGAGTAATTCTTCACTAGTTATAGGATTTGATACTCTTAAATCAATAGCAACAGTAATTACAAAATGGATTGAATTGTTCTAACTTACTTTAGTCCGTTGGGTGAAAGATAAAATTAATCTTTTGTTTCTATTTGTGTGATATCATTGGTAACAAGTATCACATACACACATATTCACGACTCTCTTTTAGAAACCTCTTCAACGAGGGTTATTTTGGACCTAATCCTATAAAATAACCTTCGAGTAGATACAATTATTCACTAGTCATGTGAATAAAGTAAGTTTGAGTGCATCATCAGGAATGATTACTTAGAACGAATTTATGATTCATCTCAAAAACCTTTGATAATAGAATTATTTAGGTGACTTAACAACGCATCTCAAATGCATTATTTTTTTCTTGTGTAAAAGAATGGCATGGAAAAATTGAGACAACAAAAATTGATTTGCTGAAGTGCTAAACCCCAAGGTGTTGTTTTATGAAATGTAGAAAATATCATACTAATAAAGAAAAAAAAAAAAAACATTTGTATTGTTCACTATTTTCTCTATGGTTAAGTAATTGCTAATTTTCGTACAATTCCTATTCAATTTTTGAATGAAATTTTTTTTTTCAAAAATAAACAAATAACAAAACCTACACGCCTTTGAAATTGGAATAAATTATATTACTTTGCTTGTTTTTGGACCAAAAACACTTTTCAAAAAATTCTACTTTCTTGTTTTTCGTATTTTTTTATTTTTGAATTTTTTTAATATTTTAAATAATTTTTTTAATTTTTAAACTCACCTAACATAAATTCATATAAAAAGTATATTTTTTGTGAGAAAATCTTTTAAAAATTCATCAACTACCAAAAATATAAAATAAAAAAATACGACAATTTAATATATTTTTCGTATTTTTATATATTTATTAATTTTTTAAAATATTTTTTCACAATTTTTTTACTTTTCAGATAGATCTAAGTAAGGCACATCTAAAAAAGTAAAAAAATGCTTAAAATTTTAAAAATATTTACTAAAAACAAAAAAAATACGAAAAATAAAAACTCAATATTCAAAAAACTTAATTTAAAAAACTCAAACCAAACACACAATAGTATTGCTCAAATAGAAGTGCAAGAAGAACCATAAGTTCTTGAAATGGCTAAATGATATTTGATTGATAGTTGTATATGACTCAATTTATTTTTGATTAAGTCACTACTTTTTTGTCTCTTTCTAAAAATATGAACTAATTTTTAACTTGTCGTTAAAGCTCTTCTCGTTCAGATTAACTAGTCATAATACATTATAAACGTGTTTAATTAATATGTTGAAATTAATGCTTCAAAGATCTCATTTCAATGATTTAGGCTCATTATCATTAGAAATGTTAGAAATTCACAATTTAAATATTAAAATTCACTCACAATGATTTGACAAAAAAATTGAATCTAATTTTTGACCTCAAGGTTGATCAATGTAATTTATCCTTGTTTATATATATATATATATATATATACAGAGACTAGCTACATTAACCTTAAAAAAATTTAAACCTAATTTACATTTTTCAAATATGTTTTATACCGACGTTTTTAAATACACTAGTCAAATTTCTCTACATTTACCTTCCTCTCATATACATTAAAATTGTACTTTTACATCGTTGGGCTTAAAAGGAATTCCGATAGGTGTATTCAACCGCACCCATTTTTCACATCATTTCATCCACCTTCCTAGTGGTGAGTCTCTTAAGCTTCATTTGATATTGACTATGATAATCGATATTTTTTTGTGTTAGGATTTTTTTAATCTCGTTTGGTTTTTGTTTTTGAATTTTTTTTATTTTGTGAGAGAAAAAGTGTAATGATTGTGATTTGGATATAACATTTTATCTTATTTGCTTATATAGCCTATTTTATTTTTTTGTATTTTTTTAACCCCAAAATATTTAACAAACGAGGACTTAAGCAATGAAGATATTTCTCATTTAAAACTTAATAACATCATCACTGATTATAGATTGCTTATAGAAAAATTAAGTATAACTAAAATTTAACATTTCTATTGAGAAACGAGCGATTACTCAAGTTTATTGACTAACATAGGCAACATCTTAACTTTAGATTTTTATTTTTATTTTGATGCAGCTCTTACTTATATTTTTAATCAATTGACATTAGATATCAAAAGAGAACATTTGTGACAGACTTATTTAATTTCTATGAAGTACCTTCTTAACCAAAAAATAAAAAGTAAAAATCAAAGTTGAGTTCTGAATTAAAAAAATAAATAAAATAAAATAAATTTGTGCCTTTTATGTGAGGTCCATTGGTCAAAACATCAAAGTCACAAGTAATGAAACCATCGAAGGGTATCAATAATTGTATGGTGCAATGTTGTTCTCTATGGCCCAAATTTATGAAAGATGGCCTCTGCACCAAAGAAAAGTTATCAATTTAATTGCTCATTCACCGCACGTGATTAGTTTCCAATGTTCACCTTTAAAATTCCTTAAGGACGCCTACTTTATGATATAATAATAGAAAAATTATTCAAAAAATTATTCTTATGCGGAATATTTTTTAGTTTCAGAATGATGTGGCATCAGCTTTTTTTTTTTTAAATAAAATTTTTAAAATTTTTATAAACTGATGTGTCAGCTAGATTACGTTTATCACATCAATTTGTGTTTTATAAGACCATCTCTAATAATTTATCAATTCTGTTATCAAATTTAAATTTAATAAAAAAAATACTTTTTTTTTTTTTTTGCTCTAATGATTTTATCTAATAAGTATCAAATTGAAAATATCAAAAATCGTTCACCAAATTGAGGACGCTGAGAGCTTTAATCGAATTATTGTTCATAGCCGTTGAATTTTCACCACTGGAAGTCTCCTAGGATGTCCTCGGATGACCACATCTACACAAAAAATTGTGAAAAAAATACACTGGTTGGTCGATCGGCCAGACATCCGTCCGGTCGACCGTCGTTTTGATAAAACTCAAAATCCTTTATTGGAACACTTGATATTAAATAAAATTTTTACTTTTAAATTTAAATTTTTTTAAAAAAAAATGCACCATTAAAAATGCTCTAAGAAAATTTATTTTTGTTTATTTGTAATCGAACTATACTCCTTTTAATCTGAGTTTGGGATGGGACAACAAGACCAACTAAACAAAGGTAGAACCCTACCGACCATGAAAGTATTTTTCCAAATTTTTTGATTTTCTGTATTTCTCTTAGTTTAAAGGGGTTTCTCTTTCTCTTTCAAAGGAAATTTAATAATATGTCAAACCAATTTGTTAAGCAAAGTCCTTAACTTTTACTTGTTTGTAAATCATCATTATTTATTTTGAATGGAAAAGGAGAAGATCACAAAAAACACATTTGAGAATCTGTTAAAAACTGTATTCATATAACATTACTCTATCACAAGTTAGTCAAAGGCATTTTCTAGAGACACATCTGAATGAATCATACTCTAAAATCATATCACGACAATGTATGATTTGAAGTGCGTCCATAGCATTGTTACTTAAAAATATTTCTCCAATCAACAACAATATTGATGTCACTGTAAACTTAGAGGGATGGATGTGTCAGATTGATCCACACTTCAGATAGGTCTGTTGGGCTTATAGTTCGCAGAATACACCTGCAGAAACGGTCTAATGAGGGGAAGTCTCCCGGTGGACACTCCGACGATCAAGTTAGTTCAAGGAAATGAGGTTTTTCTAAAGAGATAATGTGCGAGAGGAGTGAGAGAAAACTTAACCTATGTCGTTCTTTTGAAGCCTTTTATCTTTTTCATTCATCATTTCCTTGTCTCTTCCCAGCTGTCTCGTCGGCCGTAAGTCTAAGGTATAGCTAACCTCGTTCACGATGAGCCTATTTTCTCCGACGTGAAGGGACTGCCGCATTTAATGCTACCAGGGTCTCATTAATGGCTGATGTATGGGTGTAATAACTTTGCAAATCTTTGTCTGCTTACGTGGCTGGTTCTCCGCTTAACAAGTGTTTAGATGCTATTGGTCCCCGGTTCAACATTGGGTTCTCAAGGGTGGTGGGCTTTAGTACTTGGACCGTGAATTAGGTTCTAAATCATGGGCCAAAACCTTTTATAGACCCATCGATGTCAAATACAAAAATTCTTCTCTCTTTATAAAATGTATTAACACGAAGACTCCCCAGATTTGTGCCTTCCAAAAAAGTATGATGCATTAGTATTACAGTCTCTCTCTCCTTGAACAGGCTTTTAAGTCGAAATTTTGGCTTTTATTATTTTTTTTTTAAAAAAATTGGAACTTGTATTTTTTTTTTTTTTTTGGGGTGTTATTTACATTTTTCTCAATTACCATTCATTTTTATATAAAAATAAATAAATAAAAACTTGTTTTAAGAACTTTTAGGGTGAATGAAAGACTTTTTTTTTGTTTTTTTGGGTTCATTTGGGATATATATTGGCTTTTTGATTATTTTAGCATGGGTTAAAAAGTCTCATTTAGAAGGAATTTTTTACTTTTTTGACTTTTATAAGAGAAAAAATGAAATAATTATGGTTTAGATGTGACATTTTATCTTGTTGACTTTTTAAACTTATTTTGTCATTTTGTAACTATTTTAGCCCAAGATTGAAATGCCAAACAAAGGCTTTTTGATTATTTTAGCATGGGTTAAAAAGTCTCATTTAGAAGGAATTTTTTACTTTTTTGACTTTTGTAAGAGAAAAAATGAAATAATTATGGTTTAGATGTGACATTTTATCTTGTTGACTTTTTAAACTTATTTTGTCATTTTGTAACTATTTTAGCCCAAGATTGAAATGCCAAACAAAGGCTTTAAATCCGCGAAACTTGAAAACTAAAAGCTAATTAAAAAAATTGAAAAGGACATTTCAAATGATTCATTTATCAAGAGTTTTATTTTATTATATATATATATATTTTTGTTGTTGCCAAAATGCAAAAAAAAATTAGACTCCCAAAAATGTCAGTTTTTAATGCTTTTTCGAAAGCATGTAATTTTAATACTTTTCAATTTTTCAAAAATGCACCAAAGTCACAATAAAATAAAATAAAAAACAGATAATTCCAAGCATCTGTTTACACATACCAAACGCATAAAACAAATGATAAAAAATAGTTAGAGTTCAAAAAAAAAATGACAAAATAGTTACTTTTCACTACGAAACTTCAAACAGTGGCTTTTTACCAAAAATATATATATATATATATATATAAAACTTAAACCAACAACTAAGCACATGGATTTCAAAGCATAGTTGTATATAATATATCTCAACATAGAAAGGTGTAGGTGTTGAATTTTCACCTTATAATTAAATTGAATTTTGTTTGTCGAGATGTTGAGAATTAAAACGTAAAATACATGTAATAATAGAGAAGTCCAATATCTGTACATAGAAAAACAATAAAATCGGTGACTTATCCACTTAGGATATTTTAATGATCAAATTAGTCAAATAATCTCACAAAGATCTTGGCTCAAAAACAAATAATTCTCAATTAAAAACATATTTTAGACTCACGGGTTGTCATCATCTAAGATTCTAGCCTCTTATTCGAACATCTTAGATTCAGATATGGTCTGACTACACCTTAGCCAATTAGAATCGCTCATGTGATATCTTGGCTGACCATCTAGGTCATGTGGACAACTCAAAATTATGTCCCCACAAAAGGTATTTTTAACTTTAGTCCAAGTCGTTGATTTGAGTCGTTCATTGTAAAGATAAACTGCACTAAATCCAAACCATAATGGATAAAGTAAAATTTACCTTAAATTATATTTGTTTTCAAAAAAAAAAAAACAAATAAAATTTTAAAAATAGAATTTTTTTTAAATAAATAAATGTGAACCTATAATGTTGTTAGGATTGTCCAATAAATTGAATTTTTTACCTGAACAATCTATTTAAAAAATCTGATCAACGGTTGAAATAATTAAAGCCGAATAGCACCCTCCGGTTGGATGTCCAATTAGAAAGAAACTCTTACCCTATTTATTAATGTGAATTGTACTAACTAATAAAAAAAAAATTATTTATGTATGAGGTGATGAACCCTTAAGACCTTGACTATAGAATGTGAGAATTTTAGATTCTCTCCCCTGTTCCACACATACTCATTTAAAAAAATATACTATATATATATATAAAAACTTGAGTTTAAAGATTGTCATCTAACCAATGAAAATCTACAACATTCAACATCTATAATTCTTCATTGCAATCACAGATTGAGAGAGAGAACAAACTAAAATTGAACAAACCAAAAAAAGGCTCAGAAATAAAATGTTCTTGTATCCTGTTTGGCTGTTCATTTCAAAGAAAGGAAGAAGAAGCAATAAAAGCCACAAAGACACAAACACCTCTCTAACCCATCTACCCACTTAGATTAGAACCCCTCTGATTCTGAACAAGTAATAAACCTTCTTCAAACCCTCAAAACCATCACAATCAATTCCACTCATCAAGTTCTTCTGGTCCCCAACTCAGGACTCTGGTCAGCCACTCATCATCAACCTCCTTTCCATCATAACCGTCCATTTTACCACCCCCTCTTTTCTCCTCCTCCCCCTCCACCACCACCCACTTCCCTTTTCCGGCCACCGTCGCCGGAAAACCCACGTGCCTGCCGGAAATCTCCCTTGTGGGTCCCACCGACGAAGATGACCCTCCTCCGCATCCGCCGACCTCAATGCCGGCCATCACCGTCGACGCCGAGTCAGAAAATGAGGGCCCACAGCTCTCTTTGTTGACTCCGGCGGCGGCGAATGGGAGCGGCGAACTCTCCGGCGACGATGGTGGTGATGACTTGTTTCGATCACAGCCGTTAATCTCCTTCCAAAGCTGCTGCATTACCTCCTCTACCAACTCTTCCTTTATGGGAACATCGGGAAAGAACTCACTGGCAACTTCGTCGTCAGATAGAGCCAGAAATGCACGGAGTTCACCGGAAATGTAGTCAGATTCCGGCGACTTTCCAAAATCTTCCATGATTTCAGTGCTGAAGTTTAAAGAGAGAGAGAGAGAGAGGTCAGAAGGAAGGGGAGGTAAATATCTATATATATAGGGAGTTGGGAAGGAGAGTGCCAGCATGGCATGCTGCATGCATGGATGCCACGTAGAGTTGAGATCCTCTACTTGGTGTTTTTTTTTTTACCATCCTACTTGTAACGGTAGAGATAGATTTTAAGTTGATCTAACAATTCAGATTTAACTATTTAAAAATAAAAAAAAATAATAAAACAAATTCAAATTTACTTTTTTTTGTTTAAATTTAGACCGTTAGATCAACTCAAAATACATCTCCATCATTACAAATAATGAGAAGAAAAGTGTCTAAGGAAAGGATCTCAACTCTGCCACGTTGGTAGTAGTTTTAGACTTTGATGACGTGGCCGGTCAAATACAGCCAAAACTTTTGTCAATAAAAACTACCATATAAAATAATGTGCTAGAAGCAGTTAATAATGTTTTTTTTTATTCAGTAATTTTATAATATTATGTAAAATTATTTATGCAGTGTTCCCAATTAATAATGTATGGAAAAAGAATTAAAGATTAAATAATTTATTAGACAGTTGAGATATAATAAATAATTCACTACAGTGTGTTTTGTGGTTTTTTATTTATTGAGAGTACTATGTAGACAATATTACATTGTAATAAATATTTTTGTGTTTCTTGATAAGAAATTAAAGACTTGGTTAAGTCTATATTTGATTGGAAGATTTGGAGAAAAAATTAAAAAAATATATTATATATATATATATAAAATTAAGTAAAATATAAATATATTTTATTTACATTTCATTCTTTTTTTTTTTTTTCTTTTTTTTTTCTTAAATTTATTCTTAAATATCTCAACTAAACACAATATAAGAATATCTAGAAATGACACAAAACATTGAGAGGGGTGTGTGGATCACCTCGTGAGTTTTGTCATATGTGTCACAGAGTCCTTATGTCTTTGTTGCTGCTAACAAAATTCTTGGTTAGATAGAATGTAAAATTATATGGTGTCATTTGGGAACAAAAGAAAAAAGTTGCGTTTTATAGCTTGGGCCAAAAAAGTTAAAATGATTTTTTTTGCCATCAAATCATTTGGGAAGATAACTAAAGTTACCTGTGAAATTACAATCATACATTTCATGTTGTTTAAATAAGCCACATGAGTGAAAGTGATTATTTTCTAAAATAAATGAGTATATTTTGATTATTTGATTATGATATGACAGCATAAACAAATATTAAGTCAAAAAATAATTTTTTATTAATTTCCCAAATAATTTTTTGAAAAAATCAAAAAACTTAAGGCTTGGTTTGGGAACAGGCTATTTTAGTAACTTTTTGACTTTTTACAAAAAGGTATGCAGAAAAGTAGAGAGGTGATGTGATGTGTTTGACTTTTTGATTATTTTAGTCACTTCCCAAACATAGTAGTTAAAAACTAAAAGCTTACTTTTAATTATCTTTTCAAAACACCCCTATATATATCTCTATAGACTCAAATACAAAAAATCTCACTTTAACGCTTCAAAATCCTCACTTGAATTACTTATCATCAAGTCACTTAGAGCCAATACCTAAATTCTACAGTCTCTTTAGTGCGAAAGTGTAAATTTTGACCACTACGGGCTTGTCTGGGAATTAAAGGTTGTTTTGGAAATTGATCGTTTTAGTGATTTTTTTTTATTATAAAAAAATATGTAAAAAAAATAAAGAAACTAATTGACTTTTTATAATGACTTTTTAGTTAAAACTTTATCTTTTAAAAATAGGATCAAGTTGTAGTAATTTTTTAATTTTTTAATTAAAAACTTTACTTCCCAAACAAAGCTTCACATGTAGACTTTAACACTATGTGGTATTTTAGGAAGTTAGTAAAAAGTTAATTTTTTAGTTTTTTTTTTTATTTTTTGGTGACTTTTTGTGTAAAAAAAACTGGCTTTTTTGTGTAAAAAAACTAAAAAATCAAAAAGCTAACTTTTTTTTTTTTTTTTATCAAGTTTCCAAATTGCCCCAATGTCTGGATTAAGTGATTTAGAGAGAAAAGAAAAGAAATGGAAAGATATGTATTTTTCTTACTTATTTGGATAATTTAAGGGGAGAGAAATGGGGAGAAATGGAGAGAAACCCATTTATCTTATAACCCTCATTTTCAATCTTCTTAAAAGTGGAAAGATTGAGAGAGAAAAGAAACCAACAAATTCTTATATTTTTATAATACTAATTTTGTCCTTGTAAAAATAAAAGAAATAAAATAATTGACACTCATGTCCTCAAGGGCTTTTATGTTATTTTGGTAATAAAACATAAAACAATTTTTTTTTTCTTTTCTCTTATGAAATCTAACCAAACAAGAAGGAGAGAAATTACAATCATTTCTTTTATTTTATTTCTTACTTATCTAAACAAGAAGGAGAGAAATCACAATCATTTCTTCTTTTTTTTTCTCTCTCTCTTATAACTTAAGTAATCATTTTTTTTTTTTTTTTTCACTTCTAGGTTCCCAAACATAGTGTGACATTTATGCTATAGTTCTCAAATTTATTTGTGTATTAAATTTTGGATATCTTATGTGTATATATCTACATGAAAATGAAAGATAGAGACATTAATTCAATGCATTAGTAACATTAAATGATAATAAAAATTTGTTCTAAAAAAATTGATAATAAAAATTGGACAATGTTACATTCTTACAAAATTTTCCTACAAAAGTATCCTATTAATAATTTGGAAAAATTAGTCTAAGGTCCCTTTCCCATTTTTAGTAATGAAAGAGATACACAATATTATTTTATGATGTCTAAGGTCCCTCAATTCTACACCCTATATCACAGAGAAATTTGAGTTTTCCAATCAAATCTCATTTCTCTCTCACACCCTAAACTCTCTCTTTCCTCGCCGTCGAACACCTGCTTCATTAATTTTGTATTTTGTGTTTCATTAAGTATTTTCCCACATCGATCATATACAATCTTGATCACTGAATCACAATGAAAATTAGCCTTGGACTTTCAAGCAATCCAACATTAGGGCACAAATTGTGTTAAAACCATAATAGTTTCACACAAAAGCATATATATATATATATATATATATGTACATGCCAACACACTTATGTATAGAAATATATATAGAGAGTGAATGAATGCGTACCAAAATTGAACCAAGCAAGTGGCTGGTGGGAAGGGTAGAGAAAGAATCATCCATGGATGGGTGTGTAAAAAGAGATCAATAGAGAGAGAAACTGATATTCATTCAAAGTATTGTCGCATGTGATTGGATTGATCAAGATTGAGACTCTGAAGATTGTTGAGAACTAGTTCCAAGATCAGTCTCCTTACCTCGTTTTTTTTTTTCTTTGAATTTGACAATTTTATTTGGATTTGGTAATTTTCTCTAGATTTGACAATTTTCTCTAGATTTGACAATTTTCTCTAGATTACTCTTGAATTTTCTCTGGATTTTGGCAATTTTCTCTGAATTATCATTGAATTTTCTCTGGATTTGGCAATTTTCTCTAGACTAGATTTTGACAATTTTCTCTGGATTTGGCAATTTTTTCTGAATTACCCTTGAATTTTCTCTGGATTTGACAATTTTCTCTGGATTATCATTGAATTTTCTCTAGATTTGGCAATTTTCTCTAGATTACCCTTGAATTTTCTTTGGATTTGGTAATTTTTTCTGGATCGATGTTGAGGGACCTTAAATATTATGAAAATATTAGATATCCTTTATACTATAAAATCTTAATATTAAGGACCTTAAAAAAAATCCCCCTAATAATTTCTTCGGTAAGAATTCACCATTATAGAGGAAGTGAGTACGATACCATGTGGGAGGAGATGTTTTTGTGGGAGAAATTTGTGGAAATGAATCATTTTCCATAAAAATTTGACCACTATAATATTATTCGCTCTATTCGGTTTCAGTTTTCAGAATTCATTTATCAAAAAAAATTTATATTATCATTTTCAATATTTTTTTTTTCACTGAATTTTTTTGATATTTTAAATAATTTTTAAACACACCTAACATAAATACACTTAAAAAGTATAATATTTGTGATTTTTTTTAAAAAAAAAAATCACTAAATATCAAAAATACAAAAAAATATGAAATTTCAATATATTTTTCATATTTTTGGGTATTTATTAATTTTTAAAAATATTTTTTTAAAAATATTTTACTATTTTGATACATCTAAGTAAGGTGCATCTAAAAAAGTAAAAGATTTGCTTAAAATTTTAAAAATATTTACTAAAAATAAAAAATAAAAAACTTAATTTTTAAAAAATTAAATTAAAAAAACTAAAACCGAACACACTAATTGCTACCTAAATAGTACAATATCAACATTAGAACCATTTGCTTTAAGTGAAGTTAGTTACCCCTATTAATGTTCCAACGATGAATGGTTGAGTTGTGCTTGTAAAAGAGGACCCAACAATGAAAAAATTATTCATCAGTTAACATCACAAATAGATTTAGACCATCTATTTTGAGTGGAGTTCATATTAGATATAAGTAAATGATTTAGATTTATTTGTGGTATAGTCGCTTCACCACCCATGAGATGGTGAATTTTATACCAATTTATGCACAAAATGTCACTAGTTTCATGTGTGAGATCTATTATGTGTGAAATTCAAATTCATTTTTTATCTCAAATATGTATCTCACTTTTTGAAAATTATTTATGCACTTAGATTTATGAAATTAGATTGATGTAAACAGAAGCATTGAGTACTAATCCACATATAAATGCTTATTTGACGAAAATGTCCCTACTTAAATCAATTGTCATTTTATATAATGTAGGGCCTTTAGGGCGTGTTTGGTGGGGATATAAGTGCTTATTGAGGCCCTACAATTAGTAGTAGAAGTTGGAGATTTTCAAGTATGAAGAAGGATCACGAGCTACTTTAATGCTGTGTTTGATTGGGGGATTTGGGAAGGAATTTAGAAAGAGAAATGAAAAAAGTAGGTGAAATGTAAATAAATCATGCCTATATTTCACATAGTTTCACACACCTTTTCCCTTTCCCTTTTCAAATCTCCCTCGAAATTCCCCAACCAAACACAGCGTAAGTGTAAGCATGTAATTGGAAATGGCAATTCCATCTGAGAAAAGGACATTTCATTTGCTTCTTTTCCATTTTCCTGATAGAAAGGTGCAAGTGTGGAGGTTGTGAGTTGTAACTAGAAAACTCCGGTACACAAGACCATTAACCTTTCATCAATTTTTTTTTTTTTTTTTTTTTCATCTAATTTGATTTTAAATTTAAATAAAAATTTTGATTTGATATAAGTTACTATAGTTCTTTCATCAAAATTTTATCTAAATCTTTTCAAAAATTTCTTTTTATCCCAAAAATTTCTTTTCATCAAATCCGATGAGAAAAAAAAAAATCATCTCTAATATTTCATCTTTTTAAATTTTTATCAAATTTAAATTTGATAAAAGATTTGATAAATTCTTAATTTAATGAAAGAAACGACTTTTCCTTAATTTGATGAAAAGATTGGAGATAATTTTTGAATATTTTTTCGTCAAATTTAAATTTAATAAAAGAAAAAATAAAAGATTGGAGATACTAAAAAATTGGAGAATCACCACCACCCATATGTTACAATTGCACTATAATTTCACAATTTCACCCCTAAGAAACCAATTAGTAAAAGAAAAAGCTCTCTAATGAGAAAAAAATGAACAATGTAACAAAGAGAGATGGTGTTTAACTAAGCTAAACCAATTAATTTCAAAGAGTCATAGTGGGACTCCAAAAACGAGCCACTTAATCACATGAGTGGGTGAGTGCGAATTGTTTTTATGAAGTGCATTTATTATTTATTTATTTATTTTGGTAAATATAATACCATCATTTCATTCCGTAAGTGGCTAATAATGTTAGGAAAAATTATCCCTCAGTGGTATTTTTTTTAATTTATTACACAATCAAAAAAATATATTATAATTTTTATTATTAATATTTATAAAAAAAATTTCATTTTTTTTTTGTAATCATTTTTTAAAATTCATACTGATTTGAAATTTCACCATAATGTTACCATATAAAACTTTTATGCCATTTATTTTTACTTTTTTCATTTAAAACTTTAAGAGGATTGAATTTAAAAAGTAAAAAATACCCAAAAATTAGATTTTTTGCGGTCTTTAATTAAACTTTTAAAATTTGTCCATTTTTAATTTTTAGAACTTTTTATTCTACAAAGACTTTTTTTTAATTTAAAACAAAAAGATTGATAATTTTTTTAAGTGAAAGCCAAAATAGCCCTAACAAAAGAAGTTTAAAAGAAAAAAAATTTGCCACGCCCACCCCCCCCTCCAACAAAAAAAAAACACAAAAAGTATAAATCAAGTCATTTTTTTTTAATATAAATTTTGTACAAGAGTGTTTAGTACCAGAAATTATCCAATGGAAAGGTGTTTTAGTTTTTACTTTTAATTAGGGTTAAGTATACCAAAATCCTACTCAATTATTAACAAATATCACTTTACCCTTCTTATTTATAAACTAATATATTTTGACCTTCTTAATTATAAAAAATATATCACTCAAGAGATATTTATAGGATTTTCATAATTGAGGAGGTTAATGTGTACAAGTTGATAGATAAATAAGGTAAAGTGATATTCGCCAATAATTGAGAAACTCTTAGTGTAATGAACCATTTTAATTATCAGTTTCAACTTGCAGGAAGAAGCACCAAACACACCCAACATAACTCTGATCACCAGACTATCTTAAGAGAACAAACTTAACCTAACAGGGCCACACACAATATGGAAGATAACCAAAAAAACAGACTATAACAATTGAAAACAACAAAACTCTTAAAACTCACTATGCATATATTTACTCCCAAAGTAGAGTAGGACATAACCTAGAAACCAAGACCTAAAGACCAGAGCAAGCTCTCATGCCATTTATACCAAGAGCACTCATCTAATTCCATTGCTTGACAATGCAGTACAGTCCTAAAGATATTGGAAAACAAAACCAGAGGTATGTTGACAGCAACAGACGGTGCAAGCCCTATTATGGTAGGTTAACAGTTTCATTCAAATACACTAAGAACTAATTACTAGCATAATGGAGCAACTTATGGCCTGCTTCGATTCATACTCAATGAGCAATCCGAGAATACAAATGGAAACGCTTTTCAATATCAGAATCCAGTCTGTTACATGACGGTACATGCGGTCTACAGTATTTTGTTTATGCTTTCATTATATTGTCATCATACTTACAACAAGGTTTGTATACTAAAAGAGTGTCATTGGGGTAAAAGTAACTAATGCTCAAGTAGAATACTACACTTTACAGCAGAAATCAGAATGGATGAACAAAAATGGAGACAATACCTCAACTAAAGGGAGCTTCTCTAAAAACTAATTGCACTTGCAAACAATCCATCCCTGGAAAGCCTGCTCTATATCTGCTAAGTTTTAGACCAAGCTGACACTACCTATCATCGGGTGGCAGTGTAGGACTCTTGGAACACATACTAATCTTGTGAAGCTCCTTCATCCTAGTTGCTGGGTTGCATAAACCTGGAAATTTTAAACAATCTCTAATTAGATACCATTCTAAATTATAAGCATGCGATTATCTCACATGCATAAAAATGCTGACGATATCTTAAAGGTTGTAGAAACAAAAAGTTCTAGATTAAGTTAAAATTGATGGTATGCCACACAATTACTACCAATAAATTTTTCCCATGAAGTATATTTTGCAGTTTTGAGGGTAGAATACACAACACTTGTTTAGACAAAAGACAAACTCATGTTCAGTGTATCCTGGTGAAATTAGTTTTCTTTAGTTCTTTTTTTTTTTTTCCCAAAAAATAAAAATAAGAAGAAGAAGAAGAAGAAGAAAAGAATCACTCGGATTAGCCTCTTTAAACATTAAACTTAAATATTTTCAGCTTCAAGGCCAGAGTGTTAGAATTCAATTGTTTTAAAAGATGCAGCATAATACTTCTGCAAAATTGGGGCAAAACTACTATCAGTGACAAATATACTCAGCTTAAAAATATGGGAACCCTAAAATTAATCAAGTTCCAAAAGATTACATCTTGTTATTATACTAATTAAAGGAGCAAGGGGTTGACAAGCCATGATCAGAAAATTCAGCCCTTCAAATCAAACGATAGAATTTAAAGGAACAAGTCAATGAAAAAAACACAAAGTAAAATGAGAATGAAATCCACTATCAACCACATTTGTTCATGGGATAAAATGGTTGGATTAGATTCCTAATCCGGGGGCATACAAATCCCAAGTTGGATGTGCAACATTTGACAGGATATGTTATCCCAACCTGACCAATTATATCCCACAATATCCAACAATCATAAATGATTGGCCCCACCATATCCCATCTCTTATCTATCCCCAAGCAAACACAGTACAAGAAATCTGTTACAGAAATTTTCTCACTGAAAATGTAGTCCAAAACTAATCCCAAGCTTTTGTTTTTTTATTTGTTTAAAAAAAAAAAAAAAAAAACTTGTTTGTTTGTACACATATGAAAACACAATAAACATGTTAGGTGAGAAAGTAGAGGTGGTGGCCGGAGGTGGAGGGTGGACGGATGTGGTGGTTGGTGGTGGGGTGGCCAAGGTTGGCCACCAGAGTTGGTGGACAGAATATAGCTAGAGGTCACTTAAAACAAGTGAAAACACTTCTCTTTTCTTTTTTTATGTTGAAAATTTTAAAATCAATTCTACTTATTTTTTAACACAAACAATATACCAAACTAGTTTTCCCTTCCAATTTCCAAAAACAATGGTAACGAAAACGAAAAATAAAAACGTTGGCAAACAAGGGCACAGTTTCATTTCCTTTTTTTTGTTATTGTTGCCATTTTTTTGGAAACTGAAAACACAAGTGATCCGTAGTTGTGTCGGACACGGACATGGCACTTTCTTATAAGTGTTCGTGCTTCTTAGATTGAAGTTTACTCGCAATTGATGGGCACATCATTTCCTAGTTGCATAATTGAATTACATGGAAGGGAACAACATGGGACCAAGCACAAGAACAACTATTTTCACTAAATATTGGGAAAGCCAATATGTGAAATGTGGCTTGCTAACATGGGATAGGCAATCTCAAATTATAAGGAATGAATGGCTTTTGGCAACACGGGTCTGCAACAAGTGTGAGTGTACCAAATCAGATATATGGTAAACCAAATCTGGTAAGAAAAGATTATCATCCTAGCGTTACTGAACAAGGAATCAAATTCTTACTAGAGACCACACATGTTATAAAAGACTTATTTCCATTTACAAGATATCACGACAGCAGGTTGCTTCAGTGGGTTGTTTTACCTGAACATTTTGGGATGTCCCAAACTGCAATAGAAGTTGGTGTGCATCGAGGATCACAGATTGCTCGGTTATCTTCATGATGTACATTCATAGCAAGCATCCATGATCCAATAGTGACGTCCTCATTGCTAAACATTCTCAAACTGAAGGCAAGGGATACATCCATTCAATGAAAAAATAATCAAAGCAAAACAAGAAATAAAAAGGGAGAATTCCATAGAAAAACTATCAAGGACAAAGTAATGGAAACATGAAAATCTACTGGAGTCACGGGGAGAATGTATAACACGGACCAAGCTAAATTTTAGTGAATGAATGAGACCAAAAGGCTTTGCCTAGTTCAAAAGCTCCCTATTAGATTTAATAAAAAGGTTTCATCATTTATGAATTCAAACGATCGAATTATAATCATGAAAGGTAACAACGCAGTAAGCATTAAGGGACTATATACTGTACTAAGTTTTATTTGCTGCAAATAAAAAAGTTGTCCAACTTTAAAAAAAATAATATGAAACCATAAAAGTTGGAAGGATAAAAAAGTGCACATAATTGGGAAGGCCAAGCTTTCCTGTAGCAAAAAATAAAAAATAAAAAGAAAGGGCCACAAATGTCCTACTAGTGGGTTTACAAAGTACTTAAATGGACTCTGGTAAACAAGATTGTAATTTTCCACATCTTCTGGTTCACGTGTAATTCAAGTGCTATGCAATCTGTCATTCTGTTTTAAACCCTCAGTCCCTCACCAGATATATGGTGGAAAAAGTCAGAATGGCCACATTAGGACGGGTTATCTCTTTTTCCAGAATATATATGCTTATAGATTTAGTGCCTTTGACTTAAAGAGGTAAGATCTTTTGCCCTCATGGAGAATTTGTGACACGCTCATGACCATAATGAATTGTAAGCCTCATCCTTGAATCCATGTAGAAAGAGCACAATGCCTTGCTCAAAGCTTAGAATGTCAACTCTTCCATAGAATGTCATCTAGCATTCAATTAGACATCCTAAAATCCTAAATCAGAAGGTCAAAATGGAAAGCAAGGGGAACTTGGCAAGTAGTATACGTAGGATCACCCCAAACAAAACTTATCATGTATCAAAAAAGTTCAACTTGTGCCATAGAATAGAAGTAAAATATCCAAGAAACACTTCACCAAATGAATGTCAATGTGATAGCATGACTAACTAGAACAAAACCAAACAAACATAAAATATATATATATATATATAAACCACAATAAAGAGATCATCCAAAATAAACTACATATCATTATGGACAGACCTGTTATTTCTAGCAATTGCCAGTGATCCTACCACCTCTGCAGAAAGAACATAGATAGGACCATAAGCATGCAAGAAGTATTCACTACCAATCAGATGTCCTGATTTCTCATACCTGGAAATTTTTGCAATAGAAAAAAAAACTCAAAAATTATGTTGCAAATAGTTATACACACTTCATCAAATATATACATTATTGCATAAACAAAAAAACTCAAAAATATATATTTATAGGAGAGGGAGGGGTAAAAGTTTTCCTATCTACCACTTCAGTTTAGGGTCAGTTATCACAGGTCCTTTCTTCATGCATCCAATGTATGTCAGTGAATGGCTTCTCTCTTTAGCCAAAAGAGTTGCAAGTCGATCTGTTGGAATTGAGAAAATGGTATTAATAGTAAAAGACCAGCGATAGTGAAATTACTCACGATTCTAAATACCTGGACGCAGATAAATGTCATCATCAGCTTTAACATAATAATCTGCTTCAAAAAGTTCAAAGGCTGCTTTGAAAAATGCCAACCTACGAGCATTGTGAAGCATTACAGCATAAGTTGTTGACTACACAAACAACACACTAAAAGTTAATGCAGAAGATCAATTCTTACGTTTTGTATGGAAGCTTTAGATATTGTTCATCAACATCTATAAGCATAAAATCTTTGTACTGCTCAACCTCTTTCTCAAGCTCTGCCATCTTTTTTGCATCTTTCGATCGCCCAATTACAAATCTAAAGGCTAAACCAGTAGCTTGCTCCAACCTACAGAGGCAATGATGCTGAATGAATATGTAATAACTTTCATGGATACATTGGAAGTGCCAATTGATGATTCCCCAGTAAGAAAAATAACAAAGAGTAAAGAAGCTACTTCATCAACAATGCGGCTGTTTGGTGCAGTATAAGAGCTTCTTTTTTATTTTTTTTTATAGCATCTCATACTTGCAGCAGTTTATTAGGCATAAACAGCTTAAATAAATTGAAAATTTTGGATTATCTCATGCTTTTGGCTTATGCTTTCTGATTGTCAGTTTTCAACTTATAAAAAACTACACCAAAGAGGCTCAATATCTGGCGATATTGACGCATAATTACAGTATATGCAAAAGTCCACCTTACGTATTCAATTAGCGATTGTTGAAACTTGAAAATGAGACAAATTTTAGCAACCAATGGTGATGGGCAACAAAATGGTGATGGAGGGGGTTTAACCAAAGGCCTCTGGTACCACCAACATCAACTAAGTTAGCTGGCATGTTCACTTAATTGGGTTCTTCCAAACCTCATTTCAATAACCAGATATCGCAAATTCTGGAAGATTCACATAAACTAGTCTCATTTGACAGCATTGATTTACAAAACCTAATTAAAACCATACACAAATGAATTAACTGCAATAGATTATTATTGTCAATGAAACACATTTTAACAACCAATTTAGCTAAATGTAACTAACTAGCTAAATCTCATTTGGGTTTAACATCCAAGAAGTCTTAATTCATCAATCCAATGATTGACAACATTGATTTATAGAATAATGTAATTAAATTATGAAACAGACTAATGAAAAGAAGAGCTAAATCGGGATTTTTATATACCTAAGCAGGGCATCGGGATCGGAGGGAAACCAAGTGCTCCTCAGAGCCGCACGGCGATCAGAAGAAGAGAAGGCGGTCTGAATTCCAACGAAGCCAAGGAGCTTGGGGCGTCGGGCGGTGGGGAGAGGGTAGAAGGAGCGGAAAGTGTCCTGGGTGCGGCCGCAGCGGAAGACGGGGAGGGGCTTCGGGCGGAGGACGGCGAAGAGAGAGAAGGCGATTCCGGCGACGCCGACGAAGAGGCAGAATGCGGAAAAGACGATAATGGGTAAGGGACGGCGGGGTTGTTGGTGAGAGAGGGGGAGAGGGAGGAAGGGTTTTTTGGTCTTTTCGAATTTGGAGTAATGATCGGCTGAGGAGGAGGAGGAGGACAGAGAGGTGGTCCGTGGCATTTTTTGGGTGGGAAATTGTCACCGGCGGTGGTCGGTGGTGGTGGTGGTGGTGGTGGTCATGGACGAGATCTGAGTGAGACACTTCACTTGCTTCACTTGCTGAGAAGTCTAGAAGTGTCTGAGTTGGAAGATTTTAAAAACTCGATTGACTCCTATATTTTTGTTTTTATTATTTTTATTGAATTTTTTAATATTTTAAATAATTTTTTTTAAATATTTTAGAAAAATGATTTGGTTCTCGAATTATTTGGCCCCGAATGCCCCTAATGCCCAAAACGACGTCGTTTTGGACATTAGGTTTTTTTTTTTTTTCCTCCGCCATTGTCGACCTGCAGAGGAGAGAAGAAGGAGAGGGAGAGGGAGAAGTCGCCGTCGTCTCCGATCCATCGCCGATCCGATCGCCGATTGCCGCCTCTGCCATCCCCGACTCTGCTTCTCTTTCTCCCCCTCCCCCTCCCCTCCCACACCATTTTTTAGGCCCCCTCCAGTCCCCCTCCCCCTTCTCCTCCTCCTCCCCCTCCTCTGCTTCGTCTTCTTCGTTCTTCTGTTTGAAAAAAAAAAAAAACGACGAAAACGACGTCGTTTTCGTTTCGGGACAGATTCGGGGCAGCTCATTCGAGCTCCGAATCACTACTCAATATTTTAATATTTTAAGTAGTCTTAAGGTCTCGTTTACGAATAGATTTTTTTAGTAATTTTTTTACTTTTAAATTAAAATATGATGTAAAAAAACTAACATGTTTGGAAAGATATTTTGATTTTTTATAAAAAGATGTGCAAAAAGTAGTATAGCAACCCTAATTTTTCGTAAGTCATTATTTATTATTATTATTATTATTATTATTATTATTTTTTCTTTATTAATTATATGGTTACATAAGAATTTAATTTGATATTTAATTAATTTAATGTGTTAATTAATTATATATAATTAATCTGAATATTTATATTTATATATTTTGATATATATATATATATATAAAATTATATAAGATATTTATATTTATATGTGTTGTATTTATATTGTATTTGTAAAATAAAATTTATTATCAATTAAGTTAAGGGGTACTTACCAATTAGTCCTATTAATTAGATTTATTTACCTACAGGTCCTAACTAATAAATTTAACACTATAAAATAAGAGAGTGATAAATTTATCACTAAAAATTTATTCATAAAAACAAAGAGACTGATAAATTTATCACTATAAATTTATTCATAAAAATAAAAGACTGATAAATTTATCTTTATCACTTAATAAATTTATCAATAGGACTTAATGGGTAATAAGTCTCCAAAATAAGACCTATTAAGTAATAAGTCTCCAAAGTAGGACCTATTAGTAGTTACCCTTAAGTTAAACGTAAATGTTGTACTAAAAAAAAAAAAAATCTTTGTGATGTGCTGCGGCAAGAGAGAGAGAGAGAGAGACTAGTGATTTATTATCAAAGAATTAATCAAAGAGAAAGATATTAGGTGATTTATCATCAAGGGATTAATTAAAAAGAGAGCATCAAGGCCCAGAGAGAGAGAGAGAGAGAGAGAGAGAGAGAGGCGGGAGAGAGAAGAGGAAAGGAGAAAAAAATTAAGGTTTTATTTTAGTGACTTAATTAATTCTTCGAGTAATTCTTTGATATTTAAAAAAATATTATGAGTATAAAATTCATTTTCCTTAATTTATATTTAATTCGTTATTTTTATTTATTTATTTATTTTTATTTATTTGATGTTGGTTTGATTTTGTATTTGTATGTATTTATTATTTAGTTAGATGTGTATGTAAGGTTTAGGGTTTTTATATGTATTTATTTTATAATTCTAATCACACTCATGGATATATAAAATTAAAATAAATTAGGAACCTATAGATAAATTCTTTACACTCTACCATGACTCCATGGATTATTGTTTTATTTGAGTGTTGATGAGAAAGAGTGTATAAAAAAAAATGAGGATTATGAGATTTATTTGAATGCCTTAGGCTTGGCATTGTTATGTTTGTTTTCATGAATGAGATGTTTTGTATATATATATATATTGTTGTCTCGTTCTCAGGAGTAGACGAGTGTTTTGATTTATGCGCGTACGTATATGCTAACCATCTGGGGAGTGTGGGTCAAATTCGGGATGATATCTTCGTGTAAGTTTGGCTTCGGAGCGGTGTTAGGTATACGGAAGGCACATGAGATATATGTGTAGGCCGGAGTAAAGAGCCGAAATGGTGGAGTTAAGGTACAAAGAATTAAATATGAACTTATATATATAGTTTGAATTGTAGTGATTTGTACTGATTTGTACATCTTGATACAAATAATAATCAACATCAATAAATTACAAAATTTAGGCAGAGACATGTGTACGTAATTCTAGATAATTTTTGTATTTTAATTTTGTACTAAAAAGATCAATTAGAACTTATAATCAGATGATCTTGGTTATAGTAGTTTTTATTCATTTTAGCAATGCAGATTTAGAGGCTATTTTAACTTACGAAACGAGCTCATTTTTATTGATTTCGCGACAACTGAAGTAAAACATTATTCTGAACACTTTTCGTGTTTCGAACTTTTCCGAAAAAAATAATCTTAGGGCAATTTCTTTTTATTTTTAGTTCTAGATTTTTTTTTTTTTTTGGTCGAATTTCGTTTGAGTTCTTCTATTAAACTTTTCTCTCAACCTATTCAGTTTCTACTAAATTCGTCAACATAGTCTTTTAGAAAATTTGATTCTATACAACTTTTGTTCTTTGAGTTTTGGTCAATTCAAATGATTTAAGCATGAAATAATACATTTTTATACTTCTTCAGCAAATTACGTACGATTAAAATATACTAACTTTATTTTTTGCAGAATGATGGGTTTTACTAACTTTTTATGTAGGGTTAACCCACCATATTTTTATTTTTTATTTTATTTATTTTATACTCAATTTATATTTCGTTGTGCACGGGCAAAAAACTAAATGCCACCATATCTCGGAAAACTACCCATTTGTCTCGATGCGGATGAAACTACTTGTCTTATCCCGTAACAAGAATTAAATGTATGTTTGTTTGTGTCTGGTGGACACGTGAGTGTCAAATCTTGTACTTATACCAGTATACTTGTATACTAACCCGTTTTGTCTTTTGGCATCTCGGGTGCGTTCTGTTTGAGCGCAGCTGAGCTTCCTTTGCAGGATTAATTGAGATTACGGTGGTGAAGAAAATAACTATAGTTGTTGGACATGACGTTCGTATTTATTTTATTTTCTTGAACTTAAGGTTGATATTAGTTTATGTATTTATTATTATTTTTTATGACTTTAGTATTTTGATAATTTGGCATGGTTTGTGTGTGAGTAGATTTATGACCACACTGCCAAATTAGCGTTCAACTGGAGAGCACTGGCAGAATAGATGACGCCTGAATGACCTGTCACAGAAAAGAAGAGATTCTGGCGGTAGTTCGTCCACCCCCGGGGCACTTCGACAATCAAGTCAGTTATTTCTCAAAGATAGCAAAAGTGCTTAACTCACTATTCAGAATACAAAAAGCGAACCTTAGACCCATGGGGACGCTTCCCTTTTATAGCCAATACAATCCTAGTCCCAATAGAAGCCTAGCTCTAGTGGACTTAGGATTACTGCTAATCTTGGACTCCCAATAGGATTGAGATAAACTCTCTAAGAGTCTTATTTTTATCCAAACTGAAGTATTCTCTCATTTTAAGACTCTTGTCCCTTATCCGCTTATCCTGGATTCCGGTATTCTCGCAGATAACCTCGGCTTAGCCGAGATCACCTCGGCATCATGACCAGGACACATGGCACCTTGGCTGACACTTCGGTGACACCTCGGCCACGTGTTGTCACTCAAAAATTATGTCCCCATAACTGCCCCCTAGGTTCTATTACCTCGGCATACTGAGGTGATGGACCTATATCATTTCTTCCATCTTGCATGTCGGTTAAGCTCGTTTCAACATTTATTGCCGAAGTCAGAACTTGTCGGCTCAATATGTCCAAGACCTATAGCCTGCTTTCACCAATGCCTCAGAACCATTAACCAGGTTTGTTCAAGTTTCTCAGCCAAGATCATTCTCCAAGCCGAGGTATTGCTCCATTAAATCAAGAACTCCAAGAACTCTTCACACGTATGAGCTGTCACACATAACAACTCAACCGTTCTTGCCACAGATCCTTCTCCTTCTGGGCTGTACCTGATACGCGCCACTAAGTCGCGTTGCTTTTTGCGAGCGCCGTCTGACATGTTCGTCGTCTTAGGCACATTAATTGCCTTTATGCCGCCATTTCGAGTTTTGACAAAACCTTTCCCTCTCTCTTCGTTGCTTCACTTTTGCCTCTTCATTCTCGCGCAAACTCTTTCTCTCTCCTCTCCCAAATCCGCCATTGCTCCATACTCTTCAAGCTCTGTTACCACCGCTGTTCACCTTCTCCAGCGAGGCTCTTGTTGATCTTCTCCATTCGCTGCCATCATCTGACTCCAGCGTACTCAACACCGGCTTCATTTTTCTTTAGTGAATCGCTGTTTCTTTTCCGATTTAACCTCATGTTTTAGTTTCTTGTTCCTCTTTAATGATCTCCACGGTTTTGCTTGATGCCTATGTAATCCTGCCCATGTATTTGTACCATGTATTGAACATGTTTGTTTCATGATTCTGTTTTTACCCAATCCATTCTTGAACATACACACACTGCCCACATATCTGTTGATTTATGCCACTGTCCTTGGCCTCACACATCTGCACAAACTTTTATCACTATGTTCTTGATGATTCATCGTTGTTCTTGATTTTGAATCACATTCCTGTTTTTGTTTGCCGTGTTTTTTTTCCAGATTCTTGCCTTCAATCTTCACTTGTCTAGACTTAGGTTTTAGGATTTGTTTATAGAACTTACGAACCCTAGGAAGAACTGACACAAATTCCCCTTAGATCTATACAAATTCTTACCATAGTACATACTTAGGTTTTAGCCGAGGTATTTCAGACCCTTTCAAAACACTTCCTTTTGAAATCCAACACCTTCAATCAAGCCGACGTCATGGGTATATGAAAGCATAAGGTAGACACCCCGACCAAGTTGGAATATTTCAGGCAAGAGTTTTCCATTCCTACTGATGTTCATCTCAGGTTGGCAGGAGAGGATGACTCTATTATGCCCACGGATGACTCCATGCCCTTCCCTGTTGTAGCTTTCATAGAGTGCGGACTTAGGCTCCCACTCGACATCCTCTTCCGAGAAATCCTCCATTACTATAAATTGAACCCAATGCAGCTTGCCATCAACTCTTACTGAGTTATCAACGATATAATAGCCTTAGCCAAACAAGAGAATGCTAGGGTAACTTTAGCCGACATCCAATACTGCTACACCATGTGTGGCCTTAAGTTAGAGAAAAGCTACATTTACTACCTCAAACCGAGGTCCACAGAGTACAAAATTGTTGCCGACCTCCCAGACTCCAACAAGGGAGCTAGGGACGATTACTTCATTGTCTCGGGGAACTGGGAGTTCGCTCCAGATAAGGACCTCCACCTCTACCCTCTTAGCCAAACAGTTTTTGTAGAGGGTAATGGTAAGAGCCAATTGCTTATACTTACTTGTTTTCAAAGTCTTCAATACCTTGTTCTTTTTATACGTTCTAACGTTTGTTTTCCTTGCAGCTCTTCCCCAGCCGGCAAAGGATTTCCGCAAGTCCTTTTTCCCGAGCAAAGGCTTGAAAAAGCTGCTAGATCTACCTGTTCATAAGCGGAGAGCCCCTTTACTACTCAACTTCATCTCGACTTACAAGTCGGTTCTTCCTGACATTCCGAAGAAGAAGAAGAGCAAGTCTCCTCCGTCCGCCATTACACCTTCGACAACTTTATCCTTTCGACCAGATCAGGGATCTACCTTTGATCTAGCTGAGCTCCTATCAACTTCGGCTCCATATCTGATCCCCCCATCTCAACGCCGACGAAGATACAGAACTGCAATCGCCGCTGAGATGGGCCGCAAAAAAGCAGTCGCAGAGGATCTTTTGGCCGACATCCCTACCACCGTTGACGCTCAACTAGCACCATCTCAGCCTCAACCAAAGCCAAAATAAAAAAGATTGAAGAAGGCTCAGCCAAAGGCAACGGTGACTCAGATTGATACTGAGGACACCTTGCCAATTTCAAAATTGGCTGCGAGTGAAAAGACCACTTCCGTCGCCGAGAAGAGGCCCGCCAAGGCCGAACCATCCCAATCCACCCGGTCAAAAAGGCCAAGGTCGGAGTCGACCACAACCTCGGGGCCAATGAAACCAGATGCCCCCTGGGCCCCCCCGATCACCATTGAGGACAAGCCGATCAGAGTTGGCGACAGTGCGACTGACCTCGAAGTTGGCGTCGCCCTCTCTACGGCTCTGCTCCTTCCAAATGATCTTAACCGAAACGCCGAGATGAGCGAGTATGAGAATTTCGCTCTGATGCTCCAGCATTCTATTCAAGTAAGTCTTTTGCACTCGGTATTTTTCTTTCTCTATCATTTCATACTCAGAGAATTTTACTAACTTTTGTTCTGTTCATTTTCTTTCAGGCGATCCAACACGCCCACTCCTTCTCAATGCAAGCTTTTGAAATGAGGAAGGAGTTGGCCGGCAAGATCAGGGAGGTTGCTGGTTTACAGAAGACCCTAAAAAAGGCCGAGGCAAAAATGAAGACTTTGGCAGACTAGGCCGAGGCAGCCATTAAAGCCAAAGATGAGGCCGAAGAAAAAGCAGATGCTGCAGAGGCCATCCAGAAAGTTTCGAGGCTCAAAAGAAAGAGGCCGAAGAAAAGATGGCCGAGGCCCAGAAAGAACTCCAGGATGCCTTGGCCACAAAAGAGGCCAAGATCAAGGCCACTGATGAGAAGGCATACGCTAAGGGGGTGGCCGATGTCACAGCGGACTACAAGAGTTAGGTGAAGCAGGCATGCAACAAGGGTTTCACCCTTGGTTGAATGGCTGCCCTAAAAAAACTTGACGTCCTGAGGACTCCCCCCTCAAGAATGCCGACGACCTCCCCCTGCCATTCCCTCATACTATAAGCCAATCCGAAGACGATTCCGAGTCCGAGGAGGAAGCTTTGGTGAGAAGATCGAAGAAGCTTCTAGGGCCAAGTCCCCTACTCTGAATGAGCAGGTCATAGACTTGTCTCAGGATGAGGAGGGTAAGGTCTCTAAAGATGCCTCATCTCAGAAAACAGACTCCGAGGTGCCAATCGCCGAGAAGAGCCTTGATCAAACTCTTCAGGAGATTGATGTTGAGCTCGCAGCTGAGAAGGCTGTTGAGAAGTCTTCCCAACTGTCTTCTGGGGGTGAGACACAACCTGCTGCTGACGCCGAGTAGTTTATTTTGACGTTTCCTTCTTTTACTCCTTGTACTTTGTACTTTATCCTTCTTTTTGGAACAATGTAAGCTTTAATTCGTGCCACTTTTGTAGTCTAAACAATTACTTCTCAATGTTAGGCCAAAGTGCCTTCTTTCTTCCCTGAATGTGTTCTCTGATCTCTTCTTTGAATGTTTGTCTTTTTTTTTTTTTTCTGCTTTTGTATGACTCTTATACTTAGAATATGTTGCATGTCTTCAACGTATACCTTAACTGTGTACTCTTCTCAGGGTGATATACCTCGGTTATACAAACCAACGCTTTTATCTCGGCAAGTACACAAGTACTTCTTTCGTTTCAACCTTGGCTTAACTTGTAAATTTTTCTAAAAATTTCAACAAGTGTTTAAACCAATCTTCCTTTAACACAACCTCAGTTTTAACTTCAACTTGTAAATTTAAATTTCAACAAGCGTTAAACATGACCTCAATTTAACTTCAACTTGTAAATTTAAAATTTCAACAAGCGTTAAACATGACCTCGGTTTAACTTCAACTTGTAAATTTAAAATTTCAACAAGCGTTAAACATGACCTCAGTTTAACTTCAACTTGTAAATTTAAATTTCAACAAGCGTTAAACATGACCTCTGTTTAACTTCAACTTGTAAACTTAAATTTCAACAAGTGTTAAACATGTTTTAGCTTGTAAATTCTACCTTCTAGGAACTATTTTCCAACTCTCTGCCCCCTAATGTGAACTTAAGTTCCACTTGAGTTCTCATTATGCGTGTATTCCAGAAACATCGTCAAGTATTTTATCAGTCACAAGTGTAAGAAATCAAGCTAAAACTTTATTATTACTTTGGCTAATAACAAAGAACAAGAAAGTATAATGATAGAAAAATTTTAGATTGCAAGTATTCTAGGGTCTTGGTAACTTTTTGCCTTCACTATCTTCAAGCTGATATGCCACATTGCCCAATACCGAGATGATTCTATAGGGTCCCTCCCAATTCGGGCCAAGCTTGCCCTCTCTGAGATCCTTTTTGTTGCCGACGACCTTGCTCAGGACGAGGTCATTGACTTGAAACTCCCTTGGGTTGACCTTCTTATTATAAGCCCTGGCAAGCTGCTGCTAGTATGCCCCTAGCTGAATTGCTGCTTTTTCCCTTCTTTCTTCTAGCAGATCTAGATCTCGGGCTAAGAATGCCTCATTGCTCCCATTCTCTACTCCCTAGGCCCTGATCCTTGGGATGCTGACCTCTAGTGGTATTACTGCTTCTGTGCCATAAGCCATGGCAAATGGGGATTCCCCCTTTGATCTTCTCAACGTAGTCCGATATGCCCAGAGTACACTGGGAAACTCATCCACCCACTCACTTTCCCTTTGCTGCTTGCAGCCTCTTCTTTATCCCATCCAAGATAACTTTGTTGGACGCTTCTGCTTGTCTATTGCTTTGAGGAAAACTTGGGGTCGAAAAGTAATTCTTGATTTTGAACTTTGCACAGAAGTTTTTGATTAGCTTACTGTTAAATTGTGTTCCATTGTCTGTAACTATTGCTCTTGGGATCCCAAACCTGGTGATGATGTTCTTTCATATGAAGTTCTTCACATCTATATCCCGAATCTTGGCAAGGGGTTCAGTTTCTACCTACTTGGTGAAGTAATCTATTGTTACCAGCAGGTACTTCCTTTGCCCAGTTGTTTGAGGTAGTTTTCCAACAAGATCCATGCCCTATTGGACAAACGGCCAAGGACTGGATACTGGGTTTAAGTCTGCTGCTGGTTAGTGTATCAAAGGTGCAAACCTTTGGCACTTTTCACACTTCTTGACATAGGTTTATGCATCTTTCTGCATATAGGGCCACCAGTACTCTTGTGTAATGGCCCTATGAGCGAGTGACCTGCCCCCAGCGTGGCTTCCACATATTCCTTCATGTATCTCGTACAGAAAATCTTCAACCTGTGCAGGATGCACACACCTCAGAAGGGGTCCAGTAAAAGATCTTTTGTAGAGATGTCCTTCGGCTGTTAAACTGAATCTTGCCAACTTCAGTCTAATCTTGTGTGCTTCTCTTCGGTCATCTGGCAGCTACCCATCTCTAAAGAATACTATTATTGTATCCATCCAACTTGGTCCCATCTTCACACACATTGCTTCGTGCTTTACGTTCAATGGTTCCATGCTTGGACCTAGCAAATAGTTAACCATTATTGTTCTTGCCTCTCTAGGCTTCATTGCACTAGCCAGGTTGGCCAGAGCATCGGCGTAGCTATTGTCATCTCGGCTTACCTGTTGTAGTCGGCAATTTTGAAATAAGGCTACCAGTCTGCCCACTTCCTTTGCATAGGCTGACATTCTTTCATCTCGGGCTGCATATTCGCCTTTTGCCTGGTTGACTATGAGTTGGGAGTCATAGAAGACTATTACCTCGTCGGCTTCCATAGTTGCTGCCAGCTTTAACCCTGCGATCAGTGCTTCGTATTCTGCCTTATTGTTTGAGGCTTTAAACCCCAAACGGATGGATTGTTCCAGTATCTTTCCATCTGGCGACACTAATACTACTCCTGCCCCTGCTCCTGGTCGGTTTGAACTCCCATCAACAAATAATCGAAGGAGTCACCGATGTAAATACTGCAGGGCTTGTGTTTCTCTTTGTCCCTTTGTTCTGTTATCCCCTGTTGGGTTCTTTCTTGCATCTTTGGTCGTTGCATACCTCGGCTCAACGGAGCCCGATGTATGGCAGCCTCTGGTGTGAATTCGGCCACAAAGTCAGCTAAGACTTAGCCTTTGATTGTTGTCCTGGGTCTGAATTCCAGGTCATATTGGCCCAAGGCCACTGCCCATCTGGCTATTCTGCCTGTTAGATCTCCCTGCTGCAACAGTGACCTTAGAGGATGTTCTGCTAACACCACGATTTTGTGGGCTTGAAAGTAATGATTCAGCTTCTTGGAAGCCATTATTAAAGCTAGTGTTAGCTTCTCCAAGGGTAAGTACCTGGTCTCTGTATCTGCCAGGGTTTTACTCACGTAGTAGACTGCCCTTTGCTCTCCTTTTTCTTCTCTAGCTACTACTGCACTCACTGCATGCTCCGAAACTGCCAAGTATAAGAACAGCTCCTCTCTAGGTACTGGGTTTGAGAGAACTGGAGCTGTGGTCAAATACCTCTTCAAGTCGGCCAAGGCGACTCCGCACTCCTCAGTCCATAAGAAGTCTGTGGCTTTCTTTACTAAGCTGAAGAAAGGCTTGCACTTGTCTGAGCATCTGCTTATGAACTTATTCAAGGCTGCAGCCGTTCCAGTCAACATCTGCACTTGTTTTGCCGACGTCGGGCTCTTCAGCTCTAAGATGGCCTTGATCTGATCTGGGCTAGCCTCAATGCCCCTTCTGGTCACCAAGTATCCCAAGAATTTGCCAGATCCAACTCCAAATGCACACTTCGATGCATTGAGTCGAGCCTATATGTTTTAAGGATGTCAAAGACTGCCTTTAAGTCTTCCAGATGATCCTTAGGTTCGCTGGTCTTCACGACCATGTCGTCGATGTATACCTCTACTGTTCGGCCAATTAGGTGTCTGAATATCTTGGTTACCAATCTTTGGTAAGTTGCTCTTGTATTTTTCAACCCAAAAGGCATCACTCTGTAGCAATATAGCCCTTTTGGGGTGATAAACGCAGTTTTCTTCGTATCTGGGGGGTACATGGCTATCTGATGGTACCCCTTGTAGGCATCCAAGAAGCTCATCCTTCTATGCCCCGAAGTGGCATCCACCAACTGGTCAATCTTGGGTAATGGGAAACTGTCTTTGGGACAAGCCTTGTTTAGGCTGGTAAAGTCCACGCAGACCCTCCATTTACCATTCTTTTTCTTTACCACCACTGTATTTGATAGCCATGTCGGGTAATTTACCTCTCGAATGGCTCTGGCCTCCAGAAGTCTGTCTACTTCCTCTTCCACTGCCTCAACATGCATCAACGTCGGCTTTCTTACTCGTTGGATTACAGGTTTGGCCGACCTGTCTACGTTCAGTTTATGGCAAGTGACCTCGGGGTCAATGCCAGGCATCTCGTAGGGCGTCCTGGCAAACACCTCAATGTTTGCTCTCAAGAACGCCTCTAGTTCTTTTTCCTTTTCCTCAGCTAGGCCCGAGCCGAGAAGGAAGAAGCATTCTTCATCCCCTTGCTGGACAAGGATTTTCTTCAAGGCTTCTTCACTCTTTTCGGTTGGCTCTTTGCCGACATTCTCTAGGACTTCCACGTCCTCGTCTTCAATCTCTGCTGTTTCTGGTTCTCGTATGCTGCAGGTGGATTTCATTGCTGCCATGGAGCAGTTCTTTGCCTGCAGCTGATCCCTCTAACCTCCTCTATCCCATGCTTTGTTGGGAACCGCAATAGCTGATGCAATGTTGAGGGAACTACCCCCATTGCATGCAGCCATGACCTTTCCAAGATAGCATTGTAAGGGGAGGGTGTGTCGATTATGGTGAACTCTATTTTTATCTTTTTGGTGCCAGCCTGCACTTCCAAACTTGCTGCTCCCAGTGGCCACGTCGGTGTTCCATTGAACCCAACCATTGGGTCATTGGACTGCTCCATATCGTCTGGGTGAAGGCCAAGCTCCTTGTAACACCTGACATACATGATGTCACAAGAGCTGCCTTGGTCAATTAAGATGCACTTCACTTGGCACTCCCCAACCTAGAGGGATACTACCAAGGCATCGTTATGTAGATGTTGTACCATCTCCAGGTCTTCTTCAGTAAAGGACACCACTGGTCCCTGACTCTGGTCTACCCTAAGTCTCTTCTTCCCGACCTGATACATATGTTGTAGGTGTTTTACCTTCTGGGTTTCCCCTCTGATCTCATTCTCATTCATCTTTGAGTGAACCATATTGATTACTCGAGGTCCGCCTGCCTGCGGTTGTGGTGCTGGTGAGGGTGGTGCTGTTGGTGCTTGGGGCAGTCTTGCATGTTCTTCCCTTGTCTTGGCCTCGTTTACCAGGTCCCTTAAATGGTCCTGTCTTACCAGGTCTTCCAGATGTGTCTTCAGGGCTCTGGACTTCTAGGTCAAATGTCCAGCTTCATTGTGGTAAGTACAGTGCTTATCAAGACTTTTTCCCATAAATTCTCCTGGTACCCTTGCTGGTGCTCTGTAATAGGGCTGGTTTCGGATTTTCTCCAAGACTTTGTAAATCGGGATTCGGAATACGGTTGTGACTGCCTGTGCAGCCCTTAGTCCTGTCTCTTGTTTGTTGTGTCCACCATCACCTCGGCCTCGCTTCGGCGAGCCGTTCTTCTTCTCTGGTTTCGGCGCCTTTGTCCCCAGCGTGTCCTCTTCGGCCTTGGCATACTTTTCTATCCTGGCCATAAGTTCCTCCATGCTTTTTGGCAATGTCTTTGCCAGTGATTTTCGAAGCAGGCAATCATCTTTCAGGCCATTTTTAAATGATGCAACAGCACCTCTTGGTTGTATTTTGGTATTCGGTTAAATACCTCATAATCCCTCTTGGCATAGGCTCTCAGGCTTTCGTCCTTGCCAATTTTCAGAGCCATCAGGGCGTCTACCCTCAATGGCTGTAGTTTGTTTATCACGAACCTGGCCACAAACATCTCGGTCAGGCCTTCCCAGGTTTTCACAGTTCCTTTCGGCAACTTGTGAAACTAGTCTGATGCGATTTCCCCGGAGGATGAGGGGAACACCTTGCAAAGCAACGGCTCGTTCCCAGTGTACAATGCCATCGAGTTTAGGTATAAACCGACGTGAAAGTTGGGGTCCGACTTACCGTCGTATATCTGTAACCTCGACATACTAAATCTTCTCGAGGCCTCAAATTTGTCCAACTCTACCGAGAATGGTGTTCTCGGCTTAACCGGGGAGGTTACCTTGGCATTTTGTTGTTTCCTCTTGAGGTAATCCCTCAAGTCCTCTTTGGTCCGCCCAGGAGCTCGGCTATCTCCGGATTTCAACCTCTTTGGTGCACTACTGCCTATGTCATTGTGAGTTCTCTTGGGCCTTTCTCCATTAGTTGCGTCGAAGCACAACTCCTGCGCTTGAACATGCCAATGTTGTTTGGGGTCGGCTTCCTTGGTGCGATGCGTCCTCCTCGATTCTTCTCTTCTTGACTCTCCTCGCCCGACCTCCCTTGAAGGCCAGTGAGAGTGTTTTTCAGTCCTGGTGTGCTGGGGGACTGTAGGACTGTTTTCTGCCCCTCCTTTTGGGCATCTTCCTTTGCCGCTAGAATCGACGTATCTTGTAGTGGGTATGGTGGCTGCATGACGTTATTCTGTATCATGAAATTGACCACTATTTGTAGGTCCGCCAATTTGTTCATCATGGCCTTTACCTCATTGTCCCTTCGTAGGCATCTTTCTTTCTATGCCTGGAGGTCGCCCTCGTTGTAATACCTGCTTCGGTCCGTTTTCTTTGGTACGTCGCCCTCTTGGCCGACGTCCTTTCCTTCGTGATTTTTATCGTGAGTCTCTTTGTTGTAGTTGTCTTCTTCGATGTCAAGGTCTACAGGTTTCCTACTCCCAGTAGGAGTGTCGTTCCCAACCTTCTCTTTCTGTCCGTCGTTGGCCATCTATTCTTCTTTCTTTCCCACAGACGACGCCAAATTGTGTGAGTAGATTTCTGACCACATTGCCAAATTAGCGTTCAATTGGAGAGCACTGGCAGAATAGATAATGTCTGAATGACCTGTCACAGAAAAGAAGAGATTCTGGCGGTGGTTTGTCTACCCGGGAGCACTCCGACGATCAAGTCAGTTATCTCTCAAAGATAGCAAAAATGCTTAACTCACTATTCAGAATACAAAAAGTGTACCTTAGACCCATGGGGGCACCTCCTTTTTATAGCCAATACAATCCTAGTCCCAATAGAAGCCTAGCTCTAGTGGACTTAGGTTTACTGCTAATCTTGGACTCCCAGTAGAATTGGGATAAACTCTCTAAGAGTTTTATCTTTATCCAAACTGAAGTCTTCTCTCATTTTAGGACTCTTGTCCCTTATCCGCTTATCCTGAATTCCGATATTCTCGCAGATAACCTCGGCCTAGCCGAGATCACCTCGGCGTCATGACCAAGACACGTGGCACCTCGGCTGACACTTCAGTGACACCTTGGACACGTGTTGTCACTCAAAAATTATGTCCCCACAGTTTGTAACCTTGCATTATTTAAATTATTTGACTATTTAGTGTTATTTTAATGTTGGTGGTATTGGATAGTTATGAAATTATGGTGGATGGTTTGGTTGGCGTTTTGTTAGTTTTTTTTATCCTTTATAATCTTTTGAGCATAATGATTTACTTAAACCTTATGGAGACGAGAACATTTAGATTTAGTTTCATCCTTAGGATTTGGATGATGGAATATTGATTGGGTTTAGTCCTAATTTAATATTTAATTGTCCAAATTTTGGGCGTGACAGTTTGGTATCAGAGCTCTAGGTTACCCTAGACTTGTGAGAGTTTAGGTGATCATCGGATTGTGAAAACACGGGTTAGCTAGTTTAGTTTGGTGGTTGAGTTTATTCTAAGTATTTATGAACGAATTCTTTTTGTGTGTTTAACTTGAAGGTGATGGCTGAAAGGTATCTTTAATTTTTTTTTAAGAACCCATTAGAGTACCTTTTGATACTGGCGTCCGTCATTGTTTCATATCTAGACAGTTTGTAGAAAGATAACACCTTGTAACTACCTCCTTGTCTAGACCTATTCATGTTGTGACCCTTTTAGAAGAGACAGTTACTCTTTATGAGATGTGTAAAGATTTTGAGATTGATTTTGCGGGCAGAGTCTTGTATGCGGATCTAATTGTGTTAGGGTTTGAGGGGTTTGTAATTATTTTGGGTATGGATTGGCTGCTAAAACACTTTGTGACTCTAGATTGTGCTGGAAGAACTGTGAATATAGATATTCCTGGTATGCCATAGCTTACCCACACTTATAGCAGTGGAGGAGAGTTCGTGATGACGAGTTTTCTGTGCTTGATAAAAATCCCTAAGCATGATATTAGTAAGGTAGATGTGGTACATGAGTTTGAGGATATATTTCAAGAGATACCTGGACCTCCACTTCGACGGGTAGTAGAATTTCGCATTGACCTAGTGCCAGAAACTGCATCGATTTCTAAAGCGGCATACAGAATGGCGCCTAAAGAGCTTGTGAAGATGAAGAAGAAGCTAGAAGAGATGCTTCAGAAAGGGTTCATACGTTCAAGTAACTCCCCGTGGGGAGCATTCGCGATCTTTGTCTCCAAGAAAGAAAACACTCTCCGCATGTGCATAAATTACAAAGAGTTGAACAAGGTGACCATCAAGAACATATATCCGCTCTCTAGAATTAATGATTTGTTTGATTAGTTAAAGGGGGCAGCTGTGTTCTCTCAGTTTGATCTCAGAATGGGTTACCATCAGATGGGTGTGTCAGAGGAAAGTATACCGCTTACTGCTTTTTGGACCCGGTATGGGTTATACGAATTTCCTGTAATGCCTTTTGGTTTGACAATGCTCTTACCTATTTCGTGGACTTCATGAACAGAATTTTTCAACCGTATCTAGATAAGTTTGTGATTATCTTCATAGATGATATCCTGGTGTATTCTAAGAATGAGGAAAAACACAGAGAACACTTGAAAGTTGTGTTGCAGACTTTGAGGTAACAGTAGTTATACGCTAAGTTCAGTAAGTTATACGCTAAGTTCAATAAATGTCATTTTTTTTAGAAAGAAGTTTGATTTTTGGGACGTGTTGTGTCCAATCAAGGGATAACGGTAGATCCTGAAAAAGTTGTTGCGATTAAATAATGGAAGCAACCCACGAACCCTTCAGAGGTGAGGATTTTTTTAGGACTAGCCGGTTATTACATAAGATTTATAGAGAAGTTTTCTACTATCACAGCACCCATTACCAAGTTTACTTGCAAGAATGTGAAGTTCGTATGGACAGATGATTGTGAGAGAGCTTTTTAGGAGTTAAAGCAGCGTTTGACTACAGCACCAGTGTTAACTATACCAGTAGAAGGGGAAAAGCTAGTAGTGTTTACTGATGCGAGTGGAACTGGGTTCGGATATGTGTTGATGTAGCATCAGAAGGTTGTATCTTATGCTTCTTGACAGTTAAAATCTCATGAGAGACAATACCCTACTCATGACTTAGAACTAGCAGCAGTTGTTTTTGCGTTGAAAATGTGGCGACACTACTTGTTTGGGGAGCGCTTTGAGTTATACACAGATCACGCTTTGACTTATACACAGATCACAAAAACCTCAAATATCTTTTTTTCTCAAAAAGAGTTGAACATGAGGCAACAAAGGTGGGTTGAATTTGTCAGTAGTTATGATTTCGAGATTTTTTACCACCCAGGGAAAGGAAATGTGGTCACAGATACACTTAGTCGACAACATGGGATTATAGCTTCTTTGATGATTTAGGAATGGAAGTCCTTAGAGTTAATTTCAATGCACGATGTTCAACCAATAGAGAGTGTCGAGAGGGCATACATTGGTAGTTTGACCGTGCAGCCGACGTTACTAGGTAAAGTTCGTCAGATGCAGAATTTAGATGGGTTTCTCATCAGCAAGCTTGATGACCTTGTAGTGGATTTGATTGATGATTGTCTTAATGATTGGTCTGCAGACTTAGATGGGGGATTATGATTCAGGGGCATGTTGTGTGTACCTAACATTATTGAATTAAGGAAAGAGATTATGGATGATGGCCATAGGTCCCGATATAACATTCACCTTGGTGGAACTAAGATGTATCATGACTTGAAGAGGACATTTTGGTGGGAAGGTATGAAGAAGGACATATGAGAGTATTTTCTCGATGTTGTGTGTGTCAACAGGTTAAGGCAGAACACCAACGACCGTTTGGACTTTTGCAGCCTCTCGAGATCCCTACTTGGAAATAGGGTACATCTCTATGGACTTCGTGGATGGATTGTCACATTCTAAGCGAGACAATGACTCTATTTGGGTGATAGTGGATCGACTCACCAAGTTTGCTCATTTTATTCCTATTAGTGTTCACTGAACTACAGATAAACTAGCTCGACTGTATATTCGGGAGATAATGCGACTTCATGGCGCACCAGTTTCTATAGTTTTGGATCGTGATCCGTTGTTTGTGGCAAAGTTTTGGGAGAGTTTTCAGCATGCTTTGGGTGCTAGATTAGACCTAAGCACGGCTTATCATCCTCAGACAGATGGGCAAACTGAGCGGGTAAATCAGATCTTGGAAGATATGTTGAGAGCTTGGGTTTTCGATCTTGGTGGTAGTTGGGAAGAATACTTGCCATTGGTGGAGTTTGCTTATAACAATAGCTATCACTCCAGTATCAGGATAGCACCTTTTGAGGCTTTGTATGGAAGGCCATGTCGATCACTTGCTTGTTGGATGGAGGTAAGAGATACGTCCTTGTTAGGGCCAGAGTTGGTGAGAGAGACCACAGAGAAGGTGAACATTTTTTGGAACGTATTAAGACTTCACAAAGTCGTCAGAAGAGTTACATTGATAGAAAACATAAGGGAGTTGAGTTGAATGTTGGAGATTTTGTGTTTTTGAAGGTTTCGCCGATGAAGGGTATCATGCAGTTCGGAAAGAAGGGAAAGTTGATACCTAGATTTGTGGGACCATACAAGATCACTGAAAGGATTGGTAATATGGCTTACAAATTAGCTCTACCACCTGCTTTAGTTATGATTCACAATGTGTTTCATGTATCTTTATTGCAGAAGTGTGTGCAAGACCCTTCCCAAGTAGTATCACCAGAAGTGTTGGAGATTAATGATGATCTAACGTATGTGGTGCGACCGGTTACTATTCTAGACCGAGATGTAAAGCAATTGTTGCGCAAGAAAGTGAACTTGGTTAAAGTGCAATGGAGCGAGGATGAGAACGATATCACTTGGGAGTTAGAAGAGAAAGTTCGACGTATGCACCCGGAACTTTTTGTTTACTACTCTATCCTATCGAATCTTGGGACGAGATTCTTTTGAGGTGTGTATATTGTAGCAACCCTAATTTTCCGTAAGTCATTATTTATTATTATTATGATTATTATTTACTTTATTTTATTTTTGGCTTTATTAATTTTGTGGTTACATGAGAATTTAATGTGATATTTAATTAATTTAATGTGTTAGTTAATTATATATAATTAATCTGAATATTTTTATTTATATATTTTGATATATATAAAAAAAAGAAATTATTTATATAAGATATTTATATTTATATATGTTGTATTTATATTGTATTTGTAAAATAAAATTTATTATTAATTAGGTTAAAAGCAAAGGTTGTTGTCACTAAGAAAAGAAAAAAAAGAAACGAAAAAAAGAGGGCTTTATGGTGTGCTGCGGCAAAAGAGAGAGATAGAGAGACTAGGTGATTTATCATTAAGGGATTAATCAAAGAGAAAGAGGCTAGGTGATTTATCATCAAGGGATTACTCAAAAAGAGAGCACCGAAGACGAGCCAGAAAGAAAGCGACGGGAGAGAGAAGAGGAAAAGAGAAAAAAATTAGGGTTTTGTTTTGGTGCCTTTATTAATTCTCTAAGTGATTCTTTAATTTTCAAAAAAATATTATGAGTATAAAACCCACTTCTCTTGATTTATGTTTAATTCGTTATTTTTATTTATTTGATATTGGTTTGATTTTGTATTTGTACGTAGATGGTGAATTGATTTCATTATTTGGTTAGATGTGTATGTAAGGTTTAAGATTTTTATATGTATTTATTTTATGATTATAATCACACTCATTGATATATGAAATTAAAATAAATTAGGAATCCATAGATAAATTCCTTACACTCAACCATGACTTCATTGATTGTTGTTTTATTTGAGTGTTAGTGAGAAAGAGTGTAAAAAAAAGTGAGGATTATGAGATTTATTTGAATGCCTTAGGCTTGGTATTGTTGTGTTTTATTCTCATGAGTGAGATATTTAGTATATGTATATTGTTGCCTCGTTCTCAGGAGTAGACGAGTGTTTTGATTTACGTATATACGTATATGCTAACCATCCGGAAAATCTGGGTCAAACTTGGGACGATATCCCCGTTGCAAATTTGGCTTCGGAGCGGTGTTAGGTATACGGGAGGCACATGGGATATATGTGTAGGCCGGAGTGAAGGGCCGAAGTGGTGGAGTTAAGGTACAAAGAATTAAATATGAATTTATATGTATAGTTTGAATTGTATTGATTTATACATCTGCAAACAAATAATAATCAACCTAAATAAATTACAAAATTTGGGTAGAGGCATGTGTACGTAATTCTAAACAATTTTTATATTTTAATTTTGTACTAAAAAGATCAATTAGAACTTGTAATCGGATGATCTTGGTTATAGTAGTTTTTATTCATTTTAGCAATGCAGATTTTAGAGACCGTTTTAACTCATGAAACGAGCTCATTTTTATTGATTTCACGTAAATTGAAGTAAAACATTATTCTAAACACTTTTCGTGTTTTGAACTTTTCCGAAAAAAATTATCTTAGAGCAGTTTCTTTTCATTTTCAGTTCCAGATTTTTTTTTTCTCGGTCGACTTTCGTTTAGGTTCTTCTATTAATTTTTTCTCTCAACCTATTCAGTTTCTACTAAATTCGTCCGCACAGCCTTTTAGAAAATTTGATTTTGTACAACTTTTGTTCTTTGAGTTTTGGTTAATTCGAATGATTTAAGTAAGAAACAATGAGAGGGTAATTTGTGAACAAATTGGGCCGAGCTAGGAAAAGTCTTCTTTGGAAGTTAAGCTACGCAATGGGCCGAGATAAGAGCTGATGTAGCTCGGTCTTGGGCTAAGAAGACACTAGGTTGGCCAGAGATGGGTTACTAGGGCCTGGATCTAACTATCTGAAGGTAGTCTTTTATCGGACCGAGATGTTGTCAATGGAGAGGCCCGAGCTATGTGTAGCTCGACAGGGTGCAATTCGGTAAATCGAATTCCGGTCACACGGCCCAAACGACAGGGGACCAAGATAAGGCAGCTCGGTCAGGAATGTATAGCCGAACATAAGGGAGTGGCCATCTCACTTGGCTTGCAGTGATGAAGGTGTTCTAAGGATAAGCATTATCTTTAGGCATGAGACTCCTAGGAGGACTCTACTAAGGAGAGTTAGAGTCCTACTGGGATTGTGCAAACCATCTCACTTAGTTGGTAGTGAGTAAAGTGTTATCAGGATAGACACTCTTCATTGGGAGTGTGATTCCTAGGAGGACTCTTATAAGGAGAGTTGAAATCCTACTAAGATTGTGTCAGGCAGAATCTATAAAAGCTCATAGCATGACCTATGTACAGGTATCACAATTCTTACTCTAGAATACACAGAGCTTATTGTCTATTGTCTAGTTGCTGACTTAGGCATCGGAGGGGTTTGCGGCACACACCCACCGGTTAGCTCACGTTTGTGTTTTCAGGTGGCAAAGCAACGTTGTTTGGAGGAGTGCAAACTTGATCAACAAGATTTTACGAGAAGATTATTTCACGCTCGTACAATTGGCGCCATCTGTGGGAAAAACAATCACAAAGAACAAACCTCTTGATAGAGTTTTCCTTCAACTGATTTCAATGGCACACAATGAAGATTTGCCGCAATCTGCTATTGATGGGTAAACCTCGGAGGGGGGCGGGAGACCCGAAGGCTTACTTTCTATCCCACCCATGGCAAAGTTAGATTCCCAGTGACGGAACCCCCGGAGGAATACACGAGAAAGATGGGGCTCCAGTCCTCGTCGCTCTCAAAGTCCTGAAAAGTAGAGGCGGAGATTGGATCCTCAGGTTCTGGAGGATCGCATGAGGGAGCAAGACGAATTGATTCGGAGGATAGCGACAGACATAGAGACAATGAAGCGCCAGATAAAGGAAAAAGAGGTGGCAAAAGAAGAGGTGAGCAAGAGCAGGGCGCACTCTTGCCACTCAGAAGATCGTGACAAGCAAGTCACACCATCTCAGACGGAAAGTAGAAGCCTAAGGATAGGTGGTACATAATCACAAACCTCTAGGACTCGTTACTCAAGGTCTGAGAGAACGAGGAGTGAGAGGTCGTATACTGAGAGAAACAGTTATCGGCCCTCGCACACGCACCAAATGATATCTAGGCACACAGAGTTTCTTAGGTCGGTAGACCTGCGTACAGTGCTAAAGGAGAGGGCCCGATGGAAGGAGGACACCCAAGCTCGCGACCTTCGTAGAGTTTCAGCTCTACAACGATTGGCTCCTAGGACACATGGAAGTGTCGACGTGGGGATGCCAATACCACGCCTTGATTACGAACTAGCAGATAAAGTGTTAGCAAGGTTGCAGAGCTCACCGTTTGTTCCGTCAATTGAGAATGCACCATTATCCTTAAGCTTTCACCAGCCCAAATTCACTACTTATGAGGGGAAGTCAGACCCCTACATGCACTTGAACCACTTTCGCCATGTTATGGCCGTGTATCGGCGAAACAAGGCTCTAATGTGTATCCTGTTTCCTTCCAGCCTTGGTGACCTGGGTTTAACATGGTTTGAAAGGTTGCCAGAAAGTAGCATAACTTCATAGATGCAACTAGCGGAGGCATTTGTGACCAGATTCAGAATGAATACCAAGACGCCAGTGGAGATTGACCAGCTTCTCTCCATAGACATGGGCGAGAAGGAAACATTAAGGTCTTACAATAACCGGTATTAGGAGACTTTTAATTAGATTGGAGATTGCCCCACAAACTTAGTTTTTGCACAGTACCAACGAGGTTTGTTGACTAGCAATAAATTGAAGGATTCAATAACAATGATGCCGCCTCTTACTATGGAAGCCTTGATGGAGAGAGTGCACCAACACATCTTGGTAGAGGAAGATGGAATGCACACCAAGGTAAAGTCCGACACAATAGCGAGGTCGGACGAAACACCTTCAGCAAAAGTTAACACAGCCAACAAGAATGACCAAGCACGCAAAAAATCTTTGCCTAACTGGGGGCAAAGTGGGTTGGTAGGTTTGACCAACTATTTCTAAAAAATCTTTTCCCAACTGGGGGTAAAGTGGGTTGGCAGGTTTGACCAACTCTTTCTAACAAATCTTTGCCCGACTGGGGGGCAATAAAGAAGGTTGGCAGGTTTGACCGACACTTTTTTCTTCCTCTAGCCGATATAAGGATCTAGGCTCAGGAAGGTTGGTAGTGTAGACACCCTATTTTTGACCGACCTTAAGACTCAAATGTCATCGATTGAGCGCTCGGTGATTATGCATGTTTGTGCTTGTTTCGAGTTTTCGGAGTTTTCGGTTGAGTGCCTTGCCTCCGAGCCTCTGAACTCTTTGTGTTTTGGCTCAATTTGTGGACCAAGCCTTGTTTTCCTTCCTTGGAAGGAGTGGGAGGTCTGTAGACCACCTTTTTGTGGTCGTAAACCACTTTTCTCGCTTGGAGACTAGTTTCCGATTTTCGGAGCTTTCGACCGCGCGTCTTGTCTCGGGACCGCTTAGTGTTCTCTGTTTGGCTTGGCTTTTGAACCATGCTTTGTTGCCTCTATCTAGAGGGACACTATGGTCTGGGAGACCACTTTTGGGGTCGTTGACCACTTTTGGTGCTCGTAGACTAGTTTTCGGGTCTCTCGACTGCGCGCCTTGCCTCCCGGACTCTTGTCTTGCATCTTTATTGGTTTGTTTTTGGTACAAACCTTGTTTTCCTTGTTTGGAAGGTGGTACAAGGGTGAGAGACCAATTCTTCCCCTTGGAGACCACTTTTCTTCCTGCCAGCCAGTTTTCTGGTCGGCCAACTGGTTTTCTTGGTCTTTGGGCCACCTTTTCTGGTCGGCCACCACACCACCACCTTGCTTTCATGTTGCAGACCATCTCCCCCCCATGGCTGACCACTTTCTTCCCTGGCCGACCACTTCCACTCGTCGGCTGACAGAGTGGTCGGAAGTTTTCCAACACATTTTTGGAGATATTTTTAGGCCAGCTGTTATAGCTGGAGAGCACAGAAGCCATCCTCCATACACGTGTATGGAGGGATGGCTTTAGGCCTAAAGCTTGTCCAACAAGCTTGTTGCATTTTTTTCTCTATATAAGGGAGCCTCCTCCCTCATGTCTTAGGTTTAGATTTTCTTGCTTGAGTGATACATATCATCTATATCTATACTTCTTCATTTCTCTCTTGTTTTGTGCTTGAAAGTGCATATTCTTCATACTGTTGCACACAAACACACACTCAAACACCATTATATTGTTGCTGAGGCACTTTGAGGTTGATTTTGGAGTTTTTGGAGAGGCTTGAGCTCAGAAAAGCTGTTGGAGTTGTAGCTTTGAAGTGGTTCTACAAGAGTGAGCTTCTAACCTTTAAAACCCTTGTTTTGGTTTAAGCTTTTGGACCTGTTTTCATGATTATTTTGGCTTGACTTCAAACTACAAAAAGTTCTGATTTTGCATGCTTAACATGTTTGTTTAAGGTCTCTTTTGTGTTGGGGGTAGTCTACCTCCTCTTAGGCCTTGTTTGGCTTTATTTTGTACCATCCTTTTAAGCTATTGGGATCACCTTGTTTTGGCCTTCTCACCACTGAAACTCAGAGGAATTTCAGTGGTGGAAATGGTGTTTTGAGGTCCCAAATAGGAGAGGGTCATCCCCTCTCCTCGTGTTTTGTATGCTTGCTTCATTTGCCTCATGTTTGAGCATGTTTGTTAAGCTTATGTTGGTTCATCTTAGCATGTATTTGGGGTTATTTTGACATGGCATACCACTGTTTTGATTTGGTTTTGTCATCCCTTGCATGCCTTATACACTTGTAGTGTAAATCTTGCAAACTAGCTTTGTGTGCTTCATGAAGTAGCATGTCTTTCTAGCTTGTTTTGAGTCCATCTCAGCATGTTCTTGGTGTTGTTTTACCATGATATACCTCTGTTAAGGTTTGGTTTGCCCTTGCATGCTCCATGCACTTGTAGTGCAATTCCATTAACTAGCCTAATGTGTACCATGCTTTAGACCATCATTCTAGCATGATTTTGGCTTAACTCTAAGGAGCTTTTGTCCATGTTTTAGCATGCTCTAGCTCTGATTTGTGTTGTTTTGGTCATGCATGCCATGCTTTGTATAGCTATAATGCATTCTAGCTTGTTAGCTTTGTGTATCAAGTCCACTAGCATGCATTGCTTGGGCTATTTACATGATTTGACATCATTTGTTATGTGATTTCAGTTCATGTTTCATGTTCATGCACTCACATTTGTCACTCTTTTCATGCTTTGGAGGGTTGGTCCTTTATGCCTAGGAATGAGTCATTGCGTATGCCTTCATGCCTAAGCTTGCGAGCTATCATTTCAGTGTGTTTTTGGGGTTATTTTGCCATGATATAACTCTGATTTTTGTTGGCGAAGCCATCTCATGCTTGGTCTTGGTAGGTATAGTGTAATCCTCCATTTTGGCCTTGCATATTTCATGCTTCATGCTTACCGTGCTAGCTTATTTTGGCTTTCTTCCATGCATGTTTTAGACTCATTTTGACATGCTCTAGGACTTTTTTGGGTTGCCTTTGCCATATGCTTCATGTATTGCATAGTTATAGTGCAAATGCCTTGCTAGTTTCAAGCTTTGGGCACCATAGCATGCTTCATTTGTATCATGTACATGATTTGGCATCATTTCATATGTTATTTTAGAGCATGTAGCATCGCTATGTTCCCACTTCTTTCATGCTTTGAATGCCTTTAAGTGTTATGCATTGTTGCCTTGTTTGTGGCCTAGCATGTATGTCATCTTGCCTAGGTCCTTGAGCCCTCATCTTAGCATGTTTTGGTCTTTGTTTAGACCTAATTAAGCTCTGTCCATGGTTGGTTCATGCATTTGTGCCATGTGTTGCATGTCCCTTTGTATAGTCCTCTTTGCTAGCCTTATGCGTTAAAGACCCTAGCATGCCATGCTTATGCTGTTTGAATGATTTGACATCATTTCTTGCTTAATTTCAAAGCTTATAGTGTTGTTACACTTCCACATTTGTCACTCTTTAAGCACTCTTGAGAGTTGTGCTCTTATGCCTAGTTGATGGGCCATTGCATTGAGCATGCTTGTCTTGATCTTCATGCCTTAGTTTCATCATTATGGCCACTGATTTGGGCATGGCTGAGGTCTGTCCACATTCGGTTTAAGTCCATTTAGCATGTTTATTTGTATGTTGCTTGCATGCTTATGTTACATTGCATTGAGTATGCCATGTTGTTCTTAGCATTTAGCATTGTGTATGCCATGTTGCTTGCATGCTTATGTTACATTGCATTGAGTATGCCATGTTGTTCGTTGCATGGAGTATGCCATGTTGTTCTTTGCATTATGTATGCCATGTCGTTGATTGCATTGTGTATGCCATGTTACATTGCATTGAGTATGCCATGTCATTCTTTGCATTGTGTATGCCATGTTGTTAATTACATTATGTTATCCATATTGTTACTTGCAGTGTTTGGAATAGGTGTTAGTCCAAACACGAGAAACGAGGGACGTTTCATATTTGAAGTGATGAAACGTGCCTCAATTCTCGGTCGCCGACGCTCTTGATCATACATGATAGAGTTCAAGGCATTTATGTGTTATGTGTGCATTCATTTCATATTGATTCATGCAATCTTGGCTTCTCGGCTATCATGCATTAAAATGCGCGATTGGTGGCCCGAGGGTCGAGAACCACACTCCCTTGAGCTTATGAAATGATAGGGAGGGTGGTTGCGCACACATATTTGCAAATACATTGCCATGCCCTTTCTTGCTCTCTGTTGCAGCAAACTGGAGAAGTGCAGCAAAAACTGGTCGGCCAACCAGGAAAACTAGCTGGCCGACCACTTTTTCTGGTCTGTAGCAAAGATAGGTGGTCGGCAGGTGGTTGGCAACTCCAGAAAGTGGTCGGCCATGTTCCTACAGGTTCCCATGGTGGAGTTGAAGCTTTGTGGAGCTTTGTGCAAGGTTCTGAGAATAGTTGCAAATAAAGGCAAGTTGGGGCATCGCGACGGATTTCCGAACGAAGCGACCGAGCATGCATGCACTCTTCTTCCCAAGGACCTCTCTTTACTGCTTTCCTTAGCAAGTTTATGCTTTGGTTCTGTACTTAAGTAGTTAATGCGTTTAGCTGCTTATTTGTGTTGTAATAACTAGTTAGTTAACTTGTTAGTTAATTAGCTTCGTGTTGTACTTAATTAGTTAACTTGTTAGTTAATTAGTTTTGTGATGTAATAATTAGTTTAATTAGCTTAGATTAGCTAGTTAGCTTCTTATTCGGACCCTCCGTCGAGAGGGCCAACTGTTGTCATAAGCATGCGTGTGTATGATGTATGTCTTCCAAGCTCCATTTCTTTCTCCCTTTTACTTACCTGCTTACGATGGTTAGTTTTAGGGCATGTTTCAATTAGCATCTTTATGCTTCGCATGCGTGCATCGATTCATCTGTATTGCATGCACCGGGCTCGGCGCATCATACTAACTGCATTGTATTTCAATACTTACTTGAATACGTGTTCAACAACATGTTATCAAATTGCATTTTATATACCATTGTAGAATAGCCGAACCTATTTTAGTTGCATTTTTGCATATGTTGCATTAGCCATCTTAACATGAACTAGGATCATACATAATTTCTAACTAGTTCTCTGTTTTGACTCGGAGTACACTGTGAGTGTTTACGCTTTAGCATACTGCATAAGATGTGTATGTTGCCATGTTAGCATGCTTGCCATGAGGCTAACTGCTTAACTGATATAACTGTATGAATGCTTGTGGGTGGAGGTTGGATTGCTTGAATTGGAACAATTCATTGAAATCCGCAACTTAGCCTACTTGCGAGTAGCAAACTTCAAACCGTTTTCAAACAAACGAACATGAAATGTTTTGTTCCAACTTAGGCGATCTAGTCTATACTTGTATATTGTGCGCATCACATAGTAATTCTAGGTTAATAACTGGAATAAGAACACATGCGTTTTCAAAAACAAAATATCATGTTAGTAAAGGCCGATCTTTGATCGGGAGAACGGGGGTGCTCATTGCATGACCTTCCCCTCTCGTACCCAAGTTCCCGAGTTCAGGCAACTTTGGTGATGACGGACACGTGGCCTTAGGCACGAGTCAGGGTTTCCTAATTCCCCCAAAACAAAATATTTAGGTGGCGACTCTGTATCTGGCAAAGTAACCCATGTTTGACACTTCTTTATTAAAATCGATTTTCCAAAACAATTTGCCGGATTTGGACTCTTTGGTGATTTATCGGTCTCACATTGCACATTGTGAGATTAGATTCAGAACCGTGACACGAGTCCGAACTGTAGTAGCTAAAGAACAAAGTGATTTGCGCCCTCGCGTGCGGAGAGTGGAGTTCTCGGGGCGGTCTACAAGTAGGTTTGACCAACACTTTTTCTTCCTCTAGCCGAGATAAGGATCTAAGCTTAGGGAGGTTGGCAGGTTTGACCAACACTTTTTTCTTCTTCTAGCTGAGATAAGGATCTAGGCTCAGGGAGGTTGGTAGGTTTGACCAACACTTTTTTTCTTCCTCTAGCCGAGATAAGGATCTAGGCTTAGGAAGGTTGACAGATTTGACCAACACTTTTCATTCTTCAGCTGAGATGAGGATCTAGGCTCAAGAAGGTTGGCAGGATTGACCAACACTTTTTCATTCTTCAACCGAGATGAGGATCTAGGCTTAAGAAGGTTGACAAGATTGACCAACACTTTGCAATCTGTAGCCGGATAAATATCTCGGCCAAACAAGAAAAGGCGGGCAGGAAATGGTACACTACAATAAAGGAAAAGCGCCATGACCGAGCAAAAAGTACAAAAGAAAAAAAAAAAATCATTGATTGAAAGGTGATTATAAGAGGTGGGCCATATAGCTCGGTTACACAGAAAGAACGCTTTCTCGTGCGATTGTGAACTAGAAGGATATAAATGTTAAAGGCAAAAGGCGGGGCTGTTCAAATTTTTTGGAGTACATGACGATTGTAACAAGAGAACGAGGATAATGGGGGTATGCCACGTATCCTAGGAATGACGTCGTTGAGCAACGGACAAGACTTATTGGGGTCGAACGAGTTGTGAAACCGAACAACTTTTCTAGCTCGGCAGAGTTGGGCTTTCTTAGCTCGGCTGGAGGAAAATAATCCCAAACATGCTACGCAGATGGAATTAAGGGACAATTGAGAGGGTAATTTGTGAACAAATTGGGCCAAGCTAGGAAAAGTCTTCTTTGAAAGTTAAGTCGCGCAATGGGCCGAGATAAGAGCTGATGTAGCTCGGTCTTGGGCTAAGAAGACACTAAGTTGGCCGGAGATGGGTTGCTAGGGCCTGGATCTAACTATCTGAAGGTAGTATCTTATCGGACCGAGATGTTGTTAATGGAGAGGGTCGAGCTATGTGTAGCTCGACAGGGTGCAATTCGGTAAATCGACTTCCAGTCACACGGCCCGAACGACAGGGGACCGAGATAAGGCAGCTCGGTCAGGAATGTATAGCCGAGCATAAGGGAGTGGCCATCTCACTTGGCTTACAGTGATGAGGGTGTTCTAAGGATAAGCATTATCCTTAGGCATGAGACTCTTAGGAGGACTCTGCTAAGGAAAGTTAGAGTTCTACTGGGATTGTGCAAACCATCTCACTTGGTTGGTAGTGAGTAGAGTGTTATCAGGATAGACACTCTTTATTGGGAGTGTGATTCCTAGGAGGACTCTTATAAGGAGAGTTGGAATCCTACTAGGATTGTGTCAGGCAGAATCTATAAAAGCTCATAGCAGGACATATATATTGGTATCACAATTCTTACTCTAGAATACACAGAGCTTATTGTCTATTGTCTAGTTATTGACTTAGGCATTGGAGGGGTTTCCGGCACACACCCGCCGGTTAGCTCACATTTGTGTTTTCAGGTGGCAAAGCAATGTTGTTTGGAGGAGTACAAACTCGATCAACAGGATTATAATAGAAGATTATTTCGCGCTCGTACAGGTCTTACTAACTTTTTATGCAAAGTTGACCCACCATATTTTTATTTTTTATTTTGTTTATTTTATACTTAATTTATATTTCATTGTGCATGGGTAAGAAACTAAATGCCACCGTATCTCGAGAAACTACCCATTTGTCTCAGTGCGGATGAAACTATTTGTTTTATCTTGTAACAATAATTAAATGTATGTTTGTTTATGTTTGGTGGACATGTGGGTGTCAAATCTTGTACTTATACTAGTATATTTGTATACTCACCCGTTTTGTCTTTTGGCAGCTCGGGTGCGTTCTGTTTGAGCGCAGCCGAGCTTCCTTTGCAGGATTAGTTGGGACTACGGTGGTGAAGAGAAATAACTATAGTTGTTGGACATGACGTTTGGACTTCTTTTGTTTTCTTGAGTTTAGGGTTGATATTAGTTTATGTATTTATTATTATTATTATTATTTTTATGACTTTAGTATTTTGATAATTTGGCATGGTTTGTAACCTTGCATTATTAAATTATTTTGACTATTTATTGCAATTTTAATGTTGGAGGTATTGGATAGTTATGAAATTATGGTGGATGGTTTGGTTGGCATTTTGTTAGTTTTTTTTTTATCACTTGTAATCTTTTGAGCATGGAGATTTATTTAAACTTTATGGAGACGAGAACATTTAGATTTTGTTTCATCCTTAATATTGATTGGGGTTTAGTCCTAATTTAATATTTAATTGTCTAAATTTTGGGGCATGACAAGTAAAGAGAAAAGAGAATTTTTTACTTTTTCGTATAGGTTGTTAGTTTTTTGGTTTTTTTAGTAATTTTTTGACTTTTTGGCTAAAATCACTACTTGCCAAACGAGAAATATTTTGAAAAGTCAAAAAATTACTAAAAAAAAACTAAAAAGTCTATACTATTCAAGGGTAGCTTGTGGGGGCAAAATTATTATTTTGCCCTTTGAATTTAACTACCAAAAAAGTCAAAAAGTTAAAAGTTAAAAAGTCAAAAGGATAAAATTGTCATTTTGATTTTACTACAATATTTTATTACACATATTTTCGTAAAAAGTCAAAAATTTATCACATACGTACATTTTTTTCTCTACTTTTTTAACTAAAAAGTCAAAAAGTACACTTATATAGCACATTCCAAACAAGTACTCAGATTTTAAACTTATAATCCATATCTATTTAGTGTCTTTTTAGATGTGTAATGACTCATTTACCCACTATATTTGAGTGTCACATTTGAAAAAAGTACACTAAAGAGTGTTTTAGTGTCACATCATACCCGTTACATTAAAATGTCACATTTAGAAAAAGTACATTAATATTGTGTTTGGTTGGAGGATTTGGGGAGAAATTTAGAAAATGAAAAAGAAAAGGTGTGTGAAACTAGTGAAATTTAGGTATATTTTATTCACATTTTACCTACATTTTTCATTTCTTTTTTCAAATCTTTACTCAAATCTCCCAACCAAACACAGTATAAAGAGTTTTTAATTTTTTAGAGTGTCACATCATCCATACTACGTTGGACTGTCACATGTCACGTTTTGGAAAACACTAAAGAATTTTTAATTTTTTTTAGAGTGTCATATCATATCCGCTACGTTGTCACGTTTGAGAAAAATATATTAAGAAGTTTTTTATTTTTTTAAAGTGTCACATCATATCCGTCACATTGTTACATTAGAGAAAAGTACACTAAAGAATTTTTTTTAATTTTTTAATTTTTTTGGAGTAAAAGTCTTGGCGTGTCACATCATAACAGCCGCGTTGTCACATTTAGAAAAAGTACATTAAGGAATTTTTAATTTTTTTGGAATGTCACGTTGCTGGAGTGTCACATTAATATTTACCACATTAGAGTATTACATCACATTAATAAAAGGGTATAGTTCTCCACCAAAACACTACCAAAATAAAAAATAGAATCACACGGAAAGAAACTCTCCATTTGGGAAGTGCCAGATTAATATACTTTTTGACTTTTTAGGAAAAAAATATGAAATATGGGTTGGGTTTGAAGTAATGTGGTAGAGAGGTGATGTAACTTAAATAAGATAATTGTGACCTAAATAGGATAATGTGCTAAAATAGCATGTACTATTTTAGCATATGCCAAACAACCACTTAACAGATCAATATAAAAAACTTGAGACTAATTGGAGTACTTATTTGTGAGATGTGATTTATTGGTAAATATCCTTAAAAAATATAATATTTGTGAATTTTTTAAAAAAAATTCACTAAATACCAAAAATATAAAAAAAAAATACTAAAATTTAGTACAATTTTCATATTTTTGTGTATTTATTAATTTAAAAATTTTTTTTTTTACAAATATTTTACTATTTAGATATATCTAAGTAAGGTGCATCTAAGAAAGTAAAAAAAAAATTACTTAAAATTTTTAAAATATTGATTAAAAACAAAAAAAAAAAAAATGAAAAAAAAAACTCAATTTTAAAAAAAACTGAATTCATAAAACTAAAACCAAACACACTGATTATTATTTTGGACAAAAATCCAATCTATCAAAAACAAAAACAAAAACAAAAAAATCACAAAATAGTCTAAAAAATTATGGCAGCTTAATTTAGCTTCATTTTTTTTCTTTTTTTTTTTTGTGACTGTTTTGCTCTGGTTAAAAAAATTATATTTGAGATAATTTTTTACTCTTTTTTTTGTAATTAATTTGTTGATTATGAGAAAAAAAAAATAATTATAATTTAGATGTGACATTTTATTTTATTAATTATTTTTATTTATTTTGTCTTTTTTTGTTTAAAACTAATTTAGTCAAAATAACCCATGAATTCTATTCTACTAGTAACAATGAATTGGTTTTTAGAATTTGAGATATTTTTTACTAATAATATTAAAATTTGTCTCTTATATTTTTTTAGATTTGAAATCTCAAAAACTTGTCATGTTTGGTTTAATTTTCATAAACTTATTTTAGAATTTTTTTTTAAAAAATTAAAAGTTAATTTGGAAAAATAAATAAAACAATTAAAAACACATATCATTTTTACATAATTTATCTTTTGGTAGGTCAAAAATAATTTTTAAAAAATTTAATTTTTTAGTATTTATTTTTATTAAATTAGTTTCTATTTTTTCAATCTCACAAACAAACCAAACAAGATATTTGAAATTTTTTTAAAGTGTCCTTAAAATTATTTTTAAAAAAAGACTTGTACCAATGCATTTTCTCTTAAGTTTTTAAAAAATTTGTCATATTTAAACCCTTAAATAAAATGAATTATAACAATCGAATATATTTATTTTATTTTATTAAATATAAGTGATTTGGATTTTGAAGTGCTATAAATTGAGTTTATTATCCCTCCTCACTCCCCTTTCCCCTCACTTCCCTAGTTTTTACTTGGGTATGGCTTCTGTCCAGTCCGGGATCGGACTGGACCGTGCTATTGGACCTATGGGGGCCCACCACGAGTCCCGTTTTGATAATCTGAACCGTTCAATGTGTAAAACTCGTCGATTACTATATACCTATAAAAAATCACTTTGATCGGATATCGATAGCTATATGATCAAATCAGTTTCGTATTAAAAAAAAATGGACGGTGAACAAATTAACGGTTGACAAAAAAAATGATTTGATCACATAGCTATCGATATCTAATCAATGTGATTTTGTGCAAATATATAGTACTCGACGAGTTCTACACATTGAACGGTTCAGATTATCAAAACGGGACCCGTGGTGGGCCCCCACGGGCCCAACAGCACGGTCCAGTCCGATCCCGGACTGGACAGAAGCCATACCCTTTTTACTTCCCCCTGTCTCCCATCACACCTTTCATTGACCCTTCCTGATTTCCCTAGCCAACTTCCAATCCCTTGTCACATTCAGTTGCTATTACTGGCTTGTATGCTTGTAACTCTCTTTATATCTCACTATGCTCGAGGCTCTCTCCTTCCAACTTCCAACCCCTTCTCACATTCAGTTGCTATTGCTGGCTTGCAACCTTCTTTATATCTCACTTTGCTCTTGGCTCTCTCTTTCTTTTATGCTTGCAACTAGCTAGATAGGAAAGAGAAGGGAAGCTGAGGGGGTAGAAGAGGGTAAGGGTTTGAGAAAGAAGGAAAAGTAAACAGAAGGGATTGTGGAGAGGAGGTAACAATAGGAATGGTATTAGTGATGAAGATGGCACACGTTGAGTGTAAAATTAGAATTAATTATGGTATTTAAAAAAAATAAAATAAAATTTAGGCCTGGTTTAGAATCCAGTGAAAAATGTCATTTAATTTTTTTTTTTAATCTTTGATGCTTGTTTCTAAACTCGTGTCAATTGTTTTATTTTTTTTTAAGTTCGTCTACAAGAGAAGAATTTTAAAAGTAAAAAAATATATATATATATAAACAAAATTTTTAAAAATAAAAAGTTAATTGTTATTTTATTTTATTTTTGTTTTTAGTAGATTTTTAAAAAAAATTAATTTGTAGTCAAGTAAAATTAAGTAAATTTTTTAAAAAAATTACTAAAAACGAAAAAAAAAAAAAAAACTAAAAAAACAGAAATTGTAGAAGCTGCGTGCGTCCAATAATATATTTGGTATGCTTCTAGAAGAGGCCGAAATTCAATTTAATTTTAATAAGCATAATATGCCAAAAATGGACATCAATTTTACTGTTTTAGCCTCAGCCACTGAACATGTCTAAAAGGCCAAAAGTGTCTGCCCGTATCATTTCCGTTCAAATGTCCCCAATTTTAAAAACAGAGTAAAGACACACATCCCCCTCCCTCTCTCTCTCTCTCTCTCTTCAAACTCTCATCTTCTCTCTCTATCTCCACTCCACCACCACAGACTATACTCTATACTACATACAGAGAAACTCTTCACTTTCCTCACTATCCCACTTCTCTCTCTCTCTCTCTCTCTCTCTCTCTCTCTCTCTCTCAAAAAAAAAAAAAACCATGTTTGAAGACTCTGTATCTTCCATTCCTGCAATCTGGTCCTCCATTAACAGCTGGTTCACCCCCCCTGTCTTCTTATCCTCCTCAATGTCATGATTGGAATCATTTACTTAACTTCAAAAGCTAACCAACAACACCACCACCAAAATCAAACCCAACACGACGATCAACAAACCCATCAACACCAACAAATCAGACTCGAAAGATCGCCCTCTGTCCTTCAACGCCTCAGGTCCATCAACCTCTACAGTTACAGATCCCGAGAACCCAACCCATCTCCACCCATCACCACCCATTTCGACCCAACCCCAGATTCAAATACCCATTACGATCCTCAACAAACCCATCAATCTCAAACCCCGGAAACAGAGACCCAGAACGATTTTCAACAAACCCATTTCGAACAAGAAGAAGAGGAGGCACCGAGTCTAGATGAGGTGTACAGTATGCTTAAGGGCCATCACGTTATCAGAACGAAGTCTGACACCAAACCCACCGCCGGAGAGATGCCGGAGAAGCTGCCGGCGAAGATGAAGAAGTCGGCGAGTGCGAAGTCGGTGTTCCCGCACTTCGAGGAGGAGGATATTGTGGAGGCTCGCCGTCCGGCGACTGTGAGGGAAGGGAAAGCTAGAGCGACGGAGGTGGACGAGGAGGTCGATGCGAAGGCTGATGATTTCATCAATTCTTTCAAGAACCAGTTGAAGTTGCAGAAGCTGGAGTCCATTAAAAGGAACAACAAGGAATGATCAGTAGAGGGGTGTAAAGTAAGTAATCTTGATTTCCTGGGGCTGTTTTCGAATTTTTGTTAATTTGGGGGTTGCTTTTTTGTTTTTTGATAGTACGGGTTAAAAGGTTGGATTGGCTATAGATCTACATGTGCTGCTGCTTATGATGTTGATGTAATTTTACCGTGAAATGTCAAGTATGCCCGTTGATATTCGCAATGAATATTAGGTGTGGATTGTGAATAAATTATTTTTATAATTTTTATTAAAAAAAATATGATAATTTATAATAATTTTTTAATTAAAATTAAAAGTTATTAAAAGAGTCTTAATTTGGAAAGGTCATTTTGGTCGTATGAAAACTCCCAATGAATTTTACATTTTTTTTCATAAAATTTTCATCATTCCTCTCAACATAGTGTTTATAGTACTCAATGAAAATTTTATGAGAAAAGTAGAAGTTATTTGATATTTTTCCGTATTATTTCTAGTTCTTGTGTTGATTTTTTTTTAAAATTTTTTTTTAATATTTTTGCTAATTTTTCTGATGGGGAGCATAATATTAGAGTGTATTTGGAATAATTTAAATAAATATATTTTTTAATTTTTTTATAAAAAATAAAAAAAATAAAGAGATTGTATGATTTAAAAAAAATAAAAAGATAACAAAAAAATACTAATCTAAGAAATGTCAAACAATATATTCAATAGAAATTAAATATATGATGGGGATTGATGTGGTGTACTGTGGACTATCTTGCCAAATAAGGTTTGCGAGTGTTTCGGTTTGATAGGTGTCGACGAAAAATCAATCTTTTGGTTTTGTTGATGGAGGAACCGAAACTGATGGCATGTTACAATTTAATTTTTGTCAGATTTTCAATTAAGTGAAAAAGGGGGATTCGTAAAAAAATTTGAAGGAATTTTATAAAAACATAATATCAAAAATAAGTCTTCGTTTGGAAAGATGTGGGTGGATTAGAATTAAAATAGTTACAAAAATACAAAAATAAGTCTTTTAGTTCTAGATTAAAAAATATCACATTTAAATAATAATTATTTTATTTTTTAAAAAAAAATTAGAAAGTTTATGAGATTTTTTAATTTTTAATAAAATAGTCAAAAAATTAAAAAATCAATTCACATCTCAAACGAAAGAATGGACTGTTCTAGAAATGTTTTCCTCTAAAACCTATATTGTTAAACATGTAGTCTTCTAATAATAGTTAAAGAATCCAAATATAAAGCTATTAAGGTGTCGTTTGGTATTGGCTAATATAATCAACTTTTTTAGTTTGGTATTTTTTTAGTCTCATTTGGTTTTTGTTTTAAGATTTTTGTAACTTTTGTGAGAAAAAAAGTATAATAATTATAGATAAAAAATGATATTTTATCTTATTGACTTATATAAATTATTTTGTCTTTTTTGTACTTTTTTTAGTCCCAAATTGTTAGCTAAATGAGTACTAAATATAATATTTTGGTTAGTTTAATCATCAAAAATCAAAATTTCAATTGATCACAGGGGATTAACTTGATTTTATCGATTTTTCTTACTCTAACGTACACTTTTTTATATTATTTCTAAAGGTGCAAAGATACCCAAAGTTGCACTTTCATTGTAGTGTTGTTTATTCTCTAGTCATGTGGGAAGAGGAAGATTGGAGGAAACTAGTTGTAGATAGCTTATATTATATTAAAAAGCCTAGTGGTTGAGGGGCTTATTTTATGTGGTTTGGTGATCAACGTGACGTGTGTTCGTATTTTCGGCTATGCTTTAGGCGGGATTCCTGTTCATTAATCTTCGGTCATTTGTTCTCTTGTCATTGTGCTCTCGGCCTAACAATATCCAAGCTTGTTTTGAGAGAATGTCTACAGAGCCTTTTTATGTGGTCTCTTGTATTGACCAACCATTTAGGCTCTCCTATGGGTGGGTGCGGGTTGTTACCGTTACAGAATTTTTAATTCGTCATTCGTCTATCAAATTGGTGAATTGTAGAAAATCAATTCACATTCATTCGTCAATTTGGCCGATGTGGATTGAGCGGATTGGCAGATTGACGGATAGATGCAAATCAGTTTGGCGGTTTAAAATTTTATAAATTTTCAACATAATTCAACTTGTGCATTTTCTCAAAAAAATAAAAATATATATTACAGTCAATGACTTAAAAAAGTATTATAATCACTACATGTCTCATCCAAAGAAAGAAAGTTTGAAACTTTAAAATATTACAATCACTGCATGACTCATCTACATATTACAATCATAGCATGCCTCATTCACATAAAGTATTACAATATGTGGTTTTTAAAATATAAAAATAATTCAAACTACCAAAACCATGAACAGAGAAGTAGTAAAGATTGTGTCCCTTTGTATTGTTACATCTATATTTGTTTTTGAAAACAAAAACCAATCAGCATATATCATCTTTTTTATTTCTTATTTTTAGAGTTAAATTTAAAAACTAAAAAATATAAATAAATAATACATTTATTTTTTCAATAGAATATATTCAATATAATATTTGAACTTTTTTTCAATTGAAAACACAAATAAAATATCTAAACAAATTAAAAGTACAAAATTTTACAAATTACTAGGGATGCTCGCGGTTTGGAGGTTTGGCTGCTGCCAAAAGAACCTTAAATCCGCCATTCGTCCAAAACTAGGTGGATTGGAAAAAGTCAATTCACAACCGTCCGTTCGGCATCACGCATCCGTCCAAAATGCGGCGGATCGATTTGGTTCGATCAGTTTGAACAAATTGATATATCCACTGCTCACCTCTAGGCTCCTCCTTCTATCCCATTTCCAACGGGTGTGGACTCTTATGATTACGTCCCTGTTCTTCTTATTTCTTTTTTATCAAGGACAAAAAAAAAAAAAAACTTAGGGGTAGATTGTAGATTCATTGCTCTCTGCATTGATGGGTATTTAAGTAAATTTGGATTGGAATCGTAGGTGTGACAATTCACCTAAGGTGGTGTAGGTGGCTGGTGTTGCACATAAAGATTATGGATATTCCGTGAGTGTTTTTGCAATAATGACCAATTTAATAATGTGTGGATATGATCATGGGGTATGATGTAAGTAACTTGAAAAACAGTGGAGCTTTGCCATGGAAGGCTTAGGATTTGCTAATACGGGGGCATAGTGTGATATTTTTAAAGTCTCTGCTAACGACCACCCACCAAGAAAAAATATCAAAAAATTAGAATTTAATATTTTTTTTATATATTTAATACATTATATATATATATATATATATATATATCTGATTTATTTTTATGCAACTTTTGATTATTAGTGGGACATAGTTTGAAGGGTTGCCAGCTAATAACTACCCAATGTTATGGGAGGCCTTTATGATTAAAGGGTCAATTTGAGACCAAATGTTCCTGAAATAAGCCCTTTTTGAGGGCTTTTTTATTTTATATTTTATTATAGGGGTGACAACACAAGGACTGGTTTGGTCAATGGTCTCCACAAAAGGTTAAACAAAGAAATGACATTTTGCCAGCCAGGACTTGATGTGCTTATTTTTAACAAGCAAGAGTATTTCTCATCATTAACTACAGTTCATAATGTTTTCATTTGCTAAAGTTAATACAGTTAATTGTCTCTGTTTTTCTGGTACTAATGATTGATTTTTGGATGTGCTTAATATAGAGAAATCAATGAGTATATATACTCATTCTTGTCCCTCTCCTTTGGTATAATTTAGAACATTTTTAATTTTATAGTTTAGTACCGTTATTAAAATATTTACTAATTTTTTTGTTGTTGTAATTCAATAGTCATGTTATTAGGAATTGGTTTTGTTTTTCATGAACAAGACTGTCACTAACTGCTCATGAGTTGAAATTTCTTGTTGGATTGTGAATTGAAATTTGGTTAATTATAACTTGGTTTGCTACAATTTGTTCAATATTTATTTGGTATTATAGTTGTTTTTTTAAAATTTTTTTTTATTATACAATTTTTTTTTTTTTAAGCCTCTGAAAGAGGGAGTGAATATAATTCAATTATTGGTAACCTATTGATATATAATTTGGAGTCACTTTTAAGATAAGTTGCTCCAATTTTTTAATAATTTTAGAACAATGCTAAATACGTGGCAGTTGTTGATTGGGCAGTAGTGGGGCTTCATTAAAATGACTTTCAACCAGTAGTAGTGTTCACATGTGTCGGATGTAGACCGGAAGTTGGTTTAGCTTTCACTTTCCATATATTTTTATTATCAAAAAATATTATGGCATTGGGTACATATTCTTCTCCTGATCATTGGCTTCGTTTTGCAAGAAGGGTTGGTTGTGTTTGGGATTATTTTAATTACAAAAGGATAAAATTAATTTTTTAACTTAATAAGATAAAATATCACATTTAATTTATAATCATTATATTATTTTTTTCATAAAAAATTAAAAAAATTAAAAAATTCTTTTCAAACGAGACTTTTTAGCCCCAAGTTAAAATAGTAAAAAAGTCAAAAAGCTAATTCACTTTTCAGACGATCCTATTGTATTGCTTTCTTACCTGGAATTTGGTTTTTAAGAAAGAAAAATGCTTGGGACTCCTTTTTTTGGGATCTGACAATTCCCTTTGAATCTCAATTATTGATGTATGTATGGTATCCACTCATATATGTGTAGGGCTCACACCATCAATGGTTGAGATCTAAAAGAGGTTGTGGGGGTTCCAAAAAAAGGAATCTCAATCATTGTTGTTTAAAAAAATGGAATAAAGTTAAAAGTTAATTTTTTTTTAAATGTATAAAATAATAGAGAGGTGATATGACTAAAAATAAATTTAAAAATCAATTTTTGACTTTAACTAAGTTTCCAAATTAAGCCAAAAATGATAATTTTTTAGTGTTTTAGGTCTCGTTTCACTTTTTAGCCTAAAAGTAAAAAAAAAAATTACTAAAAAAATTAAAAAGTTAACAATCTATATTAAAAAGTTAAAGGTTTCATTTTCTCTTTACTTTTTGCACATCTTTTTATAAAAAAAATCAAAAAGTCATTTTAAATATACGAAATTTTTTTACATTATATTTTAACTAAAAAACAAAAAAATTAATAAAATACTTATTTCCAAACAAGGCCTTAATGAAATGGCCACTCTCTTACAATCATAAATAATAATTTTGTTCGTAATAATATATATATATATTTTTTGTTCGTAACGTGTTCAATGCATCCGTCCATTCTAATAATATATATATATATATATATAATCTATTGTTGCTCATTACAATCATAATATATAGAATGCATCCTACAATCATAAATGTGAGAATGGACGGATGGTAATGAATCAGTATCATTAAGCCCATTGTAGGATGCATTGACTCTATCATATGAAATTAAGCTGAACACGTTTGCTTGATTGACTTACGGTTTCGTTTGGCAATTCAGATGGGACTAAATAAATATAAAAAATAAAATAGGTTAAATAAAGTAATAATTCACATTTAAATTATAATTATTTTATTTTTTTATTATAAAAGGTTAAAAAAATCAAAAAAAAATTATCAAACGGACTTTTTAATTTTAAGTTAAAAAAAATTTCAACTCCAAAAAGTGAATTTTTTTTTACCAAACGGCAATTAAAGAGAAGTTAAACATTTTTTAAAGACTGATTTGACGGAAAAAACCTTATTACAAGATTATGCTGGTACAACTTACAAAGGACGCAAAAATCAATTTTCTAACTCGAATCCAATCCTCTAATTTTCTAACTCTGTGAATTTTATTACCTGAGGATAGAATAAAGTTTGAGAATATTGTGAAATTAATACCCATTAACAGAGCGAACTTAAGCAATTTTGGCACAAAATATGATTGCCAACAATCCGGTCATGTTTGTTTGGATAGATTGAATAAGAAGATTTTAATTTATCAAATTATTAATTTTGAGATATATAGTCTCTCCTCGACTATTTGGTTGAAAAGAATGTGTTTGTTTTATCATGAGATTAAATGTTTGAAAATAATTATTCTATTAAGGGTTTGGATTCCCTCTAACGAACATGAGGGTGCTGTTGGCCGTGGGGGCCCACCACGAATCCCGTTTTGATAATTTGAACTGCCAATGTATAAAACTTGTCGAGTACTATATACGTATAAAAATCACATTGATCGGATATTGATAGTTACGTGATCAAATTAGTTTTGTATATAAAAAAAATATATGGTGAAAAAATAAATGGTTGATAGAAATCTGATCCGATGAAATAGCTATCGATATCCGATCAACGTGATTTTTTACATGCATATAGTACTCGACGAGTTTTACACATTGAACAGTTCAGATTATCGAAATAAGACCCGTGGTGGGCACAAGTCTAACAACACCCTCCAGTCCGATCACAGACCGGAAGAAAACCAATCATTTTTATAATCTAATGTTTGATTGAAATATTATGAAGAATGATAGATACTTAATAGACTATTTTACCCTTTTTAATTGTTTACTTAGTAACAATACTAAATCTGTCTTTAATATTTTAATTATTTTTGGATAGATTAAATAAAAAAAATTATTTTATTTTATAAAAATGAAATAGAGTAATTTTTTTAATTAACTAAATTAAATAAATAAAACATCAATAAAGATTTATGCTATTTTTAAAATATTTATTTTAAAAATATTAAATATTAAATAATGAAATGAAATAAAATAAAATATCAATTAAATAAAAATATCAACAAAAACTTAAAATAAAACATCAATAAAAAAATCTATAAAATTTTATTTTAAAAATTAAGTAAATAAACATCAATAAAAATTAAATAAATTTATTTTATTTTGTTTTTTAATTGAGATTTTTATATTTTATTTTATTTTACTAAATACAATACATAATAAAATCAAATACTTTGAGGGTAAATGTGTCATTTTATAACTAATCTTATGGGATTCCAATCTCACAATTTCTATCTCACATCCCTTAGGGCACAATAGTCTAACATATATGAGTGTATTTGTTTGGACGGACTGGATAATGAGAGATTGAAATCTACCGGACTATTAGTCCTAAGATACATTGTCGCCAGACTATTTGGTTGGATTGGATTTGCATCCCATGTTTCTTTAGTCACGGGATTAGATGTCAGGAAATGATAATTTGGTTCGATAGAATATCAATCCAAGGTTTGTTTGGAATATTATGGAGAATGATAAATGCTCAAATGATTATTTTACCCTTTTCAATTATTTACTAAGTAATAACAATATTAAACATATCTTTAAAATTTTAATTGTTTTTAGCTAGATTAAATAAAAATTTATTTTATTTTATTATTTACACAATTAAATAAATTATTTTTAAAAAAATTAAATAAATAAAGTATCAATAAAAATATATGTTATTTTTTTAATCAAAATTTTAGATAAATTAATTTTAAAAAGTAATAATAATTAAATAATGAAATTAGATATAACATCTAGTAAAATTTAAATAATGAAATTAAATAAAATATAAACAAAATTTTAAAATAAAATATCAATAAAGTATCCATAAAAAATTATTTTCAAAAATTAAATAAATAAAACGTCAATAAAAATTAAATTAAATAATTTTATTTTTAAATTGAGACATTTAAATTTTACTAAATATAATATATAATTAAATAGTAGATTATCAAAATGGTCATTTCATCACCTAGTCCTATATCCTTCCATTTGTGTCCCACCCTCCATGGGATACAATAGCTTAGATGGATTATAAGTTCAGTGCAAAAATGTTGAACCAAACAACAGACTATTAGTCCGAGTGGACTATTAGTCCAATCCCATGACTCAATCCCTCAAAACAAACACCACCAAATATGAGATTAATTCGGTGGGACTCTTAATCCAACCTACAAATATTTAACCAAACAACGATTTCCATGATAGATTGGATATGTAATCCAATCTCCCTTTCAATCTTTCCAAACCAACACCACTCAATTTATTAGGATTTAAATAATATTATATAATATTTCGGGCCTATCTAATAATTTTTTAAAATGAAGGGGCAAGCTTAACAAGACTCCCTCTAATTTTACGTATTAATAAGGAGACCAATGACGTCCTTGTTGCAACGATTGCACCCTTCTTGTGGATATGATTGCTTCTCGTGAGAGATTGTTGTAATGTTTTCATATTGGTCAAAAAAAAAAAGTCTCAAAGATTGTGAACGTATGATATTGTGGGCCATTGCCTCTTAAAATTTTAAAAATGAGAGATCTCAGCTTTAAAATAGGTGTTATCAAGATGCAACTTACACTTAAGGATTGTTTGATATGATTTAAATAAATATATATTTTTAATTTTTTTTATAAAAAGATGTGTAAAAAAATAGAAAAGTGATATAACTCAAAAAAGATAAAAAAAATAAAAAAATATGCTACGGCTGGTCATGCCAAACAAGCTCTTATGTTGGGAGGAGTTATTATTAATTTTTCATTGGTCTGCCATCTTTTATCCAAAATTGGAGAAAGTCCACACATGGACTATTAAGATTCATCCCTCAAGAAACATAAAATTATACAATAGTTTCGAAATATTACGTGGTCATACTTTCCTATCAATTACCAAGAAACTCTATGTATGGTTGAACTTTCATAACTTATTTTATGAAATTTATTTGAAAAATTAGAAACCGGTTTAAAAAAAATAAACAGCAAAAAAATATATATTTTTAAAACTATTTCAATCCAAAAAGAAAATATAAAAATAATTTTTTATTTTATTTTTTTTGCTAAACTAATTTTAAAAACTCAATCAAATATGTTTCCCTTTCATCAGTATTTAGGAGGAAGCTCCATCTTTCCGTCCCTTATGTGCTAAACCAAATATTCATGCATTTTCTATACATATATAATAAAAAAAAAATAGATTGATTATGATTTTTTTATTCATAAAAACAAGTCATTCATTAAGATTTCTATGTTGTACTAGTCAAACTTGATGTGTAATAAAATTAAAAATAAAATAAAATGTGAACATTGATAAAATATCTGTGTCAAGTAAGATAGTTTTCGTGTAAAACGTTTCAAATCTTGGTCACCTAACCAATTAAATTTGGAGTTGTTCTTGACTTGTGATTTTTTTATTTGATTATATGTGCTTTCCTTGACTCTATACAGTAAGTAACAAGTTAGAAACAAAATTTTGATAACGAATTATATGAATCTTCATCCTCATTTTATTTTATATTAAATTGATCATCAAATTTGATTCATAATTTTACAAACACCATTAATATTATATTATTCTGAATAAGATTTTTGTATTAAAAATTATTTTTGTATTTTACACACACAAAAAAAGAAAAAAAAGAAAAGAAAAAGATCTTGGGTTGTAGGGGCTCTCTCAATTCATTCTTCTTAGCATTGTTTTGTATGGATTTCCTACCCGGTTTTTGTTTCGAAAAAAAATATTTTTAAAAGTTATGATGTTTGGTAGGATAAAATTAAATTTATTTGAATAAAAAATATTTTTTACTTTTAAAATGTTAATGTCACTAGATTACTATCATCTCTACCACCACAAGAAAATGACCACCCCACCCCACCGCTACCACCTCCACCTCCATTGCACTAGCGCTGTCGCCACCACCCCACCACCACAATGGATATCATGCATATATATTAGTTTTAAGATCACAAAACATAGAAAAATATTTTATAAAAAAACTATTTTCTGAAAAAAAAAATAGTAAAAAATATATTCCAACAAACGAAGCATCAGCAAGGATGGACTTATAGAGGGGCAAGAGGGGGTGATCGTCTCCCCTACGATTTCAAAAACCTCCGTTATTATATTAGTATCAACTATAATTATCTCCAAATAATAGAGGTTCGCCCCCTCTAATTATTATTTTTTTCTTTACATATTTTAAGTGGTTATCCTCTCTTGATTTTTTTTTATAGAATTTAAGTGGTTAATTTTCTATATCTATAAAACACTAGATTAAAGTATAAATTAAAAAATTAGTCAAAACATAATAAAATTAACAAGTTTTTACCATTGATAACAAGCCCTATTTCTAGATAATAAAATAAGGTATTAGCTAGTTATTTGATCATGTTTATTGATGAAGACATTATGCAAATTTTAAAATTGATTTTATCATAGAGTGTCAAGCCACTACAAAAATTTCGATTTTTTGCGACGGCAAAATGCCGTCGCAAATACTCAAAATGCTGTCTCAAAAGCTTTTTTGTGACGACAGATGACTTTTAGGGACGGCAAGTGGGGAGTCGCAACAAAGGGCGTTGCTAAAAGGTTTTAGCGACGGCACAATGCCGTCGTCTTTTTTTTTTTTGCGACGGCAAAGTTGCCTCTTTGCGACGGAATTCTGCGGTCGCCATTAATATGTAAAAATCTGAGATTTTTTGAGACGGCACTGTGTTGCCATCGCTAAAAGTGTTATTTGCGACGGCAAAAATGCCGTTGCAAAAGTGTTTTTATTGCGACGGGATACCTGCCATCGCTAAAAAATTATTTGAGACAGCACGACATGCCGTCGCTAAAAGATTATTTGTGACGGCAAAGAATACCGTCGCAAAAGGTTTTTGTCTCAACTCTGCCAATATCATTTGCCACGACAATGTGGTGTCGTCTCAAAAAAAAGAAAAGCTGCAATAAAATTATTAAAAATATGAAAATTATCTGTATTAAATGAAAAATAACTGAAAAAGAAACCAATAATTATATAATAATATAAAAATGCCAGTATAAAAATAACAATTCATCCATAATAAAAATATTCTTGCATTCATAACAACACATTAGCAAAATTATCTCACTACATAATATTGCATAATACATATACAATGTTTAAATACATAATGTTATTCACAATTCAAAATAACGTAAATCAAAAATAAAAGTTTTCCTCATGATTCTTCCGTGGGTAACAAAAACAAAAGTTAATCGTAATCTTCACACGCCTGCATTCCACAAAAAGTAAACAGTTACTCGGGAAATATCTGAAAACAAAAAATAAAAATAATTAATGACAATATAATTATGTGTAAATATTTTAATTACAAAAAAAATAAAAAATTAACTACTATATAATTACAAAGATAATTGAGTAAATAATTTTGGCTAGACGGAAATTCGGCTCTAACTCTCAAACTGGGAACCCGATTGGAGTCCCGTCTTCTCCCACAAGTCTCTCGTACCTAGGCGGTCGTGTGTGCCAAGTTTCGTGCTAATCCGACCCCGTTTGGTGATTTTGGGGCGCCAACACCTCGAATTCAAGTTTTTTAATGAACTAGTTTACCTAGAGTGAAATCCGACTCTAACTCCCAAATTAGGAACCCGATTGGAGTCTCGTCTTCTCCCACAAGTCTCTCGTGCCTTGGCGGTCGTGTGTGCCAAGTTTCATGCTAAACCGACGCCGTTTGGTGATTTTGGGGCGTCAACACCTCGAATTCAAATTTCTTAAGGAACTAGTTTGCCTAGACCGAAATCCGGCTCTAACTCCCAAACTGGGAACCTGATTCGAGCCTCGTCTTCTCCCACAAGTCTCTCATGCTTAGGCGATCGTGTGTGCCAAGTTTCGTGCTAAACCGACGCCGTTTGGTGATTTTGGGGCATCAATACCTCGAATTCAAATTTCTTAAGGAACTAGTTTGCCTAGACCGATATCCAGCTCTAACTTCTAAACCGGGTACCCGATTCGAGTCCCGTCTTCTCCCACAGTCTCTCGTGTCTAGGCGGTTGTGTGTGATAATTTTCGTGCTAATCCGACACCATTTGGTGAATTTGGGGCGTCAACACCTCGAATTCAAGTTTCTTAAGGAATTAGTTTGGTTAGAGTGAAATCCGGCTCTAACTCCCAAACCGAGAACCCGATTCGAGTCCCGTCTTCTCCCATAATTCTCTGGTGCCTAGGCGGTCGTGTGTGCCAAGTTTCGTGCTAATTCGACCTCGTTTGATGATTTTGGGGTGTCAACACCTCGAATTCAGGTTTTTTAATGAACTAGTTTGCCTAGAATGAAATCCGGCTCTAACTCCCAAAAAGAGAACCCGATTGGAATCCCGTCTTCTCCCACAAGTCTCCCGTGCCTAGGCGGTCGTGTGTGCCAAGTTTCGTGTTAATCTGACCCCGTTTGGTGATTTTGGGACGTCAACGCCTCGAATTCAGGTTTTTTAATGAACTAGTTTGCCTAGAATGAAATCCGGCTCTAACTCCCAAAAAGAGAACCCGATTGGAATCCCGTCTTCTCCCACAAGTCTCCCGTGCCTAGGCGGTCGTGTGTGCCAAGTTTCGTGTTAATCTGACCCCGTTTGGTGATTTTGGGACGTCAACGCCTCGAATTCAAGTTTCTTAAGGAACTAATTTGCCTAAAGTGAAATCCGGCTGTAACTCCCAAACCGGGAACCTGATTGGAGTCCTATCTTCTCCCACAAGTCTCTTATGCCTAGGCGATCGTGTGTGCCAAGTTTCGTGCTAATCCGACGCTGTTTGGTGATTTTGGGGCGTCAACACCTCAAATTCAAATTTTTTAATGAATTATTTTTCCTAGAGTGAAATCTGGCTCTAACTCCCAAACTGGGAACCCGATTGGAGTCCCGTCTTCTCCCACAAGTCTCTCGTGCCTAGGCGGTCATGTGTGCCAAGTTTCATGCCTAGCCTCTATCCTTTTGGGCTGTGTACAGTTAATTTATGGTTATTCTTAACTTAGAATGCAAAGATACATTTTATACCTGATTTTCTGGTGGTGGTGTATATGGATTCTCATCTCCTGCAGATTCCCTAAATGCCCGGTGGCCACTTAATGCATCAGGAACCTATGATAGTCAATACATAATGTGTTAATCATAAAGAGAAAACCACCTATTGAAAATGTAAAATAAACTAGCAGACTGCAAGTAGCTACCAAAAATCACTACTTTAGCATATGGATGAGGAAGATAGAGGCAAAATATTTGGAGTGACGACGAATATTTGGAAATCACTTGTTTCTAATCTTTTGATTACTTTGGCAGGGAAATAGATATCCAGGATCCCAGGGAAATGAATTTCCAAATCCTCAATCAATTGAAAGGAGGAATTTCAAGGTGTCAAATTCAGTCCAAAATTCCTTAGGAGGGAAGTTCATAAATCCTCATATATAATTAGCCAAGCATAAATTCAGCATTCCCATCACAAGCACACCATGTAGCTCTGTTATTGCCACAGTGACAGCCACCACCACCACCCCAATTTTTTGGATAGTAATGCATATATTTGAACTCCAAATATTTTAGAACAAGGAAGTTTCAATCCCTTGAATAATTAATATTTCACGCAAAAATTTTTAATCATAATTGTGTAACAACCCTCGTACTGATTACCGATAAACCACTGAATTATATACTGATTACTGCTAAACTGAACCGAAAATGACTGATGATTGAATGAATTGAGTTACTGAATAAACCGATTGAAATTGGAACTGAATTTGAATAAGTTCATTTATTGAATTGCATGTTGCATCTGTTTGATTTGTTAATTATCTGTTTATGTTTATGTGTTTAAACTGCTAATTGAAGGCCTTATCGGCGGCCGAATGGAGAACCGTTTAGTGTTTTATAATCGGTAGAATATTTGCGATTTAATGGTATAATTATCTGAAAATTGATTAGGAATGATTAAATTAGATTTAAATGAGTTAATTGCCAAGTTCAACTTATTTACGAAATTGCCATGTGAGTGGCCCCTTTGTTTATTACCATTGAGGCCTTAATACACTTAGATCAACAATTGATCAGCTCTTTCTTGCCTTACAACCGACCAAGAGTTAGAGAGAGGGAGAGTTAAGAGAAAATTTTTGGTCCATTTGTTGAATTTGCTAAAGAACTTGAAGATTGTAGCATAATTGCTAAATTGAGCTTGCTAGACTTGAAATCAACACTCTAGGTAAGAAATATTCATCTTCTTCTTGTTGCCTTGAACTCCATCTTGCAAGTTCTAGGTCCCATTGTAGAATCAAGCCATGATTTAGTGCATAGAGGTTGAATATTGCTTGGATTGTTGCATGCATGGCCATTTTGGTGCATTTTGGAGTGGAATTCATGATGGATTGTACATGCATGCTCATGTTCTATCAAGTTCATGTTTTCAGTTTGTTTTCCAACTATTGAGCTCCTTTGAGCAAGAATGAAAGCTTGATTTTGGTTAAAAATCCATGCATTGCATGTTTTGAAAGTGTTCTTGAAAATGGGTTTGATAAATGGCTTTAATTGACCACACTCTTGGCCCTTGCATGTGTAAAGGCTTTTGAAACTTGTTGTATATTGATTGGATGTATTTTCCAGAATTTGGGGCCAAGAGGTTGAGTTTTGGGTGTTTGAATGCTTAGTTCGAACTTGGGAGACAAATCTGGAAATTCCAGATTTGGCTTCCTCGCTCGAGCGAAGGATTACTCGCTCGAGCGAGCCCTTTGGTTTTGCAAGCTCGCTCGAGCGAGCATCGAGCGTGCATCGCGCGTAAAAATCGAGCATCCAGTACTTTTACTGTTCATCAGTTCGCTCGAGCGAAGGATTGTTCGCTCGAGCGAAGCCTTTGATTTTGGAAGCTCGCTCGAGCGAAGGAAGGCTCGCTCGAGCGAGGAGCCTATTTTCAGCAACTTTTGAAAAATGCCTTCCAACTGTATTTTTGCATCCTCATCCCATTCTAGGCATTCTTAGGCCTAGTTTAAGACATCTTAATGAGGATTTAGACGTAGAACCACACCGAGGAAATTTAAGGATTCAATTATCATCCTTCCCGACTGTTAAACTTAGTGTGCGTTCTATTTGTTAACTGTTTAGGGTTGGCGACTGGAGAGACGCGCTCTAGCACATTGTAGCCCAATCACTGTGAGTAACGATTGTATAAAGATATGTTCAAAATGGTTATCTTTTGAATACTGAACTGAACTGTTTACTGAACTGATATTATTTACTGAAGGAATGTATGTCCTTTATTTCTGAACTGTACTGTGGCATCCTTAGCACTACTGTTACTGACTGTTACTGTTACAGAGATCTCTGTCGGTTCCCTTGTGGAACCATACTGTTTACTGAATGACTGGCCATCATTACTGTTCGGTCTTTTGACCTACTGTTACTGTTATGCTAATGGATGTACCACATATGACTGTTTATTGTACTGAACGACTGTGTTACTGATTGAAATAATGAACTGTTTTCATTACTGTAAGGACATTACATTCTTAACCTCTTTATACATTATGTTATTCACTGGGCTTTAGCTCACTGCTCATATATATATGTAGGTGTACAGGCACCGGACCAGAGCTAGAAGCGTCGGGTATTATTCCAGTTTTGTCAGCCAGCCTATGTGCCTCACTGTGAGGTTCCGTGTTGCCATGTCATGGCTTTGGGATTTTGTTTTGAGTTTTTCCCATCGGTCTCCTCACAGTTTTGTATCATTGTATAGACTGAGTGTTTACTGTACTGTTATTGAGGGATTAAGTCCCTGTACAGAATGTTTGTGTATCATTGTATAGACTGTACTGTTCTGAACCGTATGAATGCATGAAAAATGTTTTTGGCATACAGATTTTCACAGCTCAATGGACACTAGTTATTTACTGTATTGGCTTCCGCCAGGCCCTGAACTCTGTTATACTGTATTACTGTTAAGCAGGCCTTCGGTAATCACGGATTACTGGCCGGTTACGGTGCTAAACCCATAGGGCCGGGTTTGGGTCGTGACAGAGTGGTATCAGAGCGATACTTAACCACGAGTTATACCGCACACACGTGTCCAAATGAGCTATAGGGTGTCCTAGAAAAGCAATTAGGGCATCTCATGAATTTGAAAAGTGTGTGCTTATGACTGATTGATTAAGTGTTAAATGTTAAACTGTCTAATTGTACAACTGCCTATAATGATAACTGTTATAACTGTTTATAGTGAAATGGATAACATAAACACTGCAAATGAAACTGGATCATCATCCTCTGAGGCCAGAATGGCCAGACTTGAACTAATGATGGGCTGATAATTGAAAGACTGGATCAACAACAGACCACCGCCCCACCACTCCTCCTCCTCCTCCGTGCAACCGGAACCGAATGTGCAAATGTGAATGCAAATGAGGAGGATATTATTGCTCTTACCCAGAAATTCAGCAAGATGAAACCGCCGTCCTTTCAGGGAGGCTTGGAACCATTAAAGGCTGAAGCTTGGGTCCTTGAGACTGAAAAGTTGTTTGAGGTTTTTCCGTGCTCCGAAACAAAAGTATTGTTGGCAACCTTCACCCTTCAGGAAGAAGCAAGAAGGTGGTGGATGTTGACCCGTGATGCGAACACTATTGTGACTTGGGCTCAGTTCAAGGAGTCCTTCTTTGAGAAGTATTTTCCTCAGTGCATCAGAGACCGAAAAGTGACTGAGTTTGAACAGTTAAGACAGGGCAAGACGTCTGTTGCCGAGTATGAGAAGCAATTTACCGAACTTGCTAGGTATGCACCACATATGGTGGATACCGATTATAAGAAGGCCAGGAGGTTTGAAGGCGGCCTTAGTGTTGCTATTCAGGATCGGATAAGTGTTTTGAAAATGCCAACTTATGTGGGTGTTCTCGACCGGGCATTGATGGCCGAGACGAATATTGCAGCAGTGAAACAATCCGAAACACCAACAACTGAGTGGCAAGGTAAAAGGCAGAGTTTCAAATTTAAGAAAGGCAAGCATAACTCTGCAAACAAGAAACAAAATACGGGGTCGACAACTAGCCCCAGCCAAGGGAGTGGATTTACTCCACCCTGCTCCATATGTGGCAACAAGCACAAAGGGGTTTGCTATCAGATTTCTGGAGCTTGTTTCAGGTGTGGCAAGGTAGGCCACAGAATTAAAGACTGCCCTTCTACTCCTCCAGCTAGTGGTAAAGCTGCACCGAGTGTAGCAGCATCAAATGTACCACCGAAGCCTAACCCCAAAGCTACCGGGAAAGAGCCTATGAGGCAGGGCCGAGTGTTTGCCCTAGTACCGGGAGATGTGCAGAATACCGAGACTGTCGTGTCAGGTATCCTCTCTATCTGTGCTCAAAATGCATATGTATTGATTGATTCGGGGTCTACACATTCTTATGTGTCGCATGCTTTCTCACGAAAATTGAATAGACCCTTAGAACCTATGAATTACTTGTTAGCGGTATCATCACCTATTGGGGGATCCATGTCATGTGCATATTTGTATCCTGCTTGTGAGATTATTGTTGGGGATATGCATCTGTTTATTGATTTACTGCCATTGAATATCGATCATTTTGATGTAATATTGGGGATGGATTGGTTACAAAAATATCATGCCACTATAGACTGTGTAACAAAGCAAGTTGTTTTCCGTCCACCGGGCTTACCGGAATTTGTGTTTAATGGAATTGGAGTAGTATCCCCACCGTATCTGATTTCTTCTGTAAAGGCTGATAGACTGATTAGAAAGGGGTGTAAAGGATATCTGTGTTCTGTACTGACTGTGCCTATTGATGATAGTGTTAAAACTGATGTGAATTGTGTTCCTATAGTCAGAGAATTCCCAGATGTATTTCCAGATGATTTGCCAGGGGATTTGATTGACAGGGAAATTGAATTTACTGTGGATGTGATTCCGGGTACACAGCCGATATCGAAAGCTCCTTACAGAATGGCTCCAACTGAACTGAAGGAATTGAAAGTGCAATTGCAGGAACTGTTAGACAAGAAGTTTATCAGGCCCAGTACTTCGCCGTGGGGTGCACCTGTTTTGTTTGTGAAGAAGAAAGATGGCTCATTGAGACTGTGCATCGATTACCGCGAACTGAACAAGGTAACTATAAAGAATAAATATCCGTTACCGCGTATTGATGATCTATTTGACCAGTTACAGGGTGCACAAGTGTTTTCCAAGATTGATCTTAGATCGGGGTACCATCAATTGAAGGTTAAACCGGGAGATATTGATAAGACTGCTTTTAGAACAAGGTATGGACATTATGAATTTTTAGTTATGCCATTCGGAGTCACGAATGCCCCAGCTGCATTTATGGACCTTATGAACAGAATCTTCAAACCGTGCCTTGATGATTTTATTGTGGTCTTTATTGATGACATACTGATTTATTCTAAGACTGTTGAAGAACATGAACACCATCTAAGACTTGCCTTGCAAACCTTAAGAGAACAGAAACTGTATGCTAAACTGTCTAAATGTGAGTTTTGGCTTGATCATGTGATGTTTTTGGGGCATGTTATTAGCAAGGATGGAATTTCTGTTGATCCGCAGAAAATTGAAGCTGTAGTGAACTGGCCTAGACCGACAAATGTAACTGAAGTCCGAAGCTTTTTGGGATTGGCTGGATATTACAGGAGATTTGTCAAAGATTTCTCCAAGATTGCCTTACCATTGACTCAGTTGACACAAAAGGGGATATTATTTGACTGGACTGACCAGAGGGAATCAGCATTTCAAGAACTGAAAACCCGACTTGTAACTGCACCGATCCTTACTCTACCTTCAGGTACGGATGGTTATACTGTTTTTAGTGATGCTTCTCATAAGGGTTTGGGATGTGTTTTAATGCAGAATGGGAGAGTTATTGCTTATGCTTCCCGACAGTTGAGGCCACATGAAAAGAATTACCCAACCCATGATCTTGAACTTGCTGCAGTGGTTTTTGCATTGAAAATTTGGCGTCACTATTTGTATGGGGCGACGTGTGAGGTATACACCGACCACAAGAGCCTGAAGTATTTCTTCACCCAGAAAGAACTGAATATGAGACAGCGGAGATGGCTGGAATTGATCAAAGATTATGACCTACAGATTTTGTACCATCCGGGAAAAGCCAATACCGTTGCCGATGCTTTGAGCCGAAAATCGATTGGGAACATAGCTTGTTTGCTCACCGGGCAGAAAGAATTGCTTTGTGACATTGAAAAGTCTGAAATTGAAGTTGTCTTGAAAGAACAAGGTGGAACCTTAGCTGCCATTACTGCTCAACCAGCATTGATTGAAGAGATTAAGGAGAAACAGCAACTGGATGATTATTTGAAGAAAATCATCGAAGAGAGAGATTCAAAACCGAGACCGGGGTTCAAATTTGACAACAATGTACTGAAATTTCAAGATAGACTGTGTGTACCAAATGACATTGAACTGAAAAGAAAAGTTCTCCAAGTAGGCCACAGTTCGAAGTTTTCGATCCACCCGGGGAATACGAAAATGTATCAAGATCTGAAACAGAATTTCTGGTGGCCGGGAATGAAGAAAGAAATTGCCGACTTTGTGTCTAAGTGTCTTCATTGCCAACAAGTCAAAGCTGAACATCAACGACCTGCCGGATTACTGCAACCCTTACCCATACCAGAGTGGAAATGGGAGCATATCACGATGGATTTCATCGTTGGGTTACCGCGCTCCAGGAAAGGTATGGATTCCATTTGGGTTATTGTTGATAGACTGACTAAATCTGCACACTTCCTACCTGTCAAGACAATCTATAATGCGGATAAATTGGCTGTTATCTATATTGATGAAATTGTTAGACTGCACGGAGTGCCTGTGTCTATCGTTTCTGACAGGGATGCGAAGTTTACATCGAGGTTCTGGCAGAGCCTACAGACTGCATTGGGTACTGAATTGAGGCTGAGTAGCGCCTATCATCCTCAGACAGATGGACAGTCAGAAAGGACCATCCAGACTTTAGAGGATCTACTGAGAATGTGTGTCCTTGATTTCCAAGGGAACTGGGAAAGCCATTTACCATTGGCTGAATTCGCCTACAACAACAGCTACCATTCGAGCATTGGTATGGCGCCTTTCGAGGCATTGTATGGCAGAAAGTGTAGATCTCCAATTTGCTGGGCAGAAGTTGGGGATGGGCCGTTGCTTGGGCCTGAGATTGTGTATGAGACGACTGAAAAGATCAAACTGATACAGCAAAAATTGAAAACTGCACAGAGTAGACAGAAAAGTTATGCGGATGTTAGAAGACGGGATAGAGAGTATGAAGTGGGTGATCACGTGTTCGTGAAAGTGACACCAATGAAAGGCCAGACTCGTTTTGGAGTCAAAGGCAAGTTGGCGCCGCGGTATGTCGGACCGTATGAGGTGATTGAGAAAATCAATCCGGTGGCGTATCAAGTTGCACTTCCTCCTGAAATGGAGCATATGCATAACGTCTTCCACATTTCGATGTTGAGAGACTATCTTCGAGATCCGTTTCATGTGATTGAGCCTACCCGAGTAGTGTTGAGTGATGACTACACTTATGAAGAACGGCCTATACAGATTGTAAACCGACGGATCAAGAAACTGAGAAACAAGGAAATTCCGCTGGTGAAAGTAGACTGGCAGAATCATGGTGGTGTGTATGCCACTTGGGAAAGGGAAGATGACATGGCGAAAAGATATCCTGATCTATTTCCACTGAATCCTGTTTTCTTCCAAACTGAAGGTAACTCGAGTTTAGAGGACTAAACTCCTTATAAGGAGGGGAGACTGTAACAACCCTCGTACTGATTACCGATAAACCACTGAATTATATACTGATTACTGCTAAACTGAACCGAAAATGACTGATGATTGAATGAATTGAGTTACTGAATAAACCGATTGAAATTGGAACTGAATTTGAATAAGTTCATTTATTGAATTGCATGTTGCATCTGTTTGATTTGTTAATTATCTGTTTATGTTTATGTGTTTAAACTGCTAATTGAAGGCCTTATCGGCGGCCGAATGGAGAACCGTTTAGTGTTTTATAATCGGTAGAATATTTGCGATTTAATGGTATAATTATCTGAAAATTGATTATGAATGATTAAATTAGATTTAAATGAGTTAATTGCCAAGTTCAACTTATTTACGAAATTGCCATGTGAGTGGCCCCTTTGTTTATTACCATTAGAGGGCCT